>CM065638.1:40057639-40465139 GCA_033220585.1 Dipteronia sinensis | reverse complement strand
TTCGACCCAGTCCCTAATTCGATGATATCGAGCCTCAATATGCTTCGATCTTCCATGAAACACTTGATTCTTAGCTAAGTGAATAGCACTTTGGCTGTCACATCTAATGACCATGGAACCTTGAGTAATTTCGAATTCTCTTGCCAAACCATTAAGCCATATTGCTTCCTTTCCAGCTTCCGCAAGTGTAATATACTCTGCTTCAGTAGTGGATAATGCTATAATTGATTGTAGAGTAGCCCTCCAACTAATCGGTCCACCACCACTAGTGAAAACATAACCTGTAGTAGATCTTCTTTTATTTAAGTCCACTACATAGTCAGCATCTACATAACCCAACACACATAATTCTTTCTCTTGTTTTTCAAACAAGATTTCTAGACTCTTTGTACCTTTCAAGTAACGCAGAATCCATTTAACTGCATACCAATGCTCATTTCCTGGATTCGCCATATACCTCGAAACAACACTTAATGCTTTTGCTAGGTCAGGTCTTGTGCAAACCATCGCGTACATTAGACATCCTACTACGCTTGCATAAGGCACTTTGCTCATCTCTTCCAACTCTTTTTCTGTACTTGGACATTGCAGTGCACACAACCGATAATGAGTTGCCACGGAGTAGTCACGGGTTTTGCTTGAATGAATCGGGACACAATGGCCCATTTGGGTGTTGACCAGCCCAGTACAAGAAATAAGGAGCCACTGGACCATGCTGCGAGGCTGCTGCTCCAGAGGCTTGCTAAGGAATGTAGGAGGCCTCAGCAATATGAGAAGCCTTTAGGCTCTCCTCGAACGGATCGAGACATCGGTGGCTCAGAAGGGCGTTGAGTGGCCCGGTACATGTGGTAGAGAGCCACCAGAGTGATAATGGTCCAGAGGCATGCTTGGGATCCTAGAAGTCCCCAGCAGCTGAAATAAGGCACTGGACCGTCCTGGAAGGATCCGGAACCGCAGTGGCTCACTTGGGTGTCGACTCGCCCGGTACAATAAGTGAGGAGTCATTGGGTCTTGCATCGGTGTTGCTGCTCCAGGGGCTTGCTTAGGTGTGTAGGAAGCCTCAGTAATGTTGGAAGCCTCTAGGCTCTCCCCGAACGGATCAGGACTTCGGTGGCTTAATAGGGCGTCGAGGGGCCCGGTACGAGAGGTAGGTAGCAACCAGAGTGATATTGGTCCAGAGTCATGCTTGGGATCCTAGATGTCCCCAGCAAACGAAACTAGGCTCTGGACCATCCTTGAATGAATTGGGACACAGTGGCTCACTTGGGCATTGACCAACCTAGTACAAGAAGTGAGGAGCCACTGGGACATGCAGCGAGGCTGCTGCTCCAGAGGCTTACTTTGGCATGTAGGAGGTCGCAGTAATGTGGGAAGCCTTTGGGCTCTCCTCTAACGGATTAGGACATCGGTGGTCCTGGTCTGTAATACCAGGACCCGGTACCCGGACGCAGTACTTGGTTCCGGTACCTGGTCTCTTATAGCTGGTTCTGTGGATCTTCTAGGTATGTGCTTAAGCATGCAGATAGGTAGATAAGAGAGCTAGGACCAGTGGGGTTGGAACCTAACTTCCATACATGCATAATAAGGAGAAAGACATGAGAGTGACAATTCTTTGATAGAATTGGATTGATCCAGGGGGGAAAAAGCATCACGAATTATCGTATGCTGAAAAACCCCAGGCAGTATCCAGAGGAAAGAGAAAAACCCTTCTCTATATTTTATATATCACGAGAGGTGCTCGTGAGAGCTTACATTAGAAGCATACTTGGAGGAGCTTATACAAATATAGACTGAAACATGGTAGGCCACAGTTTTGAGAGGTACCACCTGGTACCGATATAATTATGGAGAAAATCGATGTGTAGTAGTCGATTCAATGGTATTTCTGGTGGAGAAATGGATGATTCCTCTATGGCGATGGCGAAAAACTCTCTCGGTGATGGTGAATACTCTCTCATTTATTTCTGGATTTCGGCTCCGAACTTCCACTTGGAACCCTCTTCTTAGAGAGAATTTTGTCATATTTATACCTTCTGATTCTTATTGCCCACTCCATTATTTTGGCATTAGTGGGGTTGAATATTTACTCATTAATGACGTTGTAAATGGCCATTAAAGAGTTAACTAATCTCCTCATTAATGGCGTTGTGAATGGCCATTAAAGAGTTGATTGATCTTCTAATTAATGAGGCTGATTATCTCAATTAATAGGGTTGACTATCTCCATTAATGGCGTTGTGAATGACCATTAAAGAGTTGACTGATCTTCTCTTTAATGGGGCTGATTATCTCCATTAATGAGGTTGACTATCTCCATTAATAACCAGACAGATCAACTTTCTATTCTATGTCGTTTGGAGTAAAGTTCTGACTCTGTATTTTGATGGCACGGTACCCAGAGAAGAATTGCAACTGTACTTGGCTGTATCTGAAACAACAGCTAGTGGGGCATTGGTAAAAGAATGTGGAGATGGAATTCAACGACCTGTCTACTATGTAAGCCATGCGCTGATCAAGTCGGAGAAGAATTACACTCTCCTAGAGAAGCTCGCCTTCGCATTGGTAACCGTTGCCAGGAAGCTCCGCCTTTATTTCCTAGCTCACACAACCGCAGTGGTCGTTGATCAACCCTTATGCTAATTTCTCCGAAGGCTGGATGTATCAGGGAGACTGGTACTATGGACCCTCGAGCTCACCCGGTACTATATCTGGTACAAGGCTAGGACAACCATTAAGGCCCAAGCTTTGTTAGACTTTGTAAGTGAGTTCAGTGCAATACCTGATCATGATGCTGCCCCGAGCTCGGACTAAGCTCTCCAGAAAAAGCAAGAATTAGCAGGTTGGTCCATCAACCACGAAACCTGGATTCTATATATGGATGAAGCGTCTAGCCAAACGGGAAGTGGGGGAGGAATCGTTTTAATTGATCTTGAGAAGGTGTAGTGTTTTCATTGCTTTAGATTCTAGTTAAGTACTACCAATAACGATATCGAGTATGAGGCTTTGTTAGCAGGAATGAGGACAGCAGTGGAGCTTGGAGCTAATTACCTCCTCGTTAGGTGTGACTCGCACAATTGGTAGTTAATTAGATAACTAGTCTATACCAGGCCTAAGGAGATAACATGGCAGCCTACCTTAGAAAGGTCCAAGAACTTGTGGGCCGATTCAAGGGGTTCAAGATCGAGCAGGTACCTAAGCAGTATAATCATCGGGCCGATGTCCTAGCAAAAATAGCTGCCAACGGAGGACAGGCGCTGCCAAAAGGGGTACCTCTCCAGGTAATAGCCCAATCAAGCATAGCGCAAGGAAAGAAAGTTAGTCATGTGGTTCGCCTTCTAAGATGGATGGATCCCATTGTAGATTACCTTGGAGAAGAAAAGCTCCCTGAAGAACCCGATCAAGCTCTCAAGATCAAGAGAACCTCAGTTCGATACTGCCTGGTGGAGGGACACCTTTACCGTAGATGAAGATCTCTCCTCCTACTCAGATGTCTACACCCTAATGATGCAAGCTGGGCACTCAGAGAGGTACATTCATGAGAATGTGGAAATCATACCAGAGGAGAAGCGCTAGCTTACAAGGTGCTGCACATGGGATATTACTAGCCAACCTTGCACCATGATGCGAGGCAGTTTGTACAATCTTGCGAACCATGCTAGAAAGTGGCCAACCTGCACCACTTACCTCCAGAACGACTGTCCTCAATCAGCTCACCATACCCATTTGCCTACTGGGGAGTAGACCTAATTGGACCTCTCCCAACCGTGCCTGGTTTACAGGAACATGCAATAGTGGCCATTGATTATTTTACAAGATGGGTGGAATCGGAGTCCCTCTCCAAGATTACTGAGGCAAACTCGTCTGAGTTCATTAAGAAGAATGTGGTATGCCGGTTTGATACCCCGATGGTCATTATCACAGATTTGGGCAAACAATTTGACAATGCTTTCCAGGATTTCTGCGAGAACCTGGGAATCGAGCTTCGTTTTGCATCTGTAGCACACCCCCAAACTAAGGGCCTGGTAGAGGCCACAAACAAAACTATCAAGAGGCTTCTAAAGAGGAAGCTCCAACAGAGGGTAGATGGGTAGATGAACTCCCAGATGTGCTATGGGCCTACCCTACCACCAAAAGGACTGCTACTGGAGAAACTGATCGCACCAAAATTGCTATACATTTTAGCCCTCAATTCCATAACCTTTAGCTTGTTTTTGAGTGTGTTTTTGTGTCTAATGGCTCTATTCTTGTCAATACAGGCATTTTTAGGAAAAAAAGAGTTTAGGAGGCAAAAATTAGCAAAAAGTGAGATTTGATAGAAAAGTGGGCAGAAATTGTGAAAAGCTTGTGCAGCACATCCAACTTTGGAAAGCCATTTCTCCTTCCTCGGATTGAATCACATTTCAAATTACATATATTCGAAAAGCCCCGGGAGTCTAGTTTCCAGCGGTTTTTACGGATTGTGATTCCGAGTTGTCTAAAGGAAGTTAAGGCCATTTTAGTAACTGTTGCGCTGCTGTCCACGGGAACTGCACGGGTAACTGCACGGGTAACCTACCCGTGCACTACCCGTGCAATACCAGTTTTTTACCCATGCACTACCCGTGCTATACCCCGTGCATTGCACCTTCCAGCACCAAAAATGATGGGTTTTAAGCAATTTTTAGAGGGGCAATGATGTCTTTTCATGCCCAGATCATGCCCAGATCATGCCCAGATCATGCCCTAACCTCCCAAGCATATAAATCACCATTTTCTTATTCAAAACACTCTCTTCCACACTTCAAAACTTCCACCCTCTTCTAGGAACGAATTTTATTCCATTTTAACCCTAACCACTAACCTCACAAAACCTAACCATCATCCTCATCTACTCAAGGACATTGGAGATTGGAATCAAGCTTCAAGAAAGGAGGAGTTTCTCAACATAGGTCTTCCCTATCTCTCTTCTTCAATTTATTTACATGTATATGTCATGAGTAGCTAGATATCCCACTAAGGGATTGATGTGAGACACTATTGGATGTTGTGCTTGTAATGAACTTTATATTTTATATTTTATATTAAATCTATCAATTATGTTTCATTCATTGATCTTAATTGATTTCTAGAATGATTTGTCTTTGATTGTACATGACTCTCTTTATAAGTTGTTTGAGAAATGATTAGAGTAGAGAACTTGGTATACATGATGCTAGGTTCTCTTAAGCTCACTTGAATGGAAGGATTGAACAAGGGGACATGACCCAAGTGACATCCAGACAAATTAATTTCAATTTCTATCTAATCTCAAATGGGTAATCAATCATATACATGATTTGATTGGTTGCTTGTGAGAGATTAAGCATCAACACCATACATGATGGGTTGGTGAATTTAAACTAAGAGATTAGTCCCTTATTTGATAGATATTCATTTATTGCACAACCATTTGTGGGTGGTCAATACTATACATGATGGGTTGGACACTCATAAGCGGTATATAACCAATCCTATACATGATTTGATTGGTTACATTCGATTAATGATCATTATTGCAAGTTCATGATTTGCCTACTATTCACTTGTGGATCAATTAATTCCTTAGTTCTCACTAATATCATTCTAACGTCATTGCATTTAGTCTAGTTTAACATAATTGCATTTAAGATAAGCCTTTCCAAACGACCCATGGCATTTTACTTTTATGCATTTTAGTACTATTAATCCTAATCTAGCCATCGCTACCCCTAATCCCTGTGGACGATACCCTTACTTGCCATTGCACTTGTTTGTAACATTTTAAGGGCATTTAAGGTTTTTATAAATTACTTTTGACGGGCATTTGCTAGCGGCAAAAACGCTCTGGTCAGAAACCCCTTATTCGCTAGCTTTCGGGGTAGAAGCTGTCCTTCATATCAAGCATAAACTCATATCCTTTCGGGTTTAACACTTTGACCCAGAAGGGAACAAAGACACATTGAGGACCAACCTAGACCTCCTAGAGGAGAAACAGGAAAGGATTGCAGAAAAGGTAGCAGTCTACCAAAGTCGGATTGCCCGATACTTCTGCAAGAAAGTCAGAAACCGAAGCTTCAAAGAAAGGGATTTGGTTCTTAGGAAAGTAATCCAGAATACCCAGAAGAGGTCTGATAGGGTACTAACGCCCAATAGAAAAGGTCACTACATGGTTAGAATGGTAATCTGAAGCGAGGCGTACAAGCTGGAGGATATGGAGGGACGTCCTATTGACCACACCTGGAATGCAGATCACCTGAAGAGGTTCTACTCGTAAGCCATACAGTAAAGACTGGTCGATATCACCCCGAGATAGATACTAGAAGATGTTGTTACTCATGAGTATCTATATTCTCTCTTGATTCATCAATAAAGAAGATTTTTTCTCCATCTATGTTTGTCTACATCTGTCTACGTTATATTGCTATAATTCGCCACCTAAACTCACCACGTTCTCCTTAAGACTAGGAGAGCTACACAGCACTCCAGATGCCCTTGACCAGATTAATACCTCTAGGAAGATCTCCTCAAGATCCGGACAAGCTATTTGGAATTCCTGATGCCCTGGCCGGGCACCACCCCCGCTAGGAAGGATCCGGTACGTAAGAGCATAGTTGCCCGAATGATCAAACCTTGGCCAGGCACAACCCCCAAGCTAAGAAGGGTCTTGTTAGCAAGAGCATAGTTGCCTGCCAGACCAATGTTGCGAAGTCGGGGCCATGGTTGCCCGTCGCTTCCTTAAGCCCAGGAAAAGCCACATAGCATTCCTGCTGCCTTGGCCAGGCACCACCCCCCGCTAGGAAGGGTCTTGTTAGTAAGAGCATAATTGCTCGTGATCGAGCCAAAATTGTCATATATTTTGGCCCTAAAATCCATATCATTTTGCTTGTTTTCGAGCATATTTTGGTGTTTAATGGCTCGTTTTGTAGTGATTACAGGCATTCAATGAAATTTAGTTGCTGGAGTCAGAAACCGTGACTTTTTGGAGAAAAACAAGTCAGATGGAGCAAAAAGGGATGCTTGAAGGCAATAGTGCATGGGTAACCTACCCGTGCACTACCCGTGATATTAACCGTGCACCAGAGGATGGAAATCAGGAAGAGCTCAGTGAATGGGTACTGTACGGGTACTGCACGGGTATCTTACCCGTGCATATGCCCAGACCAGAAAGCAAGAAGAGATAGTACTGGTGTGGCACGGGTACCTTACCCGTGCACTACGTGTTCCAGCTGGGCTAAAGTCACGTTTTCAGCCATTTTAAGAAGGGCAGGGTCGTCCTTTCATGCCTATTTCATGCCCATGCCTATTTCATGCCCTAGCCTCTCAAACCTATAAATACATCATTTTTTCCATAAGACCGAGGATCCTATCCATTCATTCAATTAATCCTCCATTCCACACTTCATCTTCTCCACCAAATCAAGAGAGAGAGGAGCTTCCAAAGGCATCCATGAAGGTTTTCCTCCATGGATTGCCTCCCCATCATCACTCTCTACTTGCAGCCACCCATCTTTAGAGGAGATTCATGATGAAAGAGCACCCTACCTTGTCTATGAGGGGGAAGAGCTTCAATGGAGCTTGGAGATCCGAGATGACAATTGAGCCACTATCCGAGCTTAAAGATCCGGGATTGACAACCTTGGGTTTCTTCTATGAGGCTTTGTTAGCATGAATGAGGGCAGTTGTGGAGCTTGAAGCTAATTAGCTCCTCGTTAAGTGATTCGCAACTAGTAGTTAATCAGGTAATATGTCTGTACCTGGCCAAAGGAGATAACATGGCAGCCTACCTCGGAAGGTCCAAGAACTTGTAGCCCGAAGATCGAGCAGGTACCTAGGCAGCAGAATCATTAGGCTGATGTCCTAGCTAAGTAGCTGCCAACGAAGGACAGACATTGCCAAAAGGGGTACCTCTCCAGATAATAGCCCAATCAAGCATATCGTAAGGAAAAAAAGTTAGCCCTGTGGATCGCTTTCCATGTTGGATGGATCCGATAGTAGACTATCTCCAAGAAGAAAAACTCCCTGAAAATCCTAATCAAGCTCGCAAAATCAAGAGAACCTCAGTTCGGTATTGCCTGGTGGAGAGACACCTTTATCGTAGAGGAAAATCTCTCCCCTTACTCAGATGTCTACACCCTGATGATGCGAGCTGGGCACTCAGAGAGGTATATTCAGGAGAATGTTGTAATCATACCGGAGGAGAAGCACTAGCTTACCAGGTGCTGTGCATGGGATATTACTGGCCAACCTTGCACCATAATGTGAGGCAGTTCGTACAATCTTGTGAACCATGCCAGAAGACAGCCAACTTGCACCACCTACCACCAGAACGGCTGTCTTCTATCAGCTAGCCATATTCATTTGCTTACTAGGGAGTAGACTTAATTGGACATCTCTCAACCGCATCTGGTCAACAGAAACATGCAATAGTGGCCATTGATTATTACTGTGTACAGAATATCTTTCAAAGACCACTTCTGACGATCTTTCAAAGTTTTAGTGCTTAAGACAGCTTGAAAATTTCGAGGATAAAGACATAAGAGGAACCGATCAAGGTTTCCATAAGTAGCGGATTTCCTCACAAGTTGAGAAAAATGTAGTAGATGTCGTTGCTCTCAGAAAAGTAAGATGACTCTCTATCGAGATTGTGCTTCTTAGCATCCACCCCTTAAGGCCACTATCATATATATACATGCTCATGGCGAGTTAGAGGCTCTTGTTCTCCGGGTATTCATGTTGCTTGGAATCTACCCCCTAGCATCGTTTTTCATGTAGGAGTTGATGCTGATGTACAAGATAGGAACCATGCTTTAGGCACATTAGCTCACCCATTTTTTTTGGCTCAGGTAGATTTTTTCCCTTTTTTGTTGGCCTGAGTAAAGTTTTTTTTTAGACCTTCTGGCTACTATTTCTACAAAAGAAAAGACATTTTATATGTATAAATACAATTTAAACTTTTGACTTACTTGTATTCGATTTCGACCATTATTGGCTATTCTACAATTGCACTCTGGTTTTACACTTCTCGCAAATTGTTCCAGAGGCTCGCTCAGCTGACAGACAAGGATTTAGGCTTTATGGCTCAGAGCAACCTGAATGTTTATTTGGCACCGCGGGGGGCCTTGACTCACTGTATCTAAGTTTCCACCCACCTTCTGGGGTTCTTACTTGATTTTTAGCAAGCCAAGCCAACCTCAAGGCGTTCAGCTCAAGTGGCTAAGATCTTGCGTTTGAAAGCTTCCTAACTGTTTTTATGTGCACTTGCCCATTGAAGATTTGTACCTGCATATTTTAAACTTAATAGAAATGCAATTAAGTAGAAAAGTCTTTACCCACTTTTCTTTTATTAATATACCGGCGAGCTGACAGTGCTTTATTCACACCCAGTTAGTTTTTGAGCTGACAGTGCTTTATTTGCACCCAGTTAATTTTTCTTTTTTGATCGATCTTCTAATAAATCGATCTCTATGTTTTTTTTTACTTGACTGGTTTTTCATTGAGTATCTGATTACCTAAATCTGATCAAGTATCTCATTAGAATCGATCATTTGACCAGATATCTCATTAAACTCGATCATACGAGACAGATAGGTTATCTCACTAAACTGATCAATGTTGCTTAGATGAATGATCGGTTTTTGAGTTTTTCCACTCGGACTTACTCACGATGAAGATTTGGTCAGGTATTGGCTGGTCACTTGGTTGACTTTTGGTGACGTGGCATACTTAGTTACCGATATTCATCTATGTAAACTCATAAGGCTGGTCAATTGTAAATTCATCTATGTAAACATATAAGCTACTTCTAAGGCTATCTAAAATTCCTTCACTATATAAGTTTTTCTTCTGAACTTTCTTAAATCCTACTTCTAACATTTTGTTTACATCTTCTTCTTGAATTAAATCTTCTGTCTTTTAAATTATTTCTTTTCCCTTGCTGCTACAATTAAGTAAGTTTCTAACTTTAGTTTGAATAAAGGTTTGGTTTGGAGAGTGGGGAATGGTGATCACATTCACTTTTGGACTGATAATTGGATTCCTGATATGGAGGTTCTTCTTGAACATGCGATTGTTGTGCTTTCGGAAGAGATGATGTGCCAGACTGCTAGCTGTTTTCTGGTGAATGGTGAGTGAGATATCCGAAAACTTGCCTTATTCCTTCCTTGGAGTATTATTCATAGAATTTCAAGTATTCATGTGAGTAGGAACCATAGTGGCAATGATAGAGTTATTTGGGGGTGGTCCACTAATGGTGATTTTTCTGTTAAATCAGCGTATAATGGGCTTTTTGATTTAAAAGACAATCCTATGTGGAATTGGAAGTTTATTTGGAAACATAAAATTCCTCAGAGAATACAACATTTCTTTTGGATCCTTCTCCATGGTAAAACTCTGACTAATCTTCAAAGAGTGACTCGTGGGTTGGACTCTAATTCTCTGTGCCCCAGGTGTGAGAGTGTTGTTGAGGATACTGCCCATTTGCTGCGGGAGTGTAAGACCTCTATGGCAATCTGGGATAGTGTCTTCAGAGGTGTGACGTTGTTTGCTGCAGTGGATGGTGATCTTGAAAATTGGTTTATGAAGAATCTGAAGAATGAGTCTATGGCTTTTGATAAGGTTCCTTTTTGTCTCCTCTTTGCTGCTGTGGTGTGGTTCATTTGGAAATGGAGGTACAAAACAGTCTTTTGAGCCTTAATTTGCTGTTCCTCGGTATCCCTTTCAGTATATTCGTAGGTTTTGCTGTGATTGGAGTAATGCTAACTCTGCTATTACTATCACAGATTCCTTTAGTGTGTTTATTGCTTAGAGTCCTCCTTCTGTTGGATGGGTTAAACTTTATGTGGATGGTGGTTGTAACATAAATTCTGGTACCATTTCCTCAGGTGGGGTGTTGAGAGATCATTCGAAGAATGGTTGAAAGGTTTTGCTCTTAATAGAGGTGTTGGTAGTGCCTTGGAAGCTGAACTTTGGGGTCTTTTTGAAGGGTTTACCATGGCTTGGTACACTGGGTTTAGGAGAATTATTGTGGAGACTGACTCTCTCTCTGCTGTTCATCTTCTCTCTAAAGACTTACCTGTCAATCATCCTCTGTTCGGCATTGCTGCAGACTGCTCTGCGCTTATGGCTGCGAACTGGAATTGTGTTTTGAAGCATATTTACAGGGAAGGGAATAGACTTGCTGATGCATTAGCTCATCTGGGGCAGGAGTTGGCACACCCCACACCCACCCCTCGGCTGAAATAAATGAGGTGTTCCAGGCTGATCAAAGTGGGTTTGCTATCTCTAGGTTGTGTTCCTCTACTTCCCCCTCTTAGTTTCCTTCCTGCTCGGGCTGTCACCCTCCTTTGTACCAAAAAAATCAAGCGAATGATGCTTTGTATGCTGTTACAAAGATATCAAATATTATGTGTAAAGAATCGGCTACTGGAAAAAGAAAATTATGTATAAATTTCATAGGAATTGAAGAAGACTAGATATAAGACCCAATAAATTACTTGCTGGAATCAGAGTTGTAGGAGGAGCTCCCACAGAGCTAACTGCTTTGTAAGGCTCTGGTTGATTATTACAAGATGCTAAAACTCCTATAGATTTCACTCTAGCTATATTATTACTGCAACTAGGTCCTGCAGCAGACTGAGAACCAAGATGGGATGTCACAGAATTGGGGCTTGAAAGGCCTGAGCATGGTGATGTGTAGTACGGGAATTGTTCCCGATATAACCATCACCTATAGAAGGCTTACCGATTGATGCCGGAACCTGGGCTGTGGGAAGTGCTGTGGGAGTGTCTTATTCTGAGTCGTGTAGGAAACATTTCCAGCCAACAACATATTAGCCTGAGCCCGGATATAGAAGCAACTAAATGAGAAAAGGAATGTCCCACTAATGTTTTTATCAGAAAGGCAAACAGATGAAACGCATACCTTCTAAGGAGACACATCATCATAAACACATACAGAACCTTTTATAGAACATGGTCAGCTGAGCAGGTGCCCAGTTAGATTTGGAAGTATTCCTAGTCCCTACAAAAGAATTCAATTTCATTTTTAGCCATCCCATATTTTACAAGTCTAGTACATAGTCAATATTGCATTTCAAAGATGTTAAGCTGCCTAAGATCAGTAGTACCAATGACGGAACTTGTAGATGGTACAACAGAAACAGGGGATATGACTGGAACTCCTCCAAGAGGTCGACGGTTTATGGCAGAACTAATCACATTCTGCCCAGTAGAACCAAGGTGGGAGTGAAGAAAGGACTGCTCATCGAAGCCGTAATTGTTTGATTTTGTTGGTTGGAGACTGGAAACATCCTCGCTTCTTGAGAGCAGTGAACTTGGTGTGCATCCAACTATTGCAGAGAATAATAGCAGTTTACCCCTTGCTTATCAAGAATCAAATTTTTCTGCAAACAATAGATCCAAAAAAAAAAAGGGAGGGAGTCAATAAGAAATGACAAGGTTTACAAATAACACCAGACTACGGGTATTTTAAGTTTTCACATTATATAGCTGTAAAAATATACAATACAAGTACTGTGGTTAAATTTCAAGACCCCGAGAGAAAGGTGAAACAACAAACCTGGATCATGCCAGAATAGGATTTCTGGTTGGAATCATAAGCATCCGCAGTTGAAGTAGACATAAACCCGGAGGAGACTTGAGGATCATTAACAATCTTTCTTTACCTGTCTTCTTGAGCAGCCTTCAAAGACAGAAATTGAGGTATTGCAGTAAGCAAAAGATAATTGCATCCCTGGACTCAAAACACTTAAATGCCTTTAACTAAGAACTAAATAAGAATTTGACAACTTTTTTTTGGTTCAACATCTCAAATTTCAAACGTCTCTCTAAAACAATATGCCGAAAAAGAATATTGATTTTCGTTGTGGGCACTCATAAAACGTTTGTTCTATACAACAGTCAAAGCAGGAATACTTTTATAATAAACCTAAGAGAATCCCAAATTTATTAAAAAACAAAACATAATTAACATCATGCAAATGTGAACATTTTCCATCTCTTATTTTAAAGCATCCCCCATCAACCTGTCTCCTCATTATATCAATTCAGAGAACAACAATCCATCACGACTGAACCAACCCGAAAAAACGCCTACAAACATCTAAAACCTCCACAATCCATCATGCGGAGCTGCCTGTAACATACATTTAGATATGCACATTTGGGGAATAGGGATGGATATATGTCCCCCCATCCCTATCCCCACTCCCCAGACCCTTCCTCCATCCCTTCCCATTTCCCCATTTGGGGAAAATGGGGATATGGAACTTTGGGGGGAGGTATATCCATCCTCAACCCCTGTTCTCCGTTTTTCCGTTTTTTCCCATTTTCCCATTTGATTAAAAATTAAAAATTAAAAAAAATATTTCATTATAAATATAAACTAAAATCATAGAATGTGCATTACAAATACATAATAAAATCATAGAGTGTGCATTACAAATACATAATAAAATCATAAAGTGTTACATAATATATTTATTTATTTATATATGTTTTAGGGGAAATTGACAAATGGGGATGGGGGGAGGTCACTCTATCCCCATCCCCATTTCAATATATTTATGTGAGAAATGGGGAAATAGGGATGGAGGGACCTCCCCCATCCCCATTTCAATTTGGGGATGAAAATCATCCCCATCCCCACCCCATTCCTCATTTTCCCCCAAAAAAAATTCCCCAAATAGGAATAAGGATGTGGGGATTTAGGGATTCAAGGGAAAATGTGCATCTCTACATACATTTCATCAAACTAATCATACAATATAATCTTGTGATGAACATATCATAATATTAAATTAAATGTAGGAGGATAGTTTGGGTCCAAGGCACTACGACTATTATAAGTTCAATAACCCCGTAAGGCATTAAATAATATATAATTCCATGTGATTGGATCATTGTTTAATCAGATTATAAATCATCTAATCTAAGCAAACATAATACATTCAATCCTTTTGCATTTCTCATAGTTTATAAAAAATGGGCAAATGACAAAAACTAGGTGGTTCCTCACTAGCTGTCAGTGAAATCAGCATCAATGACATCATCTTCAGGTCCCTTGCTTGAATCCGATGGGCCAGATGAGCCAGTTTCAGCGCCTGGTGCAGGACCAGCACCGGGTTGGTTATAAAGGGACTGGCCAAGTTGCATGACTTCTTGGTTAAGAGCAGCCATGGCATCTTTAATCACTTGGATCAACCCTTCAGCAATTGCATCCTTAAGCTCTTTAAGTTTTGCCTCGACCTTCTCTTTGACCGGGGCTGGTACCTTCTCACCTAGTTCCTTCAGCTGCTTCTCCGTCTGGTAGATGACAGAATCTGCCTGGTTCTTTGTGTCTATAGCATCTCTCTTCTCTTTGTCCTCCTTTGCAAATCTCTCAGCTTCGTTCACCATTCTCTCTACCTGCATATTAAGACATTAACTTAGCATAATAAACTACACCATGAATAGAATCCAGTGTAAGAAAAATATGAACTACAAGTTAGTATATCAATCATAAGACTTCGGAGTCCTCATGAACACAGTTCATGGAAAAGTCAAAGGTTGAGAGAATTTGGAAGCTTTCCCTAACATAAAAACTACAAACGGTCTCCCCTTATCAAAAGGATTCCAAAATTGATTTACATAACCCAAAATCATGTAATATGCTAGAGAAATATAGAAACGAGACATGCTTAAGAGTTAAAACAAAACCAAATTAACTAGTATTAAACATACCTCGTCACTGGGCAAGGTACTAGCACCGGTAATTGTGATATCTTGCTTCTTTCCCGTGCCTTTATCAATAGCAGTAACAGAGAGAATGCCATTGGCATCAATGTCAAATTTGACCTCAATCTGGGGAACTCCTCGGGGTGCTGGGGGGATACCATCTAGACGGAAGCTACCAACAGATTTGTTGTCCCTAACAAACTCTCTTTCACCTTGAAGGACATTAATCTCCACACTAGTCTGTCCATCCGCAGCTGTTGAGAACACCTCTGATTTGGAAGTGGGTAGTGTGGTGTTTCTTGGGATGATTTTTGTCATAACACCACCAAGAGTTTCCAGACCTAGAGACAATGGTGTCACATCCAACAGCACAATGTCACTGACATCTCCGGCCAAAACACCAGCCTAGAATCAAACAAAATAATGTTATCTTAGATGTAAATGGTTATGGAATTAGACAAAATTTAAACCAACATTGACAATCTGCATTAAGATCAGAATTAATATACCACACCAATAATGTAGCTTAGATAATAACAGAGTAGGGTTGAAACTACCTGAACTGCAGCCCCTAGGGCAACAACTTCATCAGGATTGACTGTGACATTGGGATCTTTTCCAGTCAACTTCTTTACAAGCTCTTGAACAGCAGGGATACGTGTTGACCCACCAACAAGGATCACCTCATCAAGATCTTTAAAGGAAAGTTTTGCATCCCTCAAGGAGTTTTCAACGGGTGTCTTGAGCCTGTGAAAGAAAAGTTGCAGAGATGAGACACTGTTAGAACTCGAATGGCCATGAAGTAGTTTAAGAACCACAAAAGTACAAATAACATATAAAACAACCACAAGGACTGATGACAGTTAAGGCCACACTAGTGACAATACAAGTCCTAACTGTTACAACATGTAATCCATGCCATTGAAAAATAACCAAAAGCAACCATATCAAATACCTGTCTAGCAAATCAGAACACAATTCCTCAAACTTGGCCCTTGTAAGGGTGGTTTCAATATGCTTAGGCCCATCTGCAGTAGCAGTAATGAATGGCAAACTGGAAAGACAAAATTAACATTATGACATTCAGCCAGGACAAGGGATGATCATGCTTTGAGCACACAGAACACATAAAGAGAGTCACTGATATACAAGCAACATACCTGATGTTTGTCTGAGTCAAAGATGAGAGCTCCATTTTAGCTTTCTCAGCTGTTTCAGTTAGCCGCTGAAGAGCTTGTTTGTCCTTCAAAAGATCTATGCCTTCATTATTCTTGAAGCTTCCAGCAAGCCAATCAACAATCCTCTGCACACATCAAGGGATAACTTAAAATCCATCCAGAACACAACTTTCTATATTACATGTATACAAACATGTTATATGCGTATTTACATATATAGGGGAGAAAAAAGCTTCCAACCTTATCAAAGTCATCACCACCCAAATGTGTATCTCCTGAAGTAGAGAGCACTTCGAACACTCCATCACCGACCTCAAGCACTGGTATCAAAGAAAATGAATGAGACAGTAAGCAAGTAATCAGTTGAAAGACCTTCCCATTTGAATACAGCATTACTTAAAAGTTTGATCGTCACCGAAACCAATTTGCAATCTTGCATTTCATTTTTAGAATAAACTTCTATTCATGTAATTACTGATGTAGTTACTAACATAGATTCTTAAGACAGTGAACACAAATAAATAACTACTAAAACAGTACCTGAAACATCAAAAGTACCACCCCCAAGGTCAAATACTAAGATGGTCTCATTGTTTTTCCTTTCGAACCCATATGCCAATGAAGCAGCAGTAGGCTCATTGATGATACGAAGAACTTCTAAGCCAGCAATACGACCAGCATCCTTTGTAGCTGTCCTCTGGGAATCATTGAAATAAGCAGGCACTGTGACAACAGCTTTAGTCACTTTATCATTTAAAAACTTTGATGCATCATCTACAAGCTTTCTCAAAACCTACATCAGAAACACAATAAATCAATTGTCACAGTGCAGCCTAATTATGTAATATGAGATATTCCCCAAAAGAAAACATGGAAACAGAAGAAAGTCACAATTCCTATGACCATTTGAAATGGGATATGGTTTAGCATAAACAACAATTAATAAATCAAAGATAAATGAAAATAATATACGCATTATAATCTCAACATTCACACATAAGACATCTGAATGCACATTGCAATATCTCAACTCAAACAAAACAACTACAAATATCAAGCACTCAACAAAGCACCGAGAAATAAGACTTTCCACTTCAATTACACATGCCACTTGAACAAACATCTAATTCATCAAAACCATTTCTCAGAAACCAATATCACCCAATCAAAAGGCCAGCTTGCACAAATGATAAAGCAATACTTACAGCGGTGAAAATTTTAAATTTCTTATAATTGTTCTTTTTAAAAAAAGTATTTTTCTTATTATTCTATTCAAATAATAAATAAGATACAAAATCCTAAATTCAGTAACACTAAGACCTTTACTTTAATCTACCATGGCTCAACAAAAAAGAAACTATATCGCATCCAAAACTCAGTGAAACCCACCACCAAAATAATAACCAAAACCAACACAACAAAACACATCAAACTTGCATTCCATCAGAAACCAAATAATCCAAAATTCACATTTTAAACAAACCCACCACTTAAAACATCAAATTTCACATCCCATCACAAACCAAAATATCCAAATTGAAATAAACACACAGCACACAAAACTACTAAAAAGTGCTCAAACCCTCTTATACCTGAGCTGAAATCTCCTCAGCCGCAAACTGCTTATTAATAGCAGGGCAGTCCAGCTTCACATTTCCAATCTCATCCCTCACAACCCTATACGAGACCTGCTTCGACTCCTCATCCACCTCTGACATCTTCCTTCCAATAAACCTCTTCACCGAGAAGAAGGTGTTCTCGGGGTTAACCACTGCCTGCCTCTTCGCAATCTGGCCCACCAACCGGTCCCCGTTCTTCGTATAAGCGACCACGGAAGGCGTCGTCCTCTGCCCCTCAGCGTTGGTTACGATGGTCGGCTTCCCTCCCTCCATCGCCGCCACCGCCGAGTTCGTCGTTCCCAAGTCGATCCCCACCACCTTCTCCGCCACCACCCTCACGGGCCCCACCCCACATCCTCCTCTTCTACCATTGTTCAGCTTCAAAAATACAGAATTTGGAAGACCGAAGTGGGGTTTGTCTCCTAATCTCCGGCCCAAAAACACCGTTCTCGAAGCGGATGGCGACGAGGTTGTGTAGTTCGTGTTACCTCTTCTGGAGCCAAAAGAGAGATTACCGAGAAAGTGAGCTGTTGAAGAAGACGCCATAGCAAGAAACCCTAATTTTTATTTTCCTGTTTCTTTAGACGAAGAGAAAAGAGGTGATAGGGTTCTTAACGAGATTGATACAGAAAGAATAGGAGAAGAGATAACATTTATTAAGGGACTTAGGGTTCTTAAGAGAAGATAAGAAATAGGAAGAATAGCAGAAGTATACGTAAAGAGTAACAGACTTCAGAAGATTTTGGGATTCAATCCGTAGTTATCATTTATTAAAGGTAAATAGTATTTTAGTCCCCGTAGTTTTTGTCTTAATCTGCGTTTAGTCCACGGTCTTTTGGTATTGTAACTTTTAGTCCACGGTTTTTGGTATTGTAACGTTTAGTCCATACTTATTCTAACAATATCGATTGTAGTCCCTACCGTCCAATTCCGTTAGGGTTCCATCAAGTGAACGAGGGATATAATCAAAGGGTATAATATTAATTTACAAATTAATTTTAAAAAACAAATAAATATTATTAAATTAAAGAATTATTATTGTTATCAAAAAATTAAAAAAAATTATTAAAATAATTAATATTACAAATAATTAAAAACAAAAACAGAAATTAAACTAACAAAATCTTTAAATCTTTCTCTTTTCTCTGTCTCACGGTCTCTCTCTCTCTCTCTCTTTCATCTCAACATCTAAGTAAAATCTTTCTCTCATCTCTGTCTCACGATATCTCTTCCCTCTCTCTCTGTCATCTCAACATCTCTTCATCTTCATCATCAAACTTTAGCCACCGCCTCCTAACCACCGTCGTTATGAACTAAACCGATCGCTTTCTCTCTTTTCTTCTTTGTCGTAGTCGATTGGGTTTGGGTGTGGGAGTTTTCTAGGTTCGACCGGGTAGGGTGGACTGGGTGTTGGTCGTTTGGGTGTGGGGTTGGGTTGGTGTGTTGGTTTGAACCAAGATTTAGGTTCGATTACAGATCGAACCAGCTGTTTGTGTGTGTGGGAGTTGGTGTTGGTGGTTGATTTTAGGGTTTATGTTTGTAGTTGATTTTAGGATTTGAGCAGAATCACTCCTGGTATGTTTTTAGGTTTTTTTTTTTCTTTTCTGGTTTGATTTGTATTTTCGATTTTATGGGTTTGCTTTTTCTTTTTATGGGTTTGATTAGCAGGGAAATTCCAGGTGGGGTTGTTCACATGGAGATCCATCCGGTGGTGGTTGCGAGGATTTGGTTGTCGATATGGGTTTGGTGGCAACAGTGTGGGTTTGGTGGCGGCGGGGGTGTTGATTTGAGGTGGCGGTGGTGTTGATTTGGTGGCGGTGATGAAGAACGTGATTCCAAAAGAAAAAGATTTGGATTTTTTTTCTGGTTAATTATTTTTTTTGTGTGAATCTATTGATGGAGAGGATTGATGAAAAGACGTATTTTTATTTTGTTGGAGGTTGAAGGAAAAAAAATCTGAGAGATGAAAGAAAAAAATTGGAACTTTTAACCAGCTTTTCCCATTTTTTTTCCAGATTTCCATTTTTCCTATTTTTAATTTTTTTTTGTTTTCTTTTTTTAATATATTTTTCATTTAATAAATATATATATATTTAATGGTCATTTTAGTTAAATTTAAAATTAAGGGTAAAATGGTATTTTTAGTAGCATCAGCACACTTAAGGGCATTAGAGTCATTTCACACACCTGACATGACAGAATCCGTCCTTTTAATGGATTCTGTCAGAGAAGGACTAAAAGTTACAATACCAAAAAACCGTGGATTTAACGCAGATTAAGGCAAACTACGGAGACTTAAATATGATTTACCCTTTATTAAAGGGAAAATGGCACTTTTGTCCCTGATTTTGGACTCATTTCGTACGACTTTTAGTTTTGACTTTTAACGATAAAAGAAGACAGGTAGAAGCTATTGCTTTTCAGTTACTGTTTGGATGGTAGGTTTCAGAAGAGCTTTTATATCCAGAAGAACTTTTAGGGGTGTTTGGTTGAAACATTTTAAAATCTCTACTAGTATTGATATGACATTTATACCCTTCTATTTTGAATATGTTTGGTTAATCGGTTCAAACATTCTATATATTTATTTTCTAACAATTATAATTCAATTGTACTTGGTGTAACAGTTATTTTATTAAAAAAAATATTTCATATGGGATAAATGATATATATAATTAGAAATTAAAAAAATTAAAGAAAAAAAAACAAGCCAAGGTTTTTCGAAATCCATAGAAACTTCAAATCTCGTCAATGGCATCCCACTTTGAACAGTGGACCACCTCCAAGTTTCTAAACTCTAGTTTTCTTCTTCTTTTTTCTTTTTTTTCATTTCTCTTTTGGAGAGAGATTGTCTCGCCATTCTTTTTTTTTTCCTTAAAGTTACAGCTCACCATTCCTACTTTTCCAGGTTTTGTTCTCTTCAAATCTCAAGAGTTGAATCTCAAATTCTCAAAAGGCTGGTGGAGCTTCAAGTTGAGCACAGCGAACAACTTTTCCAAGACCACCTAGACTTTTGCTTTGCTGGGGTGCATCATCAAAATCAGATCTTGGTGGAGGCGTTCACTTCTTTGAAATCCTGGAACAAGGGAAAGATACGGTTGGAATTATAATTTTGTTGTTCATTCTAATAAGGGTAAAGTGTCAATAGAAAAAATTCATTAAACTGTAGCTGGCTCCAAGTGTTTTTGTAGAAGCTCTTTCAAGAAAAGTTGGGTAGGTGGTGCTTCCTATAGAAGAGCTTCCAACTTCAAGAAGCATTTCTTGTGTTTTATCCAAACTGATCCAAAAGCCACTTTTGGACTTTAGAAGCTCTTTTAAGACTCTCAAAAGCTTTCCCAAACAGAGCCTTTATGTGAAATTGGAACTATAGACAGAAGATCATTTTCTTACACTAATCTCCCCTGGATTCCGTTGACCGAATGGTTGACTAGGTGAAAGTTAATGGTGAGAAGGGCAAATGAACTTTCCAATTGTAACATTAAATAAATTGTTATCCGTAAAATCTATGTTGACTTTTTGGACAACACTTAGACCGGATGGAGTGGTGCTTCATGGTTGGATGGGGCTAGGTTTGGACTGGTGAGCCAGGTCGCAGTCGTTGGCACGGTACTAGGACCGGGCTTAGACGAATATAGCAAGATTGGTTGGATAGAGGGGGACTAGGCAGTACCACGCTTCAACCCGTACCAATTCCAACTTGTGCTGGAAATAATCGTGACAAAGCCGGTCACAATGCTAAAGGTGGTGATGTATCGGGGGAACGTTTATTAATGGTTAGAAATAATCTCATGCAAGGAAGAACAAATTATAATTTTGTTACCTTAAAAATCCAACTGGGACTTTTGAGGAACCAGTTGACCAATGCGTACGGGTGCACCGCGGTTGGTCCAGACCTGGTAAGGTACTCGGCCCGCTAGCACCGAGGTTCACTAGGTCTAGTTACCAGGGACCGACACCGGCGGCGGCGGCAGTGGTAGGACCGGTCCTGAAGGTTGCTTGTAGGCGGATGGTTCAATAAGACTTAATCGAGCATGAGATCCCATTTTATTATTTATGTAAATAGGGGTACATTACAGTTTGTCTTTATACGTCTTATCCTAAAAATCGCGCCCTGGACCGCTCTGCTTCAGTTCTGCTTCCAGTTACACGCCTGTCGGACGCGACGAGTCGGCTAGGGGCAGCCTTTTTATGGGGAGCCTCGATTATGGATTGGACCTGACAAGGTTCGGACGCAACGGGCCTTTGGGCTGGTAGCAGAGGGGGACCGCGTCTAGTGAACACCTAGACTCTCGTGATGGGCCAAACTTCATTGGCTTGTGAAGCGGGGTAGGGCATCTGAGCCGGGGGGCTGAACATGTTACCTTAGATTCCCTCTACGAAGGCGGCAACCTCGAATTCGAACAAATCCTACGAGGTAAGGTCGGGGAGTGGAGCGGAAATGGGCACGCAAGTGGCTGTTTGTGACCAGGGCGGCACTAAAAGCATCTCGGAACGAGTCTAGTCAGGCTAGAGCAGTACATTATCTCTGGTTCTCGTCTCCTAGGTGGAGATGTAGGAGTACCTGACCAGTCAGGTTGGCCTTGAGAGGATCTCAACCTCATTTCCCCAAGTCTTGGGATGAGGCGTCGGTACAAGGTTGGGAGTAAACCACTGTGGTTCAGAGATTCTTCCCACAGATGGCACCAAAGTGTTATCCTAAAAATTGGGTGTCGATTCCCAGACAACGCTTAAACCGGACGGAGCGGCTGGAGGGGCCGAGGCATGGATTGGCAAACCTGGTCACGGTTCTCCGCGGTAAAGGTACTAGGGTCAGACGTAAAAGACTGGGTCTCTGATTTATATGAGTCAAGTTGCACCAGTGGCTTACCAGGACCGGGTCCTAGTGTAAGGATTATGCTCAATAGCAAGAATGTAATAATTTATTTGACAATCTTTTCATATTAATAAAGTGATTTCTAGTTTAACAAATCTTATAGCATTTATAGTTTAATTATTATAATTGTCAAAAGTAAATAATCATAAGGTCCAAAGACTATGAGAAATGAAGAATTGTTTGTACATCTGGATATGAGGTAGACACAGTTCTTTAGTTAGTCCTGAACAATATTCACAACTTAAGATAAAGGTTGGGCACATTTACCTTGTTAAAGTTGTAGATTCTTTTGCTAGCATTTGAGTGGGATCAAATGTGTTATGATGAGTCTAAAATCATCAAAGTGTAGTGTCTTTGGGCAAAAGAATCTAGTGCACTAGGTGCATTGAATAGGATCATAGTGAAATACTTTATCTAGAACCGTCAGTGGATAAAAGTTTTCACTTGAGGACAATCAGGGAGTCTATCCCAATCCTGAGATAAATGATGGACTTATGGTTACAAGTGTTATCATATAAGTTGTCAATGAGTACGATTATATAGTATACAAAAGGATTAAAGGCGACAAGTTGGTTTTCATAGTTCTTTACGTTGATGATATACTACTCATCGGAAACAATGTAGGTGAATTGGCATCACTAAAAGAATGGTTAGCAAAATAATTTGATATGAAGGACTTAGGAGAAGCAAGATATATTCTTGGTATCCAAGTAATAAGGGATAGAAAGAATAGAACGGTTGCATTATCCCAAGCTTCATACATAGATAAAATCTTGTTTAGGTTCTCCATGCAAGATTCCAAGAAAGGTATGTTACCTTTCAGACATGGAATCAAACTTTCTAAGGAACAAGTTCCAAAGAATGAGCATGAAGAGCAATTCATGAGTAGGATTTCATATGCATCGGCAGTTGGAAGTCTCTGTTGGGGTTTTTGCCCTAAAGATGTAATTTGTAAATGGAATTATAAAAAAAAAATAAAAATAAAAGTTCAATTCATTCTTGTTGTGTTGTTTATTTTATAACTTGTGCATATATTAACATCCTAGATTGCCGGATGTAATCTCGAACTGTGTATATGAGTGTCATATACGGATGGATACAGTAAGAGACGTGCAATCTAAAGAGTCCATAGATAGCAAATAAAGCTGGGTACTTTATTTGTGGTTAATCTATAGCTGCGGTCCATTCCGTAATGTACGGTGATTCTATCCTGAATCATTCATATGAGATATGGGAATGGAGGCACCTTGTATGATATGATCATATAGGACTGGGCCATGATCTATATGAACCTCTCACCAAGATCCGTTTACTGATGAGATTCATATATATCAACTAATGATGGCTATATATGGGTGATCTTAATCCTGAGTGTCTTATTGACTCCTTCAGGTTAGATCGTGGTCTTTGATATACCATGGGTGAGGTCAGATGCAGTTCCTCATCAATATACTCCGTATGTTGGGATTACGGTTTGGCTTGTGGCTGGGAAGATATGTACACAATAGTGGAATCCACTCCTTCTTGTGAGAAGTAGATGGTAGTTCCCTTAAGGGTTGATTCGGGGCTTGGATAATATGAGCGCTCTCCTAATTCTGTGAGGAAATAGGATTTATTGTCCATTAAAGAATCAATGGTACTTAAAGGATATATGTAATTAGAGGGGTATAACGGACATTATGACCCAGCTCTAATTATGAACTACTGTGGAGGATCACACCATGTGTAATAGCTATATCGATGGACACCGAGTTGTATCGGTCTGTGTAAAAACGTCTGCAGTTGAGAGAGTGTAGCTTCGGGTTTTTAGTCGAATAACACCGGAGTTAATAATCAAGGAATATTAATTAAAGAGTTTAATTAATAATTCTGAGGATTATTGGAGCTCAAAATACTGTAGGTCCATTAGGTCCCCTTGCTAGCCCGATCGATTTAGGTAACAAGGGTCACGGCTAATTAATTGGATTATCCAATTAATTGTGTTACGAAAGTGACACGTATTTATTCGGGAAATAATTGAATAATGAGATTATTTAATTAATGAATAATGGTGATTAAATAAATTAAATAATAAGATTATTTAATTTTGTTATTAATCACTAAATGGAGGATGTTAGTTGATATTTGATTTTAAATAGAATAAGATAATATGATTATTTTATTTTATTAAATTAAATATTTGAAATTGAATTTAAAATGTTTAAATTCAAAATAAATATTTAATTATCTTTTAAAATCTAAAGAGATATCAATTAAAGAGTTTTAGTTATAATAATATATATATATATATATGATATATATTGATAACAAAAATATAGCACACAAAGGATATACACAAGTGTTTGTATATGATACAAACTTATATTATGTGTAAAACAAAAAAGGGTTTTTATGGTTTTATAAAACCTAACCTGATATATATCAAATGCATGAGATATATATAAAAGAAGTAAAAAAGAGAAAAGGGTGTGCAATTGGTGGCGTGAATTGAAAAGAGAAAAATGTGTGCAATTGGTGGCGTGAATTGAAAAGAAAAAAAAAAGGGTGCGTCCTGTGCACCAATAAAAGAAAAAAAAAATATTGAATATATTTTTTCTTTTAAACAACTAGAATTGTTCTAGTTTGTGTATTCTCTTGGAAGAAATTGTTTCTTCTTCATTCTCTCTACATCCTCCTAAGTTCCTGAGTACGTGACGCGCCCACACGCAGTTACCAGTTCCGGGATATAGCGAGGAAGATCAGTGGTACAGACCAGGAGCATATAGTAAAGTGAAGGAGCCTCCAAAGGTTGGTAAGGTTCTAAATTTATTTTTTTATATTTATATATTGATTACAGTTTCCTTTGTTTACATATTGTATGTATTAGTTCTGGAAAAAGAATTGCAATCCTAAATTCACTGGTCCCAGATCGTTTATGATCTATATAAAAATTTTAAAACCTATTTCCGTTGCGTTACCAGTGAATAGGGTTCCTACAATTGGTATCAGAGCCAATTTTTTTTTCGGAACATGAAATTGTTTTCGATGCTCCTGTATGTATGATTGTGTAGGCACTATTTAAATTGACTGTATGTTGTTTTTGTATGTATACTAAATTTGTTAATTTACAAAAACATGATTGATCGTTAATTATATGGTACTGTGGATTTAGGGTTTATGGGTTGTATTATATATATATATATATATATATATATATATATTTTCTATTATTGTAATGTAAAAAAAAAAATGTAACCTATATTGAAGACCTGGAAAAATCGCGAAGTCGGAAGGGGGAAACCGGAAATACGCGTGACGGGGGTACTGTTCACGATACTATTCATGTGTAGTACTGTTCATTCGGGTACTATTCATATGGGTACTGTTCATGCGCGGTACTGTTCATGTCGGGCACTATTCATGTCGTCTTGCACGGTTCCGTTGGCAAGTGTTGCCTAGTGCGTTCCGTGCAGATTTCCTATTTCGGATTCATGAGATGAATCGGAGTGACCTGAAGAGACTAGAAGACTCGGAAATTACAAGAAGACCAAGGAATGCCTTGGGCGTATTTTTGTAATTTTAGATTCTATTTTTTTTAGGTTAAATAACCCACAGTACTCGGTCAATTCATGTATGCTTTATATTATGTGATGATAAAAGCATTGTCATGCATACGTATGTCATTTAGATTAGATGCGCCTACACAAATATATTTGATATGTCATACATGCATCATAGCCTAATTTTTATGTATTTTTTTAATATGATTAAAATCAGTAAATACATTATTGGCTATGAAAATGAGATTAGTTTTTTAATTGTTAGAAAACTTATTAATTCTCATTAATATTAATCTGATTATTAAAGTGTTTAATAAGTTAGATTAATAGGGTCATTTATTAAAATTAGTATTAATATGATTAATGACCTAATAATAAATGAACAGAACAAAGTATTAGAGTTTTAATAGTTAAAACTTAGTAAATACTATCCTAATAATCCGAGCTTAGTAAATAGTTTACAAAAGCTTAGATTATTCACTAATAGATTAGATTTTTAATAGTTAAAAATCATTAATAATATATTAGTTAATTAGAATTTATTTCTAATAATGAATTTGTTAATGCGCTAGATAACTTGATTAAAGTTAGCCGTTTGATCATGTAGAGTCTAGGTGTATTAACGGATAATAGAAAACCCTAAGTTTTAAATAGTGAGTGGGAGAGGGATATATGACATATATATCCCACAGTCTCCATCATTAGTTCAACACCGTGAGATCTGAGTGGGGCCTCGTGACGGCTTTGCTTTCGTCCTCCCTAAGGAGGGTGAAAATACACAAAGTGTGTCTAATACAACCTAAGAGGGGGGGTGAATAGGTTTTAGTTGATTTATTACCAAATTTTCGACTTAATCAATTTTAATAATCCTACTCCATATTAGCAATCAATCAATCCAATATAAATAAGCGGAAAACAATAAAAACACAAGGATTGATTTACGTGAGAAACCCTCCAATTGGGCAAAACTCACGGGCTATCCTTCTAGCCACTTACGGTCCTCAAATCCACTATTTGAACGAAATTTTACAACCTAGGTTGACCTCAAGTCACACCTACTTGGTCACTAACCCTTTCACTCTACCCAACGGGCCTTTAATAGTGATTCTTGACCACAAGCTTGTGCACTAACTCACTTAGTCACAAAGCTTAACAATCAATGAAGAGGTTAAACAACCTATGTGAATATGTAAAAGATATTCAAACATGCAATTAATGCTAGGCAACAATAAATGCTTATCTAAGGATTTAAAGATATCAATAAATGCAAATCCTAGATATCAATATCTAAATGCAAATGCATGAAGATTTAGCTAGAAGGGTAAAATCGTCCTAAATGCTAGCTATTAATGAACAAGGCTCTCAACCAACACACAACTACTCAATCATGTTATAAATGCCAATAAACATAAAGATATGCAATAAAATCACATAAAAGAGCTAACCCTAGGCAAACAAGAACATAAATAAATACAAAGAGATTTAGGGCATGTTCAAGTTACCTAGTCAATGAAAGCAAGAAGAATCCATGATGAGATAATGCTTGAAGAGGTTAGATGCACATGGATTTGTGTTTGGTTGAGTAAAGATGAGTTCTTGGGAGTTTCTCTCTCTAAGGGAAGCTTGGCCTTACAAAAATGGCTTCTTGAACTCATAAAAAACGAGCAAGGAAGAAGATAGAGCATATATAAGGGAGCCCTAGTTGAAACAGCGTCGTTTTGAACTTAGGGCACAAAATCCCGTCAATACCGCTAGATGGACCGCGTCGCAGGCAAGTGTCCAGACCGCGGTACACACAGCAGTGCACCGTCTGGACAACAACGCGGTGCAGGGCGCTGTGCATGCAGGTGCACATGCCGCGGTATGGGCAACAGAGGCTTACTGGACAACACCGCGACTTGGGTCACTTTGCGTGCAAGTGTACAGGAAGCGGTACATGAAGCATAACTCTGCTGAGGTATACCGCTCTGTATGCCGAGGTGCAAGCAAGTCTTGCCAAGCGGTCTAGGCCGTGCTAAGAGAAGAAATTCTCTTTTCTGGGCAAACTCAACACACAAAGAGATGTGCAAAATGTGCAAGTGTGGAGTGTGAAAAGAGGCATACAATACATCATTCAATTACATGAAGATAGGAACATAATGCATGCAAGTGAGTGTGTGCAACTAGATCTCTTCAAAGAAAGTTAAACTAGTGAGATACCTTTGAAGTGCTCTTTAAGAGAGATGATGTCCTTGAAGCTTGATCACACTCAAGAGGCCTAAATTACCCTTACAAAGAATAATCCCCAATGTGGTTTGTCAACGAAATAAGCCAATCAAAATATGAGGAACTTACAATCTCCCCCTTTGGCTATTTCGTGACAAAACCACCACTCACAAATCATCCTCACAAAAAAAATAAAAACTAAAGGTCAACAAGAAGATATTCTACATTACAAAAAGATACCTAGATACTAGGTCTTCAAAACTTCAAGCTCTTGTAGAATAGCCATCCCTACAAAACAATGAGACTACACTTTCCAAGGCAAGTGTATGTGAGGTGATCAAGAGAGATAAATAAATAAGAGCAATTTGCATAATAAAAGAAAACTACAACATGCAAATGCTCCCCCTATATATGTTACTCCCCCTCAACGGGACAATCTCTCCAAATATACAATCCCCTATCCCCTTAAATAAAGCCAACATTACTCCCCCTTTTTGTCATGAGATAGGCAAAGGAGTATTCCCCAACCGGGTCACTTTAGCAAAGAGAGCTATTTGCAAGATAAGTGCATAATCATATACAACAACGTTATGCAACTCAATTAATTTAGAGAGAATCATTGAGGGTTTTATTGTTTAGAAGAAGATGTGTGACTTAATTGCTTTGGATGTAAGACATGTAACATCATGGTTCGAGCAAATGGTATTTGGCAAAGCAAACATCAAAAGGGTTTCCAAAAGAATTCAAACCAATTTATACCCTTTTGTTATAAGCAAACAAGATATAGTTTTTCAAAATGAATTTCAATTTAAAGAGCAACTATATCAAACTTTATGAGCAAAACAAGACATGAGTGACTTTTGCACCCTTTTTGATTTTTCCGGGTGGGATACCCGTATGATAGTAGTCTTGTTCAACTAATAAAGAGAGAGAGAGAAGACTAAATTTGGATGAGACATCCTTGTTTATTGCATGGATACTAGATCTTTATTGGGTTTAGGCTTCTCATTTGCGTTCACACATATTTTGCACTAGAGCAATCAAAAAAACATTTCATGCATATTATTGTAAGCATGTCATTAAAGGTTCTCATGTCATGGAGTTAAATTATGGGTCATTCAAGTGTACTTTCCCAATCAAAATCTCCTAGTCCAAAAATGCATTTTTGAACATAGAGGTGACATGGATTACAAATCAAGCAAGGCACACTTATTAAATAAAAAGCCATATAAGAATATATATAAGCACAACCAAGAATACTCAAGCAATTAATAAAGAAGCATAAAGTTGATCAAGTTTTTGCTTATTCCAACATGCAAGGTTGCTCTCTTTGCTTGAGTTCCCCATTAGGGGTCAAACACCAAAACACATCAAGGCATATGACAAATCCCAATAGACCCACTAAGTGATTTGAACCTAGTTGAGTCTAAGGGCTTTGTAAATAAATCCGCTAGTTGATCATTAGTGCCCACATGCTCAAGTGCAATGCATTTGTTTTCAACTAGTTTCCTAATGAAATGATGCCTAATGTCTATATGCTTTGTCCTAGAGTGCTGAACTGGATTCTTTGAAATGTTAATTGCACTCATGTTATCACAATAAAGGGTAAGAATACCTTGATCAAAGCCGTAATCCACAAGCATTTGTTTCATCCAAAGGAGTTGTGTGCAGGCACTCCCGACGGTTATGTATTTCGCTTCAGCTGTGGATAGAGAGATGGAATTTTGCTTCTTGCAAAACCATGAGACCAAGTTGTTACCTAGGAAGAAGCAACCGCCCGATGTACTTTTCCTATCATCACAATTTCCTGCCCAATCTGCATCACTAAAGCCAACTAAGCTAGCATTAGTGTCAAAAGAGTACCATATCCCATAGTTGGATGTCCCATTCACATACCGAATGATTCTCTTCACGGAGGAGAGATGGGATTCCTTAGGATCCGCTTGGTACAAGGCACACACCCCCACACTAAAGGCTATATCGGGTCTACTTGCGGTCAAGTAAAGCAAGCTACCAATCATACCACGATAAAGACTTTGTTCCACACTCTTGCCACTAGCATCCTTGCTTAGTTTCAAGGTGGTACTCATGGGTGTGTCACAATGTTTGGCATTGTCAAGGCCAAATTTCTTCACTAGGTTTTTAGCATACTTAGCTTGGGATATGAAAATACCATCATGCAATTGCTTGATTTGCAAACCTAGGAAGTAATTAAGCTCCCCAACAAGACTCATCTCAAACTCATGAGACATGACATCAACAAATTTTTGGACTTTGGATTTGTTGGTGGAGCCAAAAACAATATCATCAACATAAATTTGAGCTATGAAAAGCTCATCCTTGTTCCTCTTGATGAATAAAGTTTTGTCAACACTACCCCTAGTGTAGTCATTGTCAACAAGAAATTTAGTGAGGCGCTCATACCAAGCCCTAGGTGCTTGTTTCAACCCATATAAAGCCTTCTTGAGGCTATAGACATGATTGGGGTGGTGTGGATCCACAAGCCCCTTGGGTTGCTCAACAAACACTTCCTCATGCAAGAAACCATTTAGGAAGGCACTCTTAACATCCATTTGATGCAATTTGAACTTGTGCACACATGATATGGACAAAAGAAGCCTTATGGACTCAAGACGGGCAACCGGAGCAAAAGTCTCCTCAAAGTCAATACCCTCAATTTGAGAGTATCCTTGTGCTACAAGTCTAGCCTTGTTGCGCACAATGTTGCCATTCTCATCCGACTTATTCCTATATACCCATTTGGTTCCTATGACATTAGTATCCTTGGGTCTAGGAACAAGAGTCCAAACCTCATTTCTTTCTAATTGGTTTAGCTCTTCTTGCATGGCAAGAACCCAAAACTCATCATTCAAGGCTTCATCAACCTTTTTGGGTTCAATTTGAGAGGTGTAACAAGTATAGCTAATTTGATTAGCTATTTGACGCCTAGTCCTAACACCCTCATTCACATCTCCAAGAATGTCATTCTTATTGTGGAGATGTCTAACCCATGGAGCGGGTTCTTTAGAGTCCAGAGATGGATCTCTATCAAGAGGTTGGATGACCTCTTCATCAAGGCTTGACTTCACATCAATTGAAGTCTCACCATTCTTCTCCAAGAAAGGATCATCAAGCACAATGACCTCCTCATCATGGTCTCTAGTCTTAGGCCTACAATCATCTATGACGACATTAGATGATTCCATGACACTCCGAGTTTTTAAATTGAAAACTCTATAGGCCTTACTATTAAGGGCATAGCCAATAAAAATCCCCTCATCACTCTTGGCATCAAACTTGCCAAGTTGATCTCGGTCATTTAGAATGTAGCATTTGCTCCCAAATGAGTGGAAGTAGCTAATATTTGGCTTCCTACCCTTCCATAATTCATAGGAGGTTTGCCTAGTACCGGGCCTTAGGAAGACCCTATTTCCTATGTAGCAAGCCGTATTGACGGCCTCGGCCCAAAGGTTCCTAGGGACATTGTTGCTAAGCAACATCACACGGCCCATCTCTTGAAGGACCCTATTCTTCCTCTCAACAACCCCATTTTGTTGAGGAGTTCTAGGAGCCGAAAACTCATGGGAAATGCCTAAGCTATTGCAATAGCTTTCAAAACAAGCATTTTCAAATTCCCTCCCATGGTCACTCCTAATTATTTTAATGCTTTTAATGTGTGAGTTATTTTCATTTTGAATTTTAGTGCAAAGCATTTTAAATTTTTCAAAAGTTTCAGATTTTTCTCTAAGAAAATATGTCCATGTAAATCTAGAGAAATCATCAACACAAACAAAAATGTATCTCTTGCCGCCGAGACTCTCGGTTTGCATGGGACCCATAAGGTCCATATGTAGAAGCTCTAATGGCTCTTTGGTGGCGAGATACTTGCCTTTCTTGTGCATACTTTTGGTTTGTTTCCCTTGTTGACAAGGCCCACAAACGCCATCGACTTTCTTCCCAAGCTTAGGGAGGCCACGCACAACCTTGAACTTATCTAAGATCCTCAAATCTCGAAAGTTCATATGGCCAAGTCTTTGATGCCATAACTCAATTTCCTCACATTTGGACATATTGCAAGAGATAGCACTAGCTTCAAGACAATATCAATTGTCACTAGATCTCTTTCCTTTTAGCAAGGTTTGTCCATTTGGCATTAAAATAGAGCAATCATTTTTGTTAAACAATACAGAGAGTCCATCATCATTAAGATGAGAAATGCTTATAAGATTGGCTTGCAAGCCATCAACAAGTAAAGCATTGGACAATGAGGGTAAATCGGGAATGGAAATGGTTCCTTTCCCTATGACTTTCTTTCTAGATCCATCACCAAAGGTGACAAATCCTCCATCCTCCAAGACAAGGGATTTAAAGAAGCTCTTGTTCCCCGTCATATGCCTAGAACACCCACTATCCAAATACCAAGTGTTAGAGGCATTTGCCTTCAAGGCAATTTGAGCCACATAGCAAGAATAGTTATCCCTTCTAATCCACCTAGGTGTAATGTTCTCATTCCTAGTGGTATTAGTCACATTGGCTCTAGATTTCCTAGGATCATGCAAATTTGCTCTAGATTTCCTAGGAACATGCATTTTAGCTCTAGCTCTATTTCTTTCAATCATGCTCTTGATTCTACACATTTCAATGTATTTGAAGCAATTTGGTCTAATGTGACCATCAACACCACAAAAGTGACAAGTGGGAATAAAATAAGAAGACATACCATGCCCTTGTGAGTATAAAGGGGCTTTCCCACGCATATGAGCTTGTCTTTGGTGTTGGATTGGTTCTCTTCTTTTTTGTTGTTGAGTTGGAATGAATTGCTTCCTTGATTGACCTTGCATGAATTGCTTTCTGGCTTGATGGTATTTCAGTTGAGGGAAACTTGCTTGATGCACCCTTGTTGATTGAGCTTGAGCTTGTTTCCCTTGTGCAACCTTGACTTAAGGATCTTTAGAGCACTCTCCTAGTTCGATCTTCTTCCTAGGATATTGTGGGGGTGGAGGCTCTTTGTTATCCAAACTCTTGACAAACACAATCTTGCTTGAGGATGAGGTCTCCTTGTCATCTTCATAGCCAAGACCTTTCTTATCACTTGGCCTCTTGCCAACTCCCAACATGTGGTCAAGTTTATTCGTGCTTGAAGTCATCTTAGCAATGATCTCTCTAGCTTCTTCAAGCTCCTTTTCCATCAATTCCTCATTCCTTTTGGCTATCTTCACTTCTTTATTTAAGTGAGTAGCTTCGGCGGATAGCTTGAGATTCTCTCCTTTTAGCCTTTGAATCTCTTTCTTCATCTTCAATCTTGAGCTTTGAAAATGCTCAATGAAGCCTTCAAGATCCATTCCTCCTACATCCATATTTGTTGAATGGGATGAAGAGTCACCATCGCTAGAGTCATCTTCACTTTGTTTCTCTACCTCTTCTTCATCTATTGCTTCCTTACTCTTGAGAGAAGATGCGAAGGCAATAAAGTTTGCCACATGATCCTCATCATCTGAGGATTCTCCTTCTTCTTCCAAGTCATCACCATCGCTCCACGTGGCTGCCATGGCCTTTCCTTTCTTCTTATTTTTCAAATTTCCACAATCCGTGGAGATGTGTCCGAAACCTCCACATTCGAAGCATTGGATCCCTTTTCTTGTGGGCTTGTCTTCACTTGACTCAAACTTCTTGAAATGAGTCTTCTTTTTTATTTCTTTTCCTTTGGATCCAAATCCCCTCTTCTCAAAATTGATGAACTTCTTGAATCTTTTCACCATGAGGGCCATTTCTTCATCTGAGTCTTCTTCCTCCTTCTCAACCTTAGAAGTCTTCAGAGCAATACTCTTTTGCTTCTTTTGAGGTGTAGGTGTGGGAGTCCATCTAGACTCATATGCTAGAAGCCTTCCAATAACTTCACTTGGCTTCATATTCTTGTAGTCACTATTCTCCTCAAGAGCCGTCACTTTTGACTCAAATCTTACTGGAAGCGACCTCATAATTTTTTGCTTGATCCTCCTATCCGAATAGGGATCACCAAGTTGATGGCTCTGATTGACTATGTCCATCAACTTCACTTGAAAGTCGTTGAAGCACTCATCCTCCTCCATCCTAATTTGCTCGAATTGTGTTTGGAGGACTTGAAGCTTGGAGTCCTTGACCACCTCGGTTCCCTCATGGGCCGTCTCTAGAATCTCCCATGCCTCTTTTGCAATTCTTGTTGTTTGGATCAATTTGTACTGATTGTCATCCATTGCACAAAGAATAGCATGCATAGCCTTGTTGTTCCACTTGGATGCTTCAAACTCTTGAGTTGACCATTCCGACTTTGGCTTGGGAACTACACTTTCGTCTTTAAGAGTCTTTTCCGGAAGAGTGTAGCCATCTTCAATTGCCATCCATGCTCGGTCATTTATTTGGCAAATGTAAGACTCCATCTTGCCTTTCCAAGAGGCATAGTTTATTCCGGTGAGCAAAGGGGGTCTTGTGCTAGAGGCTCCCTCATTACCACTTCCGTTCCCACTCATAGTGTTTGGGTATGAATGAGATGAATGTTTATGATGCAACACATACAAACAAAATGCAAGACACACAACGAGCAAGGATCACCTAAGTGTATGTGTATCTAGGAACCCGCTCTGATACCAATTAAAAATACACAAAGTGTGTCTAATACAACCTAAGAGGGGGGGGGGGGGGGGGGGGTGAATAGGTTTTAGTTGATTTATTACCAACTTTTCGACTTAATCAATTTTAATAATCCTACTCCATATTAGCAATCAATCAATCCAATATAAATAAGCGGAAAACAATAAAAACACAAGGATTGATTTACGTGAGAAACCCTCCAACTGGGCAAAACTCACGGGCTATCCTTCTAGCCACTTACGGTCCTCAAATCCACTATTTGAACGAAATTTTACAACCTAGGTTGACCTCAAGTCACACCTACTTGGTCACTAACCCTTTCACTCTACCCAACGGGCCTTTAATAGTGATTCTTGACCACAAGCTTGTGCACTAACTCACTTAGTCACAAAGCTTAACAATCAATGAAGAGGTTAAACAACCTATGTGAATATGTAAAAGATATTCAAACATGCAATTAATGCTAGGCAACAATAATTGCTTATCTAAGGATTTAAAGATATCAATAAATGCAAATCCTAGATATCAATATCTAAATGCAAATGCATGAAGATTTAGCTAGAAGGGTAAAATCGTCCTAAATGCTAGCTATTAATGAACAAGGCTCTCAACCAACACATAACTACTCAATCATGTTATAAATGCCAATAAACATAAAGATATGCAATAAAATCACATAAAAGAGCTAACCCTAGGCAAACAAGAACATAAATAAATACAAAGAGATTTAGGGCATGTTCAAGTTACCTAGTCAATGAAAGCAAGAAGAATCCATGATGAGATAATGCTTGAAGAGGTTAGATGCACATGAATTTGTGTTTGGTTGAGTAAAGATGAGTTCTTGGGAGTTTCTCTCTCTAAGGGAAGCTTGGCCTTACAAAAATGGCTTCTTGAACTCATAAAAAACGAGCAAGGAAGAAGATAGAGCATATATAAGGGAGCCCTAGTTGAAACAGCGTCGTTTTGAACTTAGGGCACAAAATCCCGTCAATACCGCTAGATGGACCGCGTCGCAGGCAAGTGTCCAGACCGCGGTACACACAGCAGTGCACCGTCTGGACAACAACGCGGTGCAGGGCGCTGTGCATGCAGGTGCACATGCCGCGGTATGGGCAACAGAGGCTTACTGGACAACACCGCGACTTGGGTCGCTTTGCGTGCAAGTGTACAGGAAGCGGTACATGAAGCATGACTCTGCTGAGGTATACCGCTCTGTATGCCGGGGTGCAAGCAAGTCTTGCCAAGCGGTCTAGGCCGCGCTAAGAGAAGAAATTCTCTTTTCTGGGCAAACTCAACACACAAAGAGATGTGCAAAATGTGCAAGTGTGGAGTGTGAAAAGAGGCATACAATACATCATTCAATTACATGAAGATAGGAACATAATGCATGCAAGTGAGTGTGTGCAACTAGATCTCTTCAAAGAAAGTTAAACTAGTGAGATACCTTTGAAGTGCTCTTTAAGAGAGATGATGTCCTTGAAGCTTGATCACACTCAAGAGGCCTAAATTACCCTTACAAAGAATAATCCCCAATGTGGTTTGTCAACGAAATAAGCCAATCAAAATATGAGGAACTTACAGAGGGTTTCCACAAAGATCAATACCAAGGTTGACTTCCTAACAGATAGGATTTCTGAGGGTATTTCGGGATTGACCGACCCTAAGACGGCAATTCTCGAGTTAAGCTCATGAGATCTGAAATGGTGGGTTACACTCACGAAGGTTTTGATTAAGTTTTGTTAATTAAAAACCTGACTGAATAAACGATGGTTGAATGATATGGAATAAGAGTTATTCTAGAATATCATTTGATTGAGAATGTTTCGATCCAACATGCACGGACTTGACCGACCCTAAGGCGGCACTTCTTTGTGGTATTTTGGATTGTCGTGGTATAGTAACTGTTTTTTTGGGTATTTCTAGTTCGTTAAACATGTTCATGCATCATGTTTAAATTTATGTCCAAAGCACTCGCACTTGTTTTAAATAAATGACTGAATGAATGTTTTATTTATTTCAGCAATTATGTCTTCTGCATTACTTCAAATTCTCGCAAACGACAAATTAACTGGTGATAACTACACTAAGTGGAAACTTAATATTAATGCAATATTGGTCACCAAAGACCTCAAGTTTGTGCTTACGGAGGAATGTCCTCCGGTGCCTACTGCCAATGCCACACGAACTGTTCGTGAGGCATACCAGCGATGGGTCTCATCTGATGAGAAGGCCCGAACATATTTGTTAGCTTCTATGACAGACAGTGCTTGTCACAAAGCATGAAGCAATGACTACAGCATTCGAAATTATGGAGTCATTGCAAGCTATGTTCGGGCAGCCCTTCGAGCAAAAGCGACACGAAGCTGTTCGTTCCGCTATGCTAGCTCACATGAAGGAAGGTACATCAGTTCGGGAACATGTCCTGGGCATGATGTCTTACTTCAACACGGCAGAAGTCAATGGCGGGGCCATTGACGAACCCAGTCAAGTGAGCATCATACCGACGACTCTTCCGAAGAGTTTCGATCAGTTTAAGAACAACTACGGGATGAACAAGTTAAGGTTTAGTCTCACACAGTTGCTCAATGAGCTCGCTACTTTTGAGTCCTTGACTAAGGACAGCAAAAGTAAGACCGGTGAGGCAAATGTTGCTGAACCATCTTCCTCCAATAATAAGAAGAGGAAGAGGTCTGCTGGAAAGGCGAAGGGTAAGCCCAAACCCAAGAAGGCCCAAAGCAAAAAGAAGGGCACCTCCACCGACCAAGACAAAGGAAAATGTTTCCATTATAACAAGGTCGGGCACTGGAAGAGGAACTGTCCTCAGTACCTGGAGGAGGTAGCCAAGAAGAAGAAGAAAGGTAAATATGATTTACTTGTTCTTGAATCTTGTTTAGTGGAAGATGATTCTTCACCTTGGATTGTTGATTCGGGGGCCACTAACCATGTTTGTTCTTCTTTGCAGTGGACTGATTCTTGAACACAACTAGAGGAGGGAGCCTTCTCCATGCGTGTGGGGTCGGGGGATATCGTGTCGACCAAAGCAGTGGGAGCAATAAGATTGCAATTTTGTAATAATAATAGTTTTTTATTATTGAACAATGTTTTTTATATTCCTGGATTTACACAGAATTTGATTTCCGTTTCTTAGTTGTTAGAACAATTATATTCTGTTTCTTTTAATAATAAGTTTGTTATTATTGGAAAGAATGGTCTGAATATTTGTTCAGGAATTAATGAAAACAATTTGTATGTGTTAAGACCGTTAATACATACTACACTGCTTAACATTGAAATGTTTAAGGTTGAAAAACCTAAAACTAAACGACATACGATTTCTCCAGATAATGACACGTATCTTTGGTATCTAAGGCTTGGTCATATCAACCTTGACCGGATAGACAGACTAGTAAAAAGCAGACCTTTAAGTGAGTTAAGGGTTGGCAACTTACCTATCTGCGAATCCTGTTTAGAAGGTAAGATGACTAAGAGACCTTTTACTGGAAAATGGCTTAGAGCTATAGAGCCACTAGAACTCATACATACAGACGTCTGTGGACCGATGAATGTTAGAGCTAGGGGCGGCTATGAGTATTATGTCACTTTTATAGATTACTACTCAAGATACAGATATGTCTACCTGATGCAACGAAAGTCGGAAACATTTGAAAAGTTTAAAGAATTCCGAGCTGAAGTTGAGAATCAATTAGGTAAGACTAACAAGTCACTACCATCAGATTGTGGAGGTGAGTAAATTGACCAAGAGTTTGAAGACTTCATGGTCGAGCATGGGATAGTTTCCCAACTCACAGCTCCCGATACACCTCAGCAAAATGGTGTAGCGGAGAGGAGAAATAGAACCATGATGGAAATGGTGAGATCTATGATTAGTTTCTCATCATTACCAAATTCCTTCTAGGGATATGCGTTACAAACAGTGGCATACATTTTGAATGTAGTGCCATCCAAATCTATTCCTAAGACTCCCCTAGAATTGTGGAATGGTCGTAAAGCTATTTTGTGACATTTCCGCGTATGAGGGTGTCTAGCACACGTGCTGAAAAATAGAAGTGGAAAGCTAGACTCCAAGTCTGTGGTCTGCCTGTTTGTAGGATACTCCAAGGAGACCAGAGGTGGACACTTCTATAGTCCCGAAGATAACAAAGTATTTGTATCGACAAATGCAACGTTTCTTGAGGACAATTATATTAGTGACCATAAACCTCGTTCTAAGATTGTATTGAATGAATTGGAGTCTGGTGAGACTAGTGCTTCATCAACAATAGTTGTTGATCCATAAACATCTGAGCGTCAGATGGTTACTGATCAGAATACACTACCACCTAGACATAGTGAGAGGGGTTGTGAGACAGCCTGAACGCTATTGGGGTGTAAGTGAGGGAAAAGATGTTGTCTCTGCTGATAGTGTGGATGATCCATTGACATTTAAGAATGCAATGGAAGATCCTGATAAAAAAAATGTAGTTTTCTTAGTCCTATACGTGGACGACATCCTACTCATTGGGAATGATGTGGGAATGTTATCTGATGTAAAGGGCTGGTTGGCTAGCCAATCCCAAATGAAAGATTTGGGAGAGGCGAGTTATGTTCTAGGGATCCAACTTATAAGGGATCGTAAGAACAAACTCATAGCACTATCTCAGACATCATATATCGACAAGATTCTTGTGCGATTTTCGATGCAGAACTTCAAGAAGGGTAATTTACCTTCTAGGCATGGAGTTCACTTGTCTAAGGAACAGTGTCCTAAGACACCTCAAGAAGTTGAGGATATGAGATGTGTACCCTATGCATCAGCAGTAGGTAGTCTCATGTATGCTATGTTATGCATGAGACTGGACATCTGCTATGCAGTGGGAGTAGTCAGCAGGTACCAGCCCAACCCAGGATTAGATCATTGGGTTGCTGTCAAGACTATTCTCAAATATCTTCGGAGAATGAGAAACTATATGCTAGTGTATTCCGGACAGGATTTGATCCCGTTAGGATACACAGATTCTGATTTTCAGTCAGACAGGGATTCTAGAAAATCTACCTCTGGATCAGTATTCACCCTAGGTGGTGGAGCCATTGTGTGGAGAAGTATAAAGCAATCTTGCATTGCGGACTCCACCATGGAAGCCGAATATGTAGCCGATTGTGAAGCTGCTAAAGAGGTTGTTTGGCTCCGTAAGTTCTTAAGTGATCTGGAAGTTGTTCCAGATCTGGAAGTTGTTCCAGATCTGGATAAGCCTATCACACTTTATTGTGATAACAGTGGTGCTGTGGCTAATTCCAAAGAACCAAGAAGCCACAAGAGAGGGAAGCATATAGAGAGAGAAAGTATCATCTCATTAGAGATATAGTGCAGAGAGGAGATGTGATAGTCAAGAAGATAGCCTCACAAGACAATCATGTTGATCCATTTACGAAGACCTTACCGGCTAAAGTGTTTTTGGGTCACCTAGATGGTCTAGGGTTACGAGACATGCCTCACATGCTTTAGTGCAAGTGGGAGATTGTTGGGGTTTTTGCCCTAAAGATGTAATTTGTAAATGGATTTATGAAATAAAAAAAAAGTTCAATTCATTCTTATTGTGATGTTTATTTTATAACTTGTGCATATATTAACATCCTAGATTGCCGGATGTAATCTCGAACTGTGTATATGAGTGTCATATACAGATGGATACAGTAAGAGACGTGCAATCTAAAGAGTCCATAGATAGCAAATAAAGCTGGGTACTTTATTTGTGGTTAATCTATAGCTGCGGTCCATTCCGTAATATACGGTGATTCTATCCTGAATCATTCATATGAGATATGGGAATGAAGGCACCTTGTATGATATGATCATATAGGACTGGGCCATGATCTATATGAACCTCTCACCAAGATCCGTTTACTGATGAGATTCATATATATCAACTAATGATGGCTATTTATGGGTGATCTTAATCCTGAGTGTCTTATTGACTCCTTCAGGTTAGATCGTGGTCTTTGATATACCATGGGTGAGGTCAGATGCAGTTCCTGATCAATATACTCCGTATGTTGGGATTGCGGTTTGGCTTGTGGCTGGGAAGATATGTACACAATAGTGGAATCCACTCCTTCTTGTGAGAAGTAGATGGTAGTTCCCTTAAGGGTTGATTCGGGACTTGGATAATATGAGCGCTCTCCTAATTCTGTGAGGAAATAGGATTTATTGTCCATTAAAGAATCAATGGTACTTAAAGGATATATGTAATTAGAGGGGTATAACGGACATTATGACCCAGCTCTAATTATGAACTACTGTGGAGGATCACACCATGTGTAATAGCTATATCGATGGACACCGAGTTGTATCGGTCTGTGTAAAAACGTCTGCAGTTGAGAGAGTGCAGCTTCGGGTTTTTAGTGGAATAACACCGGAGTTAATAATCAAGGAATATTAATTAAAGAGTTTAATTAATAATTCCGAGGATTATTGGAGCTCAAAATACTGTAGGTCCATTAGGTCCCCTTGCTAGCCCGATCGATTTAGGTAACAAGGGTCACAGCTAATTAATTGGCTTATCCAATTAATTGTGTTACGAAAGTGATACGTATTTATTCGGGAAATAATTGAATAATGAGATTATTTAATTAATGAATAATGGTGATTAAATAAGATTATTTAATTTTGTTATTAATCACTAAATGGAGGATGTTAGTTGATATTTGATTTTAAATAGAATAAGATAATATGATTATTTTATTTTATTAAATTAAATATTTGAAATTGAATTTGAAATGTTTAAATTCAAAATAAATATTTAATTATCTTTTAAAATCTAAAGAGATATCAATTAAAGAGTTTTAGTTATAATAATATATATTTATATATATATATATGATATATATTGATAACAAAAATATAGCACACAAAGGATATACACAAGTGTTTGTATATGATACAAACTCATATTGTGTGTAAAACAAAAAAGGGTTTTTATGGTTTTATAAAACCTAACCGGATATATATCAAATGCATGAGATATATATATAAAAGAATTAAAAAAGAGAAAAGGGAGTGCAATTGGTGGCGTGAATTGAAAAGAGAAAAGTGTGTGCAATTGGTGGCGTGAATTGAAAAGAAAAAAAAAAGGGTGCGTCTTGTGCACCAATAAAAGAAAAAAAAAATTATTGAATATATTTTTTCTTTTAAACAACTAGAATTGCTCCAGTTTGTGTATTCTCTTGAAAGAAATTGTTTCTTCTTCATTCTCTCTACATCCTCCTAAGTTCTTGAGTACGTGACGCGCCCACACGCAGTTACTAGTTCCGGGATATAGCGAGGAAGATCAGTGGTACAGACCAGGAACATATCGTAAAGTGAAGGAGCCTCCAAACGTTGGTAAGGTTCTAATTTTTTTTTTATATATTTATATATTGATTACAATTTCCTGTGTTTACATATTGTATGTATTAGTTCTGGAAAAAGAATTGCGATCCTAAGTTCACTGGTCCCAGATCGTTTATGATCTGTATAAAAATTTTAAAACCTATTTCCGCTGCGTTACCAGTGAATAGGGTTCCTACAATTGGTATCAGAGCCAATTTTTTTTTCGGAACAGGAAATTGTTTTCGATGCTCCTGTATGTATGATTGTGTAGGTACTATTTAAATTGACTGTATGTTGTTTTTGTATGTATATTAAATTTGTTAATTTACAAAAACATGATTGATCGTTAATTATATGGTACTGTGGATTTAGGGTTTATGGGTTGTATTATATTTTATTATTATTATTATTTTTTTTTCTGTTATTGTAATGTAAAAAAAAAATGTAACCTATATTGAAGACCTGGAAAAATCGCGAAGTCGGAAGGGGAAAATCGGAAATACGCGTGACGGGGTACTGTTCACGTACTGTTCACGTACTGTTCATGTGTGGTACTGTTCATTTGGGTACTGTTCATGTGGGTACTGTTCATGCGCGGTACTGTTCATCTCTACCTTGAATGCTAAGGATGCTTGAAGCATTGAAGGCTTGGTTTGGTAGCCACATAGAGGATTTACCCCCAGTTCAATTTCCTTTCCCCCCTCTGACGAGATCGTTTTTATCGTTAGAAAACGCCCGTCAAAAGTAATTTATAAAAACCTCAATTGCCTCAAAATGTTTCAAAATAAGTGCAAATCTTAATGCCATAATGCCTTTCAAATCCTCCTAGCCATTATCCTACTGCAATAATTCTTGCTAAGAAGAACGCCCATGTTGTGGCAATTCCACCCAGAAGGTAATGGGTTACTCCTACAGCACGTCCCTGTACAATGCTCTAGGCTGAGTAGCAGGAGCAACTTTTAATTTATTATGAGCCCAAACGATACTCGTGCCTTATAGCAAGGTTGATTTTATTATAAATATTTGACGATGTTTCCAACGACACAAAAATAAACTCGTCAGTAGGTCACCAACCCTACATCCAGGTACCAAGATTCCTCCGAAGATGAGTATCTGTGGTACCTAGATTCTTCCAAATGCAATTTCACCTAAGTATTAGGACCCTCAGGACGAGAATGCCTAATACCAAATCTTCTCCCTCAAGTGAGATCAACTACTAAGTCTCAGGAGACCTATTGACCCGCATCAAACTGTAAGGACCTCGATTTTATGATTGGCTTATTTCATGACAAACCACCACATTGGGGATGATTGTGTAATGGGTAGCTTAGGTCCGTATTGGCAAGCTTCCAAGCATCTCCATGACTTCAAGAGCAAAAGGTATATTCACTTGACTTTGTCTCTTGAAGAGTTTAGGTGCACACACACACTCCATGCATGTTTTGTTTATCTTGCATTTGTGTTCTTTATTGTTTGTATAAGTGTGCATCCTTTTCTAAAACACTCACTAGCTTACATTAGATATCATATCTTGCATTGTATCTTAGTTGATAACATGTTTGACATGTTAATTGTGCTTCATTGTGTGCATCCCACTCTCTTCACACTTGCACAACATTCATGTAAGATTGACTTTTGTCTTGAGTGTTAAAAAGGGATTTTTCCCTTTGGCGTGGCCTAGACCGCTCGGCAGGCTTTGCTTGCACCGCGGCGCACGGAGCGGTATTCTCCAGTGCGTCATGCGCGACGTGGACCGCGACCTGTGCACTTGCACGCACAGCGGTCCCAACCGCGGTGTAGTCCAGACGGTGCACTGCTGTATGTACCGTGGTCTGGACACTTACCTGTGACGCGGTCTAGCAAGCGGTTTTGACGGGATTCTGGTTCCCAAGTTCAAAACGATGTAGTTTGATCTAGGGCTTCATATATATTCTTCCTTTCCTCTTCTTGGCCGATCAAGAGCTCAGAAAATCATTTCTAGAGAGAGGTTAGAGCTCCTAGAGAGAGAAAGCTTCAAGAAAGCTTCTTTGACTCTCCAAACCCAAAACCCATCTCCATATTGCATCATTCAACATCATTTGAGCATGGGTCTTCATTGTTTCATGACTAGGTAAGCAAGAACTTCTTTGAATATCATTTATTGTTCTTCTTATTCTAGATTAGGTATTTATTGCATGATTAAATACCTAGACTCTACTTATTGCATATATTTATGAGTCTCTATAACATGATTGGGTTTGTTTGTGATAGCTTAATTGATTAGGTCATTTTTGCCTAAAAGCTAGGTCATAAATATTCATGTGTGATTAATTGACAACTAGGTTGAGAAATTGTGTTTTAATCAACTAGTTAATGTTCATGAATATTTGATTGTGTTTGTTTGTGATAGCTTGCATTATTAGGTCATATATGCCTAAATAGCTAATCCATAAATATTCATGTATGCTTAATTGATGATTAGGTTGACTTAGTGCATCTAGTCAAGTTTATGAATGTTTATGTGAATTTAATTGACAATTAGTTTGTTAGAATTTCTCTACAACTAATTGAGACCTCATGTGTGTACATGTAGGCATTATTTGATAACTAGGATGTTGTATTGCATTATCTACATCTAGTTAAGCATTGTATGTTTGGTCTAACATATATTGTGTTGAGCATTCATTGATTGTTCACTTAGACCCTATACTCTTCATTGAGTTAAAGTCTTGTGGCTTCGGGGTGAAGTTGCACAAGCATTGTAGTCTTGCAACCAAGTTGTGGTTGGCAAGCATTGGTCAAGAATTCATTGTAAAAGGCCTGTGGGTAGAGTAGGAGGTGCTCACGCCGATAGTAGTGTATCAGTGGATATCACTAGGTATTGAACCAAGAGTGGCGAGTGGTAGTGTCCATAGCCTGAGGTTATCTAGAGTGAGAGTCCGAGCATCACTTGAGGGTGTAACATTTTACTCATATAGTGGATTTGAGGATCGTGTGTGGCTAGAAGGATAGCCCGTGGTTTTTCCCTTGTTGAAGGGTTTCCATGTAAAAATCAAGTGTTATTTATTATTCCGCACTTTACACTTGATTTTGTATGTTTGTTTATGTTGGGTTATATTATTAATATTGACTAATTAAAAAGTTGGTAATAATCGATTAACAACCCATTCACCCCCCCCCCCCCCCCCTCTAGGTTGTAGACACACGTTAAGAGCTGTATTTTCACAAACTATACAACAAAATTTGATCTCGACAAGTTTCAAAGCCCCTTCAGTTACATGGGGTTTGTAAAACCAAATTCACACCAGAGACTCTTCTCTAAGTCGAGGCAGGATTCAACCATGAAGTAAGTAAACTACACACATTTAGAGTTAAAGAAAGAAAAGAAATATCTTCACTACTAAAACGAGGGAGCCCATTCCTCAATCACGGGCTACAAAACTAAAGAAAAAGTGAAGCTGACTGGGTAAGGGATCAAGCTGGGTCACGCGTCCTTCTACTCCTGGTGGGCCTCCTTCTCCCCAGCTCCTACGGTCTGAGCCTTATCTCCAGGTCCATCTAGGAACTCACTGTATCCATCTGTATATAACACTCATATACACAGTTCGAGATTACATCCGGCAATCTAGGATGTTAATATATGCACAACAAGAATGAATTGAACTTTTCTTTTTATTTATTTTATAAATCCATTTACAAATTATATCTTTATGGCATAAACCCCAACAATCTCCCACTTGCACTAAAGCATGTGAGGCATGTTTCGTAACCCTAGACCATCTAGGTGACCCGAAAACACTTTAGCCGGTAAGGTCTTTGTAAATGGATCAACATGATTGTCTTGTGAGGCTATCTTGGTGACGATCACATCTCCTCTCTGCACTATCTCTCTAATGAGATGATACTTTCTCTCTATATGCTTCCCTCTCTTGTGGCTTCTTGGTTCTTTGGAATTAGCCACAGCACCACTGTTATCACAATAAAGTGTGATGAGCTTATCCAGATCTAGAACAACTTCCAAATCACTCAAGAACTTGCAGAGCCAGACAGCCTCTTTAGCAGCTTCACAAAAGGCTACATATTCAGCTTCCATGGTGGAGTCAGCAATGCAAGATTGCTTAATACTTCTCCACACAATGGCTCCACCACCCAGGGTGAAAACTGATCCAGACGTGGATTTCCTAGAATCTCTGTCTGACTGAAAATCAGAATCTGTGTATCCTAACGGGATCAAATCCTGTCCGGAATACACTAGCATATAGTTTCTCATTCTCCGAAGATACTTGAGAATAGTCTTGATAGCAACCCAATGATCCAATCCTGGGTTGGACTCGTACCTGCTGACTACTCCCACTGCATAGCAGATGTCCGGTCTCGTGCATAACATAGCATACATGAGACTACCTACTGCTGATGCATAGGGTACACGTCTCATATCCTCAACTTCTTGAGGTGTCATAGGACACTGTTCCTTAGACAAGTGAACTTCATGCCTAGAAGGTAAATTACCTTTCTTAGAGTTCTGCATCAAAAATCGCACAAGAATCTTATCGATATACGATGCCTGAGACAGTGCTATGAGTTTGTTCTTACGATCCCTTATAAGTTGGATCCCTAGAACATAACTCGTCTCTCCCAAATCTTTCATTTGGAATTGGCTAGCCAGCCAGCCCTTTACATCAGATAACATTCCAACATCATTCCCAATGAGTAGGATGTCGTCCACGTATAGGACTAAGAAAACTACCTTTTTGTTAATGATGCACTTGTAGACACAAGGCTCATCGACGTTCTGCTTAAAGCCATAGGTTTTGATCACATCATCAAACCTGATGTTCCAAGATCTAGAGGCTTGCTTAAGTCCATAGATGGACCTTTGCAACTTGTAAACATTTTGCTCTTGATCTAGAGACACGAATCCCTCTGGTTGCATCATATAGATGCTTTCGTCAAGATTGTCATTCAAGAATGCAGTCTTGACGTCCAACTGCCAAATTTCATAATCGAAATAGGCAGCAATGGATAAGAGAATCTTAATAGACTTAAACATAGCTACTGGCGAGAAGGTCTCTTCATAATCGACCCCCTCTTTCTAGGTGTAACCCTGTGCCACTAGCCTTGCTTTGAAGGTCTCTACCTTCCCGTCTACTCATCTCTTTCTCTTATAGATCCACTTACACCCTATGGGTTTTACCCCATCTGGTAAGTCTACAAGATCCCAGACTGGGTTAGAATGCATAGACTCTATCTCGAGATTCATAGCTGTAAGCCATTCCTTTTTATCAGAATCTTCCATTGCATTCTTAAATGTCAATGGATCATCCACACTATCAGTAGAGACAATACTTTGTCCCTCACCTATACCTAAATAGCAATCAGGTTGTCTTATAACCCTCCCACTACGTCTAGGTGATTGTGTATCCTGATCAGGAACCATCTGACTCTCAAATGTTTGTGGATCAACAACTCTTATTGATGAAGCACTAGTCTCACCAGGCTCCAACTCATTCAATACAATCTTAGAACGAGGTTTATGGTCACTAATATAATTGTCCTCAAGAAACGTTGCATTTATCAATACAAATACTTTGTTATCTTCGGGACTATAGAAGTGTCCACCTCTGGTCTCCTTGGAGTATCCTACAAATAGGCAGACCATAGACTTGGAGTCTAGCTTTCCACTTCTGTTCTTCAGCACGTGTGCTGGACACCCCCATACGCGGAAATATCGCAAACTAGCTTTACGACCATTCCACAACTCTAGGGGAGTCTTATGAACAGATTTGGATGGCACTACATTCAAAATGTATGCCGCTGTTTGTAACGCATATCCCTAGAAGGAATTTGGTAATGATGAGAAACTAATCATAGATCTCACCATTTCCATCAAGGTTCTATTTCTCCTCTCCGCTACACCATTTTGCTGAGGTGTACCGGGAGCTGTGAGTTAGGAAACTATCCCATACTCGACCATGAAGTCTTCAAACTCTTGGTCAAGGTACTCACCTCCACGATCTGATCGTAGTGACTTGATAGTCCTACCTAATTGATTCTCAACTTCAGCTCGGAATTCTTTGAACTTTTCAAATGTTTCCGACTTTCATTGCATCAGGTAGACATATCCGTATCTTGAGTAGTCATCTATAAAGGTGACATAATACTCATAGCCGCCCCTAGCTCCAACATTCATCGGTCCGCAGACGTCTGTATGTATGAGTTCTAGTGGCTCTATAGCTCTAAGCCCTTTTCCAGTAAAAGGTCTCTTAGTCATCGTACCTTCTTAACATGATTCACAGACAGGTAAGGTGCCAACCTTTAACTCACTTAAAGGTCCGCTTTTCAGTAGTCTGTCTATCCGGTCAAGGTTGATATGACCAACCCTTAGATGACAGAGATACGTCTCTTTATCTGGAGAAATCTTATGTTGTTTAGTTTTTGGTTTTTCAACCTTAAACATTTCGGTGTTAAGCAATGTAGTATGTATTAACGGACTTAACACATACAAATTGTTTTCATTAATTCCTGAACAAATATTCAGACCATTCTTTCCAATAATAACAAACTTATTATTAAAAGAAATAGAATATGATTGTTCTAATAACTTAGAAACTGAAATCAAATTCCATGTAAATCCAGGAATATAAAAAACATTGTTCAATAATAAAAAACTATTATTATTACAAAATTGCAATCTTATTGCTCCCACTGCTTTTGCCGACACGACATCCCCCGACCCCACACGCATTGAGTAGGCTCCCTCCTCTAGCTGTGTCCAAGAATTAGTCCACTGCAAAGAAGAACAAACGTGGTTAGTGGCCCTAATCAACTATCCAGGGTGAAGAATCATCTTCCACCAAACAAGATTCAAGAACAAGTAAATCATATTTACCTTTCTTCTTCTTCTTGGCTACCTCCTCCAGGTACTGAGGACAGTTCCTCTTCCAGTGCCCGACCTTGTCGCAATGGAAACATTTTCCTTTGCCCTGGTCTGTGGAGGCGCCCTTCTTTTTGCTCTGGGCTTTCTTGGGTTTGGGCTTACCCTTCGCCTTCCCAGAAGACCTCTTCCTCTTCTTATTATTGGAGGAAGATGATTCGACAACATTTGCCTCACCGGTCTTACTTTTGTTGTCCTTAGTCAAGGACTCAAAAGTAGCGAGCTCATTGAGCAACTGTGTGAGACTGAACCTTAACTTGTTCATCCTGTAGTTGCTCTTAAATTGATCGAAACTCTTCGGAAGAGTCATCAATATGATGCTCACTTGACTAGGTTCATTAATGGCCCTGCCATTGACTTCTACCATGTTGAAGTAGGACATCATGCTCAGGATATGTTCCCGAACTGATGTACCTTCCTTCATGCTAGCGAGCATAGCAGAACGAACAGCTTCGTGTCGCTTTTGCTCGGAGGGCTGCCCGAACATAGCTTGTAATGACTCCATGATTTCGAATGCTAAAGTTATTGCTTCGTGCTTTGTGACAAGCACGTCTGTCATAGAAGCCAATAGATTTGTTCCAGCATTCTCATCAGATGAGACCCATCTCTGGTATGCCTAACCAACAGTTCGTGTGGCATTGGCAGTAGGCACCGGAGGACATTCCTCCCTAAGCACAAACGTGAGGTCTTTGGTGACCAATATTGCATTAATATTAAGTTTCCACTTAGTGTAGTTACCAGCCAGTTAATTTGTCGTTTGCCAGAATTTGAAGTAATGCAGAAAACATAATTGCTGAAATAAATAAAACATTCATTCAGTCTGTTAACAGGAAAAATTCACTCCGGGTGAAAATCTCAATTAACACCCTCAACTCGCTACCCCGGAGGTCCCAGCGGGGGGTAGGTACTTCGTACCGTGGTTTTGACAAGGTGATACAGCAAGGTGTGGTAGGTACCTCGAGGTACCGTGGCTCTTATATAGCTGAGAGAGGCAAAGTGAGGGCGAGGTAGGTAGGAGAACCATCATCCCGCCCATCTGGTGTAGTAGGCTGGTACCCGGTCTAGGTATCTGATCCAGGTACCTGGTTACCTCTCTAGGTTCCCTCTATAATTCCCCAACCTAGATAACGTGCAAAGAGAGGTACATGAGGGCTAGGACCAGCGAGGTCGGTACCTAGCTCATATACTTGCATAATGAATGAGATAAAAGGGAGAATGACAACTCATTTGGTAAATGTGGACTGACCTAGGGGGAAAAAGCATCACAATTGATCACATGCTGAAAAACCCCCAGGCAGTATCCATAGGAAGGAGAAAGATCCTTCTTTATATTCATATATCTCGAGAGGTGCTCCGGAGAGCTTACATAAATACAATCTAGGACCTGGTAGGTCACCGTTAGAGGGATACCATTAGGTACCGATACATTAATGGAGAAAATTGACATGTACAATAGTCGATACAATGATAGGAGATGTCGAACTGTATTTCTGGTGAAGAAGTGGGCGAAATCTAGGATCAGAGACATCTTGGAGATATGAGAGGGGTTAGAGGTATATTGTTGACCATCAGAGAGTGGGGATATCGGACATGAGTTCTGCGATTGGAGCCTGAGCATGGTAACGAAGTTAGACCCTGAGCTGGTGAACTCTCTTTATAGTTCGAACCCAGCTATAGGCTGTGGTTACTATCTTTTGGACTCCACCCCTTTCCTTGGAGAGAACTCGGTCATATTTATATGTCTCATTCTTGTTTCCCACTCCATTAATTAATACGTAACCAAAGGAATGTTGATACGGCATTAATGGAGTTGAATATTCTCTCATTAATGGCATTATGAATGGCCATTAATGTAGTTGACTGCTTCCTTCATTAATGGCGTTGTGAATGGCCATTAATGGATTTGACTGATTCCTTCATTAATGGCGTTGTGAATGGCCATTAATGGAGTTGACTAATTCCTTCATTAATGGCATTGTGAATGGCCATTAATGGAATTGACGGATTCCCTCATTAATGGAGTTATGAATGGCCATTAATGAGGTCAGATGGTGTTGCATGCTTCCTCCCTTCAGGCGAGGTATTCTGGTGTACCAGTCCCTTCTCGCTGGAGTGGCACTTGTTCTAGCATGCTAGTATCTTCATGGTACCAGTCTTCCTGCTCGACGAGTAGGATACCTGTTTGGGGTGGATAGGATACCTATCTTGGACGGGTTCTGGGTGGATAGCGAGGTACCCAGGTACCAGGTAGATGTCGAGGTACCTGGGTGCTAGGCCGCTATCGAGATACTCGGGTACTAGGAGTGTGTCGAGGTACTTGGATTCCATAAGAGAGGTACCAGGTACCGTGAGGTACCAAGTACGGGGTATCATGGTACCAGCTTTATAGTAGATACATAGTGTGATACCTACTCTTTTTGGTTCGTATCTCTAGCGCTTCATCTAGGTAGATAGGTAGTCGAGGTTCTGGCCCTACCAAGTATTGATTCCTTCAAGGTCGAGGTATCGATCCCGCTAGATACCTTGGAGCTGGGAATGGTCCCTACCAGGTGGTTACTTGGTGGAAAATTCTTCTTTGGACCCCTGCCAAAAAACACTGTTAACAGAAGTCCCCCCTGACTTGAACACCGCTATTAAGTTGGGGTTGGAGTCAGGATCTTGTACTGCTTAAAGAATTTTTCTCATCATTTCTTACTTGTAGCTATTACTTGAAAAGATAAAACACTCCCAGCACTCTTGGCTTTGGCGATTCTAGGTACCTGGCATTCCTGTTTACGGCTTCCTAGTACTCCTAGAGTCTGTATACCTCTCATTCCCATTCTGGGAACCTTGGTACCCTAGCGAACACATGGCGAACACATTGTAGAATTTGGGTACCTCGCATTTTAGTTCCAAGAACCTTTGTACCCTAGCGAACACATGGCGAACAATCTGGGTACCTTGCATTCCTTTTCTAGGAATCTTGATACCTTGGCGAATACAAGTCAAACAATCTGGGTACCTCGCATTCCTTTTCTAGGAATCTTGGTACCTTGGCGAACATACTGGCAACAAGATCCTGGTAGGCAACTAAGGACACTTTAGCACCAAGTCTTTCTTAGCGAGGGGTGGTACCCGGCCAAGGCATCAGGAGGGCTGTCTAGCTATTTCGTGGTCTCGAGGTCTGGAGGACAACTATGCTCTTACACTCAGACCCTTCTTGGGGGTGGTAGCCTGACCAAGGCATCAGGAGGGATGTCTAGCTATTTCCTGGTCTCGAGGTCTGGATGGCAACTATGCTCTTACACTCAGACCCTTCTTGGGGGTGGTAGCCCGACCAAGGCATCAGGAAGGTTGTCTAGCTATTTCCTGGTCTCGAGGTCTGGATAACAACTATGCTCTTACACTCAGATCCTTCATGGGGGTGGTAGCCTGACCAAGGCATCAGGAGGGCTGTCTAGCTATTTCCTGGTCTCGAGGTATGGATGGCAACTATGCTCTTACACTCAGACCCTTCTTGGGGATGGTAGCCCAACCAAGGCATTATGAGGGCTGTCTAGCTATTTCCTGGTCTCTAGGTCTGGATGGCAACTATGCTCTTGCACTCAGACCCTTCTTGGGGGTGGTAGCCCTACCAAGGCATCAAGAGGGCTGTCTAGCTATTTCCTGGTCTCGAGGTCTGGATGGCAACTATGCTATTACACTCAGACCCTTCTTGGGGGTGGTAGCCTGACCAAGGCATCAGGAGGGCTGTCTAGCTATTTCCTGGTCTCGAGGTCTGGATGGAAACTATGCTCTTACACTCAGACCCTTCTTCGGGGTGGTAGCCCGACCAAGGCATCAGGAGGGTTGTCTAGCTATTTTCTGGTCTCGAGGTCTGGATGGCAACTATGCTCTTACACTCAGACCCTTCTTAGGGGTGGTAGCCCGACCAAGGCATCGGGCATTCCTGTGCAAGGAATCCCGGTCTTCAAGTGATGGTCCTGGTAGGCAACTAAGGCCACTTTAACACCAGATCTTTCTTGGCTAGGGGTGGTGCCCAGCCAAGGCCTCATGAATGTCATGAGGCTTTCCTGGTTTTGATCATAGGAGAAAGTCGATCATATGAGAACTACCTAAGAGATCGTTGGAGAACTACCAAGGCGATCATAGGAGAACACTAAGGCGATCATACTCAAGGCGATACTGGTCAATGCTCACCCCGTAGGCTTCATCGGTAGAACCTTCTGAGGTGACCCACGTTACGGGTATAAGTAATTGAGCGACCTTCCGCAAAGGAACTTTTATCGAGGACTGGTCATTAGGAGAACTTTTCTCATGTTGAGGTCACCACCCTTCCCACAGGAGTACTAAGGAGAAAGGTAAGCTTTTAGTCCCCAGTGTGATGTAACCAGTTAGGGAGCCTACTTGGAGTGGTCGAAAGTCTTCAACCATCATAATGGCACTCGAGAATCTACTTGAACGAACCTGGACCTCGGTAGCTCGCTAGGGCGTTGGGTACCCCGGTATAAAAGGTTGGGAACTGCTAATCTTGCAGCTATGATCTAGGTAGCTCATATGGGCGCTATGAGGGGGCCTAATAAAATAAGTGAGGAATCACAGATCTTGTAGCTGTGTTGCTGCTCTAGAGGCTTGCTAAAGCATGTAGGAGGACTCAGCAATATGGGAAGCCTCTGAGCTCTCCTTGAACGGATCAGGACTATGGTGGCTCACTAGGGCATTGTGGAGCCCGGTACGAGAGGTATGGAGCCACCGGTATGATACTAGTCCAGAGGCATGCTTGGGATCCTAGAAGTCCCCAGCAACTAAAATGTTGCTCAGGACCGTGCTGGAAAGAATCAGAACAGAGTGGCTCACATGGGCGTTGACTAGCCAGATTAAAGAAGTGAGGAGCCACTGGGCCATGCAGCTAGGCGGCTGCTCCAGAGGCTTGGGCCATGCAGCTAAACCATGTAGAAGGCTAAAGCAATGTCGGAATCCTCTGAGCTCTCCCTGAACGGATCAGGACTAGGGTGGCTCACTAGGGCGTTGTGGAGCCCGGTATGTGAGGTAGGGAGCCACCAGTATGATATTGAACCAGATGCATGCTTGAGATCCTAGAAGTCCCCAGCAACTGAAATATGGCTCTGGAATATGCTGGAAAGAATCGGGACACAGTGGCTCACTTAGGCGTTGACTAGCCGGAATAAAGAAGTGAGGAGCCACTGGGCCATACAGCTAGGAGGCTACTCCAGAGGCTTGCTAAACCATGTAGAAGGCCACGACAATGTAGGAAGCCTCTGAGCTCTCCCTGAACGGATCAGGACTAGGGTGGCTCACTAGGGCGTTGACTAGCCCGGATAAAGAAGTGAGGAGCCACTAGGCCATGCAGCTAGGCGGCTGCTCCAGAGGCTTGCAAAACCATGTAGAAGGCCACGACAATGTAAGAAGCCTTTGAGCTCTCCTTGAACGGATCAGAACTAGGGTGGCTCTCTAGGGCGTTGTGGAACCCGGTATGTGAGGTAGGGAGCAACCGGTATGATACTGGTCTAGAGGCATGCTTGGGATCCTAGAAGTCTGCAGCAACTGAAATGTGGCTCTGGACCATGCTGGAAAGAATCGGGACACAGTGGCTCACTTGGGCAGTTGACTAGCCCGATTAAAGAAGTGAGGAGCCACTGGGCCATACAGCTAGGCGGCTGCTCCAGAGGCTTGCTAAACCATGTAGTAGGCCACAGCAATGTAGGAAGACTCTGAGCTCTCCCTGAATGGATCAGGACTAGGGTGGCTCACTAAGGGGTTGTGGAGCCCGGTATGTGAGGTAGGGAGTCACAGGTATGATACTGGTCTAGATGCATGCTTGGGATTCTCGAAGTCCCCAGCAACTGAAATGTGGCTCTGGACCGTGCTGGAAAGAATCTGGACATAGTGGCTCACCTGGGCGTTGACTAGCCCGATTAAAGAAGTGAAGAGCCACTGGGCCATGCAGCTAGGCTGCTGCTCTAGAGGCTTGCTAAACCATGTAGAAGGCCATAGCAATGTAGGAAGCCTCTGAGCTCTTCCTGAACGGATATAGACTAGGTTGGCTCACTAGGGTGTTGTTGAGCCAGGTATGTAAGGTAGGGAGCCACCGGTATGATACTGGTCTAGAGGCATGCTTGGGATCCTAGAAGTCCCTAGCTACTGAAATGTGGCTCTAGACTATGCTGGAAAGAATCGGGACATAATGGCTCACTTGGGTGTTGACTAGCCCAGATAAAGAAGTGAGGAGCCACTGGGCCATGCAGCTAGGCGGCTACTCCAGAGGCTTGTTAAACCATGTAGAAGGCCACGACAATGTATGAAGCCTCTGAGCTCTCCCTGGACGGATCAGGACTAGGGTGGCTCGCTAGGGCGTTGTGGAGCCCGGTATGTGAGGTAGGGAGCCACCGGTATGGTACTTGTCCAGAGGTATGCTTGGGATCCTAGCAGTCCCAAACAACTGAAATGTGGCTCAGGACCGTGCTGGAAAGAATCGGGACATAGTGGCTCACTTGGGCGTTGACTAGCCCGATTAAAGAAGTGAGGAGCCACTGGGCCATGCAGCTAGGCGGCTGCTCCAAAGGCTTGCTAAACCATGTAGAAGGCTACAACAATGTAGGAATCCTCTGAGCTCTCCCTGAACGGATCAGTATTAGGGTGGCTCACTAGGGCGTTGTGGAGCCTGTTATGTAATGTAGGGAGCCACTGGTATGATATCGGTCCAGATGCATGCTTGAGATCCTAGAAGTCCCAAGTAACTGAAATGTGGCTCAGGACCGTGCTGGAATGAATCGGGACATAGTGGCTCACTTGGGTGTTGACTAGCCCGATTAAAGAAGTGAGGAGCCACTGGGCCATGCAGCTAGGCGGCTACTCCAAAGGCTTGCTAAACCATGTAGAAGGCTACAGCAATGTAGGAATCCTCTGAGCTCTCCCTGAACGGGTCAGGACTAAGGTGGCTCAATAGGGCGTTGTGGAGCCCGGTATGTGAGGAAAAGAGCCACTGGTTTGATATTGGTCCAGATGCATGTTTGAGATCCTAGAAGTCCCCAGCAACTGAAATGTGGCTCTAGACCATGCTGGAAAGAATCAGGACACAGTGGCTCACCTAGGCGTTAACAAGCCCAGTTAAAAAAGTGAGGAGCCACTGGGCCATGCAACTAGGCTGCTGCTCCAGAGGCTTGCTAAACCATGTAGAAGGACACAACAATGTAGGAAGCCTCTGAACTATCCCTGAACGGATCAGGACTAGGGTGGCTCACTAGGGTGGCTCACTAGGGTGTTGTGGAGCCTGATATATGAGGTAGGGATCCACCAGTAAGATACTGGTCCAGAGGCATGCTTGGGATCCTAGAAGTTCCCAGCAACTGAAATATGGCTATGGACCATGCTGGAAAGAATCAGGAAACAGTGGCTCACTTAGGCGTTGACTAGCCCAGTTGAAGAAGTGAGGAGCCACTGGGCCATGCAGCTAGGCTGCTGCTCTAGAGGCTTGCTAAACCATGTAGAAGGCTACAGCAATGTAGGAATCCTCTGAGCTCTCCCTGAACGGATCAGGACTAGGTTGGCTCACAAGGGTGTTGTTTAGCCCGGTATGTAAGGTAGGGAGCCATCGATAAGATACTGGTCCCGAGGCAAGATTGGGATCCTAGAAGTCCGCAGCAACTGAAATATGGCTCTAGACTATGCTGGAAAGAATCGGGACAAAGTGGCTCACTTGGGCGTTGACTAGCCCGGTTAAAGTAGTGAGGAGCCACTGGGCCATGCAGCTAGGCTGCTGCTCCAGAGGCTTGCTAAACCATGTAGAAGGCTACAGCAATGTAGGAATCCTCTGAGCTCTCCTTGAACGGATCAGTATTAGGGTGGCTCACTAGGGCGTTGTGGAGCCTGTTATGTAATGTAGGGAGCCACCGGTATGATATTGGTCCAGATGCATGCTTAAGATCCTAGAAGTCCCCAGCAACTGAAATATGGCTCTGGACCATGCTGGAAAGAATCGGGACATAGTGGCTCACCTGGACGTTGACAAGCCCGGTTAAGGAAGTGAGGAGCCACTGGGCCATGCAGCAAGGTTGCTGCTCCAGAGGCTTGCTAAACCATGTAGAAGGCCATATCAATGTAGAAAGCCTCTGTTCTCTCCCTGAACGGATCAGGACTAGGGTGGCCCACTAGGGATGTTGTGGAGCCCAGTATGTGAGGTAGGGAGCCACCGGTATGATACTGGTCCAGAGGCATGCTTGGGATCCTAGAATTCCCCAGCAACTGAAATATAGCTCTGGACCATGCTGGAAAGAATCGGGACACAGTGGCTCACTTGGGCGATGACTAGCCCGATTAAAGAAGTGAGGAGCCACTGGGCCATGCAGCTAGGCTGCTGCTCCAGAGGCTTGCTAAATCATGAAAAGGCCGTAGCAATGTAGGAAGCCTTTGAGCTCTCCCTTAACGGATCAGGACTAGGGTGGCTCACTAGGGCGTTGTGGAGCCCGGTATGTAAGGTAGAGAGCCACCGGTATAATACTGGTCCAGAGGTATAATTGGGATCCTAGAAGTTCCCAGCAACTGAAATGTGGCTCTGGACTATGCTGGAAAGAATCGGGACACAGTGGCTTACTAGGGCGTTGACTAGCCCGGATAAAGAAGTGATGAGCCAATAGGCCCTGCAGCTAGGCGGCTGCTCCAGAGGCTATCTAAACCATGAAGAAGACCACGAGAATGTAGGAAGCCTCTGTGCTCTCCCTGAACGGATCAGGACTAGGGTGGCTCACTAGGGTGTTGTGGAGCCCAGTATGTGAGGTAGGGATCCACCAGTATGATACTGGTCCAGAGTCATGCTTGGGATCCTAGAATTCCCCAGCAACTGAAACATGGCTCTGGACCGTGCTGGAAGAATCGGGACACTGTGGCTCATTTGGGCGTTGACTACCATTGGTTAAAGAAGTGAGGAGCCACTGGGCCATGCAGTTTCCTTCTGCTCCAAGGCTTGCTAAACCATGTAGAAGGCTACAGCAATATAGGAATCCTCTGAGCTCTCCCTAAACGGATCAGTACTATGGTGGCTCACTAGGGCGTTGTGGAGCCCGGTATGTAATGTAGGGAGCCACCGGTATGATTTTGGTCCAGATGCATGCTTGAGATCCTAGAAGTCCCTTGCAACTAAAATATGGCTCTGGACAATGCTGGAAAGAATCGGGACACAGTGGCTCACATGGGCGTTGAAAAGCCCGATTACAGAAGTGAGGAGCAATTGGGCCATGCTGCTAGGCTGCTGCTCCAGAGGCTTGCTAAACCATGTAGAAGGCCACAGCAATGTAGGAAGCCTCTGAACTCTCCCTGAACGGATCAGGACTAGGGTGGCTAACTAGGGCATTGTGGAGCCCGGTATGTAAGGTAGGGAGCCACCAGTATGATACTGGTCATGAGGCATGCTTGGGATCCTAAAAGTCTCCAGCAACTGAAATGTGGCTCTGGACTATGCTGGAAAGAATCGGAACACAGTGGCTCACTTAGGCGTTGACTAGCACGGATAAAGAAGTGAGGAGCCACTGGGCCATGTAGCTAGGCGGCTGCTCCAGAGGCTTGCTAAACCATATAGAAGGCCACGACAATGTAGAAAGCCTCTGAGCTCTCCCTGAACGGATCAAGACTAGGGTGGCTCACTAGGGCGTTGTGGAGCCCGGTATGTGAGGTAGGGAGCCACCGGTATGATACTGGTCCAGAGGCATGCTTGGGATCCTAGAAGTCCGCAGCAACTGAAATGTGACTCTGGACCATGCTGGAAAGAATCGGGACACAGTGGCTCACTTGGGCGTTGACTAGCCCGGTTAATGAAGTGAGGAGCCACTGGGCCATATAGCTAGGCTGTTGCTCTAGAGGCTTGCTAAACCATGTTGAAGGCCACAACAATGTAGGAAGCCTCTGAGCTCTCCATGAACGGATCAGGACTAGGGTGGCTCACTAGGGCGTTGTGGAGCCCGGTATGTGAGGTAGGGAGCCATCAGTATGATACGTGTCCAGTGGCATGCTTGGGATCCTAGAAGTCCGCAGCAACTGAAATGTGACTCTTGACCATGCTGGAAAGAATCGGGACATAGTGGCTCACTTAGGCGTTGACTAGCCCGGTTAATGAAATTAGGAGCCACTGGGCCATATAGCTAGGCGGCTGCTCCAGAGGCTTGCTAAACCATGTAGAAGGCCACAACAATGTACGAAGTCTCTGAGCTCTCCATGAACGGATCAGGACTGTGGTGGCTCACTAGGGCGTTGTGGAGCACGGTATGTGAGGTAGGGAGCCATCGGTATGATACGTGTCCAGAGGCATGCTTGGGATCCTAGAAGTCCCCAGCAACTGAAATGTGGTTCTGGTCTGTGCTGGAAAGAATCGGGATATAGTGGCTCACCTGGGCATTGACTAGCCCGATAAAAGAAATAAGGAGCCACTGGGCCATGCAGCTAGGCTGCTGCTCTAGAGGCTTGCTAAACCGTGTAGAAGGCCATAGCAATGTAGGAAGCCTCTGAGCTCTCCCTGAACGGATCAGGACTAGGGTGGCTCACTTGGGAGTTGTGGAGCCCGGTATGTAAGGTAGGGAGCCACCAGTATGATATTGGTCCAGATGCATGCTCGAGATCCTAGAAGTCCCCAGCAACTAAAATGTGGCTCTGGACCATGCTGGAGAGAATCGGGACACAGTGGCTCACATGGGCATTGAAAAGCCCGGTTACAGAAATGAGGAGCAATTGGGCCATGCTGCTAGGCTGCTGCTCCAGAGGCTTGCTAAACCATGTAAAAGGCCATAGCAATGTAGGAAGCCTCCTAACTCTCCCTGAACGGATCATGATTAAGGTGGCTAACTAGGGCGTTGTGGAGCCCGATATGTAAGGTAGGGAGCCACCGCTATGATACTGGTCATGAGGCATGCTTGGGATCCTAGAAGTCCCCAGCAACTGAAATGTGGCTCTGGACTATGCTGGAAAGAATCGGGACACAGTGGCTCACTTGGGCGTTGACTAGCAAGAATAAAGAAGTGAGGGGCCACTGGGCCATGCAGCCAGGCGGCTGCTCCAGAGGCTTGCTAAACCATGTAGAAGGCCACGACAATGTAGGAAGCCTCTGAGCTCTCCCTGAACGGATTAGGACTAGGGTGGCTCACTAGGGCGTTGTGGAGCCCGGTATGTGAGGTAGGGAGCCAGCGATATGATACTGGTCCAGAGGCATGCTTGGGATCCTAGAAGTCCGCAGCAACTAAAATGTGACTCTGGACCATGCTGGAAAGAATCGGGACAAAGTGGCTCACTTGGGCGTTGACTAGCCCGGTTAATGAAGTGAGGAGCCACTGGGCCATATAGCTAGGCGGCTGCTCCAGAGGCTTGCTAAACCATGTAGAAGGCCACAACAATGTAGGAAGCCTCTGAGCTATCCATGAACAGATCAGGATTAGGGTGGCTTAGGGGCGTTGTGGATCCCGGTATGTGAGTTAGGGGGCCACCGGTATGATACTGGTGCAGAGGCATGCTTCGGATCCTAGAAGTCCCCAGCAACTGAAATATGGCTCTGGACTGTGCTGGAAAGAATCGGGACACATTGGCTCACTTTGGCGTTGACTAGCCCGATTAAAGAAGTGAGGAGCCATTGTGCCATGCAGCTAGGCGGTTGCTCTAGAGGCTTGCAAAACCATGTAGAAGGCTACAGAAATGTAGGAATCCTCTGAGCTCTCCCTGAACGGATCAGGACTAGGGTGGCTCACTAGGGCGTTGTGGAGCCCGGTATGTGAAGCAGGGAGCCACCAGTATGATATTCGTCCAGATGCATGCTTGAGATCCTAGAAGTCCCCAGCAACTGAAATATGGCTCTGGACCATGCTAGAAAGAACCGGGACACAGTGGCTCACCTGGGCGTTGACAAGCCCATTTAAAAAAGTGAGGAGCTGTTTAGTCATGCAGCTAGGCTGCTGCGCCAGAGGCTTGCTAAACCATGTAGAATGCCTCAGCAATGTAGGAAGCCTCTGAACTCTCCCTGAACGGATCAGGACTAGGGTGGCTCACTAGGGCGTTGTAGAGATCGGTATGTGAGGTAGGGAGCCAACGGTAAGATACTGGTCCAGAGGCATTCTTGGGATCATAGATGTCCCCAGCAACTGAAATATGGCTCTGGACCATGCTGGAAAGAATTGGGACACAGTGGCTTACTTGTGCATTGACTTAGCTCGGTTAAAGAAGTGAGGAGCCACTGGGGCATACAGCTAGGCGGCTGCTCCAGAGGCTTGCTAAACCATGTAGAAGGCTACGGAAATGTAGGAAGCCTTCTGAGCTCTCCCTGAACGGATCAGGACTAGGGTGGCTCAATAGGGCGTTGTGGAGCCCGGTATGTGAGGTAGGGAGCCACCGGTATGATACTGGTCCAGATGCATGCTTGGGATCCTAAAAGTCCCCAGCAACAGAAATGTGGTTCTGGACCGTGCTGGAAAGAATCGGGACATAGTGGTTCACCTGGGCATTGACTAGCCCGATTAAAGAAGTGATGAGCCACTGGGCCATGCAGCTAGGCTGTTACTCTAGAGGCTTGCTAAACCATGTAGAAGGCCATATCAGTGTAGGAAGCCTCTGAGCTCTCCCTGACCGGATCAGGACTAGGGTGGCTCACTAGGGCGTTGTGGAGCCCGGTATGTAAGGTAGGGAGCCACTGGTATGATATTGGTCCAGAGGCATGCTTGGGATCCTAGAAGTCCCAAGCAACTGAAATGTGGCTCTGGACTATGCTGGAAAGAATCGGGACAGAGTGGCTCACTTAGGCGTTGACTAGCCCGGTTAAAGAAGTGAGGAGCCACTGGGCCATGCAGCTAGGCAGCTGCTCCAGAGGCTTGCTAAACCATGTAGAAGGCCACGACAATGTAGGAAGCCTCTGAGCTCTCCCTGAACGGATCAGGACTAGGGTGGCTCACTAGGGCGTTGTGGATCCTGATATGTGAGTTAGGGAGCCACCGGTATGATATTGGTCCAGTTGCATGCTTGAGATCCTAGAAGTCCCCAGCAACTGAAATGTGGCTCTGGATCATGCTGGAAAGAATCGGGACACAGTGGCTCACTTGGGCGTTGACTATCCCGGTTAAAGAAGTGAGGAGCCACTGGGCCATGCAGCTAGGCACCTGCTCCAGAGGCTTGCTAAACCATGTAGAAGGCTACAACAATGTAGGAATCCTCTGAGCTCTCCCTGAACGTATCAGGACTAGGGTGGCTTACTAGGGGCGTTGTGGAGCCCGTATGTGAGGAGCCATTGGGCGTTGATAAGCCCGGTTAAAGAAGTGAGGAGCGATTGGGCCATGCAGCTAGGCTGCTGCTCCAGAGGCTTGCTAAACCATGTAGAAGGCCACATCAATGTAGGAAGCGTTTGTGCTCTCCCTGAATGGATCAGGACTAGGGTGGCTTACTAGGGGCGTTGTGGAGCCCGGTATGTGAGGTAGGAAGCAACCGGTATGATACTGGTCCAGAGGCATGCTTGGGATCCTAGAAGTCCCCAGCAACTGAAATATGGCTCTGGACCATGCTGGAAAGAATCGGGACACAGTGGCTCACTTGGGCGTTGACTAACCCGGTTGAAGAAGTGAAGAGCCACTGGGCCATGCAGCTAGGCTGCTGCTCCAGATGCTTGCTAAACCATGTAGAAGGCCACAACAATGTAGGAAACCTCTGAGCTCTCCCTGAACGTATCAGGACTAGGGTGGCTCACTAGGGCGTTTTGGAGCCCGGTATGTGAGCTAGGGAGCCACCTGTATGATACTGGGCCAGAGGCATGCTTGGGATCCTAGAAGTCCCCAGCAAGTGAAATGATGCTCTGGCCCATCCTGGAAAGAATCTGAATCTGGATCCTATTGGCCCACTTGGGCATTGAGTCGCCCGGTACACGAAGTGAGGATCCACTAGGCCTCTATCGGTCATGATGCTCATTCATTTGTGTTGGCTTCTCTGGTATATGGGTTGAGTTGCTAGCTAGGAGCTTTCGAAGAGTGGATCCGGTGACATGAGGAGATCCGTATGAACATGTGCAAGTCCAATGGATATGCTAGATAAGAGATCTTCTGCTAGCGGAGCAAACCCTATGTATGGGAACAGGAGATGGACAGCTCTGCTACATAGGAGCTCTAGATGTACCAGAGCGGATCTACTGTAGAGGATATCGTACTGGCATAGAGCTGCTGTAGTGGAGCTCCATAAGTGTGTGAGCAGGTTCACTACATAGGGGCGACATAGTATACCAGCTCTGCTGGGAGTCCCACGTACCATCTCGATAGTAGAAAGTAGAGTTTGCATGTAAAGATAAGGAAGCCACGTCAGTGAGCTTCCCACAGACAGCGCCAAAAAGTGTTAACGGAAAAATTCACTCGAAGTAAAAATCTCAGTTAACACCCTCAACCCGCTACCCCGGAGATCGCAGCGGGGGGTAGGTACTTCGTACCATGGTTCTGACAAGGTGATACAGCAAGGTGTGGTAGGTACCTCGAGGTACTGTGGCTCTTATATAGCTGAGAGAGGCAAGGTAAGGGCGAGGTAGGTAGGAGAACCATCATCCCGCCCATCTGGTGTAGTAGGCTGGTACCCGGTCTAGGTATCTGATCCAGGTACCTGGTTACCTCTCTAGGTTCCCTCTATAATTCCCCGACCTAGATAACGTGCAAAGAGAGGTACATGAGGGCTAGGACCAGCGAGGTCGGTACCTAGCTCATATACTTGCATAATGAATGAGATAAAAGGGAGAATGACAACTCATTTGGTAGAGGTGGACTGACCTAGGGGGAAAAAGCATCACAATTGATCACATGCTGAAAAACCCCCAGACAGTATCCATAGGAAGGAGAAAGATCCTTCTTTATATTTATATATCTCGAGAGGTGCTCCGGAGAGCTTATATAAATACAATCTAGGACCTGGTAGGTCACCGTTTGAGGGATACCATTAGGTACCGATACATTAATGGAGAAAATTGACATGTACAATAATCGATACAATGATAGGAGATGTCGAACTGTATTTCTGGTGAAGAAGTGGGTGAAATCTAGGATCGGAGACATCTTGGAGATATGAAAGAGCTTAGAGGTATATTGTTGACCATCGGAGAGTGGGGATATCAGACATGAGTTCTGCGATTGGAGCCCGAGCATGGTGAGGAAGTTAGACCCTGAGCTGGTGAACTCTCTTTATCCTTCGAACCCAGCTATAGGATGTGGTTACTGTCTTTTGGACTCCACCCCTTTCCTTGGAGAGAACTCGGTCATATTTATATGTCTCATTCTTGTTGCCCACTCCATTAATTAATACGTAATCAAAGGAATGTTGATACGGCATTAATGGAGTTGAATATTCTCTCATTAATGGCATTATGAATGGCCATTAATGTAGTTGACTGCTTCCTTCATTAATGGCGTTGTGAATGGCCATTAATGGATTTGACTGATTCCTTCATTAATGGCATTGTGAATGGCCATTAATGGAGTTAACTGATTCCTTCATTAATGGCGTTGTGAATGGCCATTAATGGAGTTGACTGATTCCTTCATTAATGGCGTTGTGAATGGCCTATTAATGGAGTTGACGGATTCCCTCATCAATGGAGTTATGAATGGCCATTAATGAGGTCAGATGGTGTTGCATGCTTCTTCCCTTCAGGCGAGTTATTCTAGTGTACCGGTCCCTTCTCACTGGCGTGGCACTTGTTCTAGCATGCTAGTATCTTCATGGTACCAGTCTTCCTGCTCGACGAGTAGGATACCTGTTTGGGGTGGATAGGATACCTATCTTGGATGGGTTCTGGGTGGATAGCGAGGTACCCAGGTACCAGGTAGATGTCGAGGTACCTGGGTGCTAGGCCGCTATTGAGATACTCGGGTACTAGGAGTGTGTCGAGGTACTTGGATTCCATAAGAGAGGTATCAGGTACCGTGAGGTACCAAGTACGGGGTATCGTGGTACCAGCTTTAGAGTAGATATATAGTGTGATACCTACTCTTTTTGGTTCGTATCTCTAGCGCTTCATCTAGGTAGATAGGTAGTCAAGGTTCTGGCCCTACCAAGTATTGATTCCTTCAAGGTCGAGGTATCGATCCCGCTAGATACCTGGGAGCTGGGAATGGTCCATACCAGGTGGTTACTTGGTGGAAAATTCTTCTTTGGACCCTTGCCAAAAAACACTGTTAACACAGTCATTTATTAAAACAATCTTTCTTCGTGGCCCCTGGTACCTCGAATTTCAAGTTGTTCTTAGCCCGACATAAAATTGCCTCTTTGGGACGGGAGAATTAGCAGCAATCTGGAACACGTATCCAAGCTCGTCCGGCCTCGGTTCACAGACGATGTGATATCTCTCTCACTGTTCTCTCCACAGTACCAAGAACCCTACCAGGTGACTCCAGAACCCTAGTGTTAGCTGAAGGGGGGTGAGCTGCAAGGCATGCAACACCCTACGTAAGGTAGGGTGGAGAGGTAGCCTGCCTCCACTATCGAAAGCCGCCGTGTGAATCGAAAGCTCACCAAGATTGGGAGTATACATATCATACCCATGTGGGGTATGGAGATCGTAATATCCTTTGGGATCCTCAAATCTTTTCGCAAGCGCCTGATAGTGTCGTTGGTGCTAGTAGAATCAGGGATACATCAATATTCGTAAGGAAGGGTGAGCACCCTCCCCACAGTGTCCGTGACTTCACCTGCACAATCTCCACCGGCCCTGATAGCTCTTTACTCTCCACTCGATTCCCGGTCTATGTCAACGTGAGCACTGGGATTGTTGGTGAAACTTGTCCGGATTACGACATTCCTATTTGACCAGCGGCGTTGTAGAAGAGGGACATCATCTCCAGTGTCATCATCGACGCGGGTCCTTTTTCTATGGGTGAGGTTCCCGCTGGAAAACATGTCGCCGGTGAAGAATTGTTCGATACTGTCATTGTCTGGAGAATACATTATAGCAGAACCAAAGCAAGAAATTTTTGAAATAGAAGGAATCAAGAATGAGGGATGAAGAAGAAGAAGAAGATTAGGGTTAGCACATGTCTGAAATGTTTGAGAAGTTGCTTGAAAAAAGAGTGAGCATGCCGTGGAAGAGCGAGGCTTATATAGAAGAAGAGGCAGCTACTTGTAACTGGTAGAGAAGGTAATCAATGTCGCGGGATAATCGGTGACTTGGGGGAAACGGTTTTGAGAAACCTGCACCCCCAAGATATTTCCTGTTTTGAATTCGGCCTACCCCAACCGGCCAGATGGAAGGCTCCTTTAAGTCAGCGTACAAGAGGAAGATTCCATTATAGGAGACGTTTACAGAACATTCTCCATGTGTACTGAATCCTGACTCCAACCGCAACCAGGCACCGGTGTTCAAGTCAGGGGGGACTTCTGATAACAAGGTTTTTTGGCAAGGGTCCAAAGGAGAATTTTCCAGCAAGTAACCACCTGGTAGGAACTAGCCCGGCTCCCAGGCACCTAGCGGGACCAATATCGCAACCTCGAAGGAGTCACTACCTAAAAAGCCAAGACCTCGGCTACCTATCCACCTAGACAAGGCACCAGAGGTATGTTCCAAGAAGAATAGGTACCACGCTGTATATCTATGCCAACACCTAATGGAGTAGGAATCACGATATTGCGTTCCCAGTACCTTGCAAGTATCCGGTACTTCCTACCTAGTACCCCAGTACCTCGACGTGTACCTAATATCCCAAAGCATTTCGACACCAGCCCAGAATCCAATCAAAACAGACATCCCATCTGTCCAACAGAACAAATATCACTACAAGGTCGCCAGTATGATTAAAACAAGCACCATGACAACAAAGTCAGACCAGTATTCTCCTCCAAACAACTCAAGCAGGAAGAGTTGACTCCACCGCCATTAAAGCGTCATAAATGAGACCTAACGGTCAACCGAATCAGAATTTAAATACGAAAATGATTAACGGGATCAAATCCCATGCCTTTAGCCTCATTCAACTCCTTTTCAACGTCTAAAATAGGTCTCCAAATAATCCTCATAAATGCGACCAGATCCTGGGGAATATTTGAGACCTATCTATATATACGGCCTTGAAGGACAAAGATAGGGATCAGAGACCGTGTTTTTTCACCAAAGAAAAGAGATTTATGTACCCAGAGTAACTCCATGAGAGCTCTCTGAAGCTAGTGAGAGTATATAGACGATCACTGGGTAGATAATAGCCACTTATTGACATAATCGAAATTCTCCATCTTCATTTTGTGTTAGAGAGAGTGAAAGAGCATTGTAACCTTTACACGAGTGTTTATTTAATAAAACAATATTTGTTCATATCTTCTTGGTTCCTTCATATTTGTCCATATCAATCTCCAGCATAGAATGGAACCTCGGTACCAAAGGTACCTACCCCGCTATCGCCTACCGGTAGTAGACGAAGGTGTTAATCAAAATTTCGCTCTCCGAGTGGATTTTTCGTTAACAAGTGTTAACCAAGATTGTAAGTAAATAACTATAAAACAACATTCATATATCTAATATATGGCCCTAATTAAAAAGGTCTTTCAGAAAGACTTTCATCAACTCCCCATCTCAATATGTCAAAGGATGGTGAATAGAGAAATCTTAAATCTAGAAGGGCAAATGACATTAACAAGCATGGTCATGCATCATCAACAATCATTCCAAAAGAAATCTACGAGATGGAACTCGTATATTGAAGTTGCAGTCTAACTTCTACTAGTGAGAAGGCGGTGGAATTCTGGGTAACTTTTGCTAGGTTAATCTGCGAGGTCAATCTCACAGTGACTGGTGGCCGCCTAACTTCTGCTGGCTTGAACTCATAGTATAAAGTGGCAGTCGTCTCTGAAGCATGTCTGGGAGTTGTATCTGCTAGGTGGATCTCGTAGTGTGAAGTGGCAGTCTTGATCTGCTAGGTTTATAGTCGCAGAATGATATGGCAGATGCTTCAGGAGTGGATCTGCGAATTGTGAGCTGCGAGGTGGATCTCAGCAGATGGACGTCGCAGTTTGATCTGTGAACGGGCATTTTTTTATATGTCGTGATTTGCACTATTCAGACAAATTTATAAGATCCCAAGATGCACTCAAACAAAAACTAGCATGTGGCAAGTATGGGTATCGTTCCTCAGAGATCGAGCGATAGTTATGATTAAACTAATGCTTTAGTTAAAAATGCAAGAAAAATAAATTCATGTGGTTTTTGAGAAAAAGTAAAACTAAAACGTAACTAAACTAAAATGCACTAATCTAAAAAGTATGGATATGTGATATGTGGATTAAGGAATTGATGAATTCAACTAGCAAATAATGGGTAAAGAATGAACTCACGTTAATTGTCGTTAACTAATGTAACCACCCTAGGATGTATAGGAGTGATTATTTACCACTTGTGAATGCCCAAAACATCATGTATAGCATTGGCCACCCACAATTGGTTATACAATGAAAATACATCTATCACATAAGGGACAAATCTCTTTGTTAAAAATCACCAACCCATCATGTATAGGTTGATGCTTAATCTAACACATGCAAACAATCCTAGTATGTATAGTGTTGATTACCCATGAAAGATTAGAATTAGATGAGAATAATAAGTCTGGATATTACTTGGGTCATGTACCCTTGATCAATCCTCCTATTCAATTGAGCGTAGAGGGCCAAGCATCATGTATTCAATTCTCTACACATATAATTTCTCAAACAACTCATGAAGAGAGTCATGTACAATCAAACACAAATTGCTTTTGAAATCAAGTAAAACATTGAATAGAACAAATGAGATAGATTTTAATAAAAGATATTGAGTTCATTACAAATACCCATATTTACAAGTGAATCACATCAATCCCTTCATGGGATTTAGCTACTCATAACAAATGGAATACAAGAATAAAAAGGAGGGAAGTAGAAAAGACCCATGTAGAACCTTCTTTCTTCAAGCCTTAATCCACCTCCTACGTCCTTATGAGTAGCAATTGATGAAGATGATGATGGGTTTTTGGTGAGAAAAGTTTTCGGGATTTAGAGAGAGACAGAATTAATGGAATGGTGTATGGTCATGGGTCTCTTTTTTTTATCAAAAATCAGATTGAAAAGTATTTGTACTTCCTTTAAAAACTAGGCCAAAATGCTGATGTGGCGAGCTGGGTATCCCATATAGCACGGGTAGGTTACCCGTGTAGTCTTCATTTCCCTTCAGATTTGCACAATATGCACGGGTACGTGCATTGGTGGATGACCCGTGCACCACTCGTGCAGTTGCCATCGCCCGGGGCCTTGCTCCCTGGTCTAGTGAACTGCACGGGTGGGTGCATAGGTGTTACCCATGCAATTACCCGTGCAGTTTGTTCTTCTCAAAATCCACCTTCAGGTGCAAGGGTGAGCGAACGGGTGGTGCATGGGTCTGCTACCCGTGCACTATTGTTTCCTTCACTTCATATGTGCACTAATTGGTCCATTTTGCCCCCCTTCCTGCCTTTTTACCTAATGCCTGCAATAAAAACTAAACGAGCCATAAATACACATAAAAACGCTCAAGAACAAAACAAAGAGAAAGGATATGAGGGCCAAAATATATAACATTTTTGGTTCGATCAAATACCCCTAAACCAAACCTTTGCTTGTCCTCGAGCAAACTCCAAACAAAACCAAATACAAATCTAAACACGCAAACATGACTCGATCTAAAAACACTTAGACTCAAACCAATAAGCTGCAAGCCAACTAACTGAGAGATAAGTAAGGGATAATGAGAGTGAGGAAGATGCTAATACAAAATGTTCTAAATAACCCCAAGGCACCACAAGAGGTAACTCGCATGACACGAATCCCACACTTTAAGTGCCTTTGCCTTGGAAACTACTCACTCTCACGCCCATAGCATAATTCGCTTCAACCTAAATTCTCACATGGGTTCTCTCTTAATTTTTCTCTCAGAACCTAGGTTCACACTCAAGCAATATGTATGCAAAAGAATTTATGTAATTGAAGTCAAAGTTGTTGCATACATTTCATACAAAATAAAAGCTCTTTTTAGTGAAATAGTCTCATGAAAGAATCAAGTGCCATGAACGTGGAAAGAGCATGCATCGACAAATATTCCCAAGTTAGATTTCCCCTATGATCAACTAGGTTTTTTCCATTTGGTTGTAATGGGGTTAAGGTGATTGGTGATTAGAAAGAATGGGAATTTAGGCACAATGCACTAATCAACCAAGTTAAGGCAATACATTCTACATTTAAACATTTAATTTCTCATGTAACACCACTTCTCAATACACATATACATTAAAACGTCCAAGATTACATACCAAGTGCAATCACTAACTACTCTTGTTACCCTTTTGAATAGTGTTTACAATTTAAACAAGGCAATTGAAGCAAATTCCTTTTCTAAATTTTAATTTAATATTATTATTATTATTATTTTTCATTTGCTTCTCTTTCTTTTTCTTTTGATTGTTTCTTTGCTCCATTTTCTTGCCTTTGACTGTTGCACATATTTTTACACTCAACACTTATTTGCCTCGGTACACGCCATTTGACAATTATAGCACATTTACATTTATTCCTAAGCCTTAACAAGATCAATCAAATGAGGGTTGTCTTAGTGTTTGGGTTGCTTGGGTTATGGGTAATATAGGTATAGAATGAACAAGTCCAAATGTGTTTGGTTTTAAAATTGGCTTAGGAGTACAAACATTATTGGATGGGAAGTATTTGGCATTTTAAACTGGCTAAACACATATTGCCTAATATCACCTCAAAGAATCCATCTACCAAGGGAATAAAAGTTTCAGTCAAGCAGTTCACTTTTTTTTTGGGAAAGTAAAAAAAAAAAAAATGGACTGCTTGACTGAAACTTTTATTCCCTTGGTAGATGGATTCCCTTGGTAAAAGTTTCAGTCAAGCAGTCCACTTTAATGATGCTTGTTCTATGACACATGATGATTTTGGTGCAATGAGACTATACATGGTGTTTGAAAGGTGTTTAAAGATTTGAAAAATATTTTTCCTTGAATTGCTCACTTTTGGCTTGTGTTTGTGAACTCACAAGGGTTATATCTGCTATTAGAACAAGGCGCTTGAGCACCGAGTCCCCTCAACTTAGACATCAAAAGATGGGACTAACCCATGAAGTGTAAGTGAGACCCCTAAAGTGACAAAGAGCTATGAACAAGCACACAAGGCATACACAAATTCACCACAAACACTTTGCTCAAGATTATCTCACCAGGCTAATTAAAGCTCAAAATTTTTGGCTAGGCAGTGAATTTGAAAAAATTGACACGAAAAATGACTCAAGACATACAAAGATGACTCACAAAGGCATCTACACCCCCAAACCAAAACCCAACATTGTCCTCAATGTTGAAAACAAGGGAGTCCGGCTTAGTGGCGCGCACCAACTGACGTAACACAAATACCTAGGCACTAATCAAACATAATCAATGCCCACAAAACAAAAGACACAACAATGGCTCATCTCAAAATACAGCATCATATGTAAATATGGCAATTAAACTTTAAAATTCACCCACATCAAGCATCTATTACCAAATTTTTGAAAAGTGGGTATTAACCCCCAACCCCATTCCTGTCATATATTCATCCTGTATAGGTATATGTACTCAATCAAAACCCCCAAACTGAGTTGGACCATATAAAATGAAAACCTGTATATCAACAAGAGCCTTCGGCTCATCTAATCAAGAAAGAATAAATCAATAAACTCATAATATGAACTTCAAAATTGTATCAACAGTCATAGACATATTCTCTCATTCAAAAATATATCCACACATGCACCCCAAAATTGATATTTACCAAAGAATATTCGCATTCATTCAAATATCCACATATGCTCAAAAAGAAAGATAGAAAATTAAGTGCAAGGGTTAAAGTTGAAAAGAATAAACCAATGTGGAAGCTAGTTGTAGACTCAAAATGAGTAGGTTCTCGCCCATTTTATAAGCACTCTTGGCTTGCTCATCCCTCCAAGACTTGAAAGTGGCTGGTGTGTTGAATCCAAGAGATAAAGAACCTAGCATTAAGCACCATTTTTGACCACAAAGGTTAACATTTCAAATCGTCACAAGCTAAATATCTCAAAAACAAAATATGATCCACCATCATCCAAACTAAAACATCCTAAAATAAAACAAAACAAGAAAATCATACTGAAATCAAAGTGAAATGCACTCCTAGATAACTAAAGCAAATCTAATTAAAGTTCCCAGCTATGGCAAGCTAAAACAATCAATCATCATCAGAATCTAACTCATCCTCCTCTATCATAGGTCCCTTCTGTTTTGGATCTATTTGTGCTCTGAGCCTCTCCTCATGCTCTCTCCTTGATATCTCCATGGAAGCTTGATAGTCAGGATCAATTGTTGGACCTCTTGAAGTGAACTCTAGTTGAGTTGCATGCTTCTTTCTTCTAGAGTACGGGATCATGTTCAAGTCCTTCCTCATTTCTGTGACATTTGTCCACAGGTCTTCCATACTATCTTTAACGGTCTTGATCTTTGTGGTGAAAGTGGATTTAAGTGAATCCACTAAGGTCTGAAGACTAGACATCCCTCTAATCCACTGTTCCCAAGGTGTCCGTTCACTCCCAACTACTGGCTCTGGCACTGGACCCTCCTGATAGTACTTATCATGCTCTTCATTCATATACATATTCTCACCTTATTGAGCAGTCTTCTTTCTCCCTAGCTTTCTCTTGCCACTTGTCAAATCCCGTTATATCTGCAAGGTGCGCCATGTCTTGATGTCCAAATCTACATGTGCCCACTCAAGCCTCTCATTGCTGAGGTCGACCCCTTGTTGCTTACAAAACTCATTGATTAGACATGGGAAGATCAATGATTGCTTGTCTAATTTCTTGCTTTTGACTGCCAAGATCTCTGCCAGAATGATGCATGCCACACTGATCGGTTGGTTATGTTGTATATAGTGTAATATGGTGGCCGTCTCAAAAGACACATTCATTCTATAAGTCCTTGGCCTGAGAGAGTGGGAAATGAACACACTCCAGAAACCGAGTTCCATCTTCAAGTTGTTGTGTTTGATTGGGAATGTTGGATTCACCCAGAAGTCCACTGGATTTATGACCAAGTCATTAGCGAGGTCCAGGTTCTTCTTTACAAAGCAGTCATCCCAAGTCACTCCATTTCTCAATCTATTCCAGATTTGATCATCATCAGGAAGTTCTGTTTGAAAGTACCTTTGGATGTTGTCAATGTTCATCTGTACCTCTACACCTCTGACCATTACAGCCACTCCTCTCATGAAATCATCGGGAACCATTCCCGTATAAAATTCCTGCATAATTCTTCTACAGAAACTGGGTGGTGTGCTAACAAAAGATTGCCATCTCTGCTCTTGCACTCTGGTAGGGATTGGAGTTCCTGCAAGCTCTGATAAGGCAATGCCTCGTTCTTCTAATATATTACTCTGGCCGAAATACTCCATTCGCCTCTCAAAATCTTTGTTCAATGTGCATGGAGGTAGAGGAGGTAGCTTTTTCTTCCTGCTTGATCCTTGTTTTTTTTTCGCAATTCCATTAGTTTTTCCTGACATCTGCAAAAGAAAATGCTCAATTAAAGATACACATTGTGGTATGAAGGAATCAAGGAGAAACATCTTGAATCAACTGAAAAACAATCCTAATTGCCTAGGTGCACGGGTATAGCACGGGTGACGTACCCGTGCAGTTACCCGTGCAGTTTCCTACATCATTATGATGCCCCTCAGTGCATGGGTATAGCACGGGTGAAATACCTGTGCACTACCCGTGCAGTCGCTGAGAACCGTATTTCCTCTTTCGAAAAAATTCTTGCTTTCAGTCTTTCAACACATCACCATCAATCAATTGTTTCATCTAAACACATTCAAACATCAATAACACATTCAATGGCATCCTTAACACACATTCATCATAACTTCAAAAACTCAAAAGCAAACAAACCCTAGAAACTATTTAGAGTGAATGGAGGAGAAGAAAGTAGTGTAAATCATGTTAAATCAATTAAAACAAGTTTAGGGAGAGAAAAATTCATACCTTAGTGCTGGAAATCAAAAACATGGTTCTTACGAAATACCTTAGGGTTTCAAGAATGGAGATGGTTGATTTTGTGAGCCCTACCACAAAAGTGACACCTCATATATATATATATATATATATGCGCTCGCGATAGCACGGGTGAAGTATCCGTGCAGTGACCCGTGCTAATCTCTCAAGTGTTAACTTTCCTCTTTGTAGCACGGGTATATACACTGGTGTATGACCCCTGCATTTTCCTCCAAGTGCATATTTTCCCCTGGTACATGGGTGACTGCACGGGTATAGCACGGGTGTGCTACCCGTGCAGTTGCTCTATTTGTTACCCTTCAGCACCTTCTTTGCCTTCTTGAATTCTTGTGCCCCGATCAAATTTCCAGCACATGAAAACTATGTAAATGAACTATACTTGCCTTATTTACCATATAACTACTCTAAAACTCATATTCACACTATCAAGACTATTATCTACCTTACTCTAAGACATCACAAAAAATTTTCTCAGGACTCAAAACCACCTACATTAAATGCTCTCAAGGATATTACATAATCAATGTGAATAATAATGCATGAGAAAATAATTTGTGACATCCAACCATACTTTAAGAATTCTATCAATGTAAAGTATGTTTGCTGGGATTTGAGTCAACCTCAGGTGGCTTTACCAAGTGAAGGGATTCATTTCTCTTGACAACCCATATGGGTGCCAAGGTTCTTTCTAGAGAATCCTTCTCCCTCACCCTTAGGCATCCACTAAATCCTTCCTAACCCATATCTTCCTAACTCCCCTTGGGTTCCTTATAGACATATTTTGAAAATTTGTGACCCTTTGAAACTTGTAACAATGGGCCTTAATATTCCCGAGCTTTGAACAGAAATAACAAGTTGGAAGAGTATAAGGAAAACTCCCTCTTTGATTGAAACTTTGAGGTCCCCTTGAGTGTTGCACTTTGAGTGAGTTGACTTCTTTCTCCATGTTGTCTAATTCCACTATGTAGTCACACTCCTTTACTTTTGCAATCTTCAAGGCCTCCTCCCTCTTCTTAAGTGCTTCCTTCACCTCTCCCAATGCATTTGACTTCTCTTCAACCTCCATCAAGAGCCTCCTAGTTTTTCTTCCATATTCTTCTTCAAACTCCTTCGAGAGCTTAGCTAACTCGGTTAGATCTCGCAAGATAGCTTTCTTTTTACCTTCCACCTTGAAAATTTTCTTCTCAAACTTTTTGTTGATGTCGGAGAGTTCTTGCAATTTCTTCTTCAATGTCTCATTCTTTTCCTTAAGGGGTTCTAATTTTTGATGAAGCTTTTTGTTCTCATTTTCTAACTCCTTCCCTCTTTCTTGTTCAAAATCTCTAGATACCTCTTCAAGTATCTTCTTATCAAATATTGCTTCTTCCATTTTCACGGCTTCATTTTCTTCAATGCCGTCTTGATTGCCTTCCTCCATCTCTGTAGCTAACTCGAATGCCTTTACAAGGTCACAAACTCTGCTATTCTTCCGTTTTCTCTTCGGCACTTTCAACACAAAACATCCTTCAAAAAGTCTCTTATTAGGTCGGTCAATATCAAATTCAACTCTGTTACCACCACAACTGAAAGATAAGTGCCTCGAAACCACATTACTTCCATACCAGTTGTGGCCATAAACGACCTTCCTAGAAGCAGTTTCCACTCCCTCTCATGAACTTCATCATCCTTCACTTCTAACACAAAGAAGTCCATTAGGACCTTAAGTCCATGGATGTCCAATTGTACATCCTCAACTACTCCACAAGGAGACTTTAGAGAGTTGTCAGCCATCTTGAGTCTAGTTTGAGTGGTCTTCATAGGTTGTAGCTTTAGTTGTCTATATACCTCCAAAGGCATCATATTGACACTTGCCCCCATATCTAGCACTGCCCCCATTTTTCCTGACTCTCCAATGGTGACTGGAATGATGAAATCACCAGGATCCTCCAGCTTCACTAGACTAGTTTCCTTTGACTCGACTGTCTTTTCTTGTACAACATCTTCAACAACAATAATTGTGCCATGAGTTTCTTTACTAAGGGCCAACTCTTAATTCTTCCCTAGAAGTACCTCCATCACTTTAATATGCTCATTATAGCTCTGAGACTTCCCTTTGTCCTGCATGTGCAGATCTTCTGCAATTTAGGAGACTTGAGTCTCCATTCTTTTTATCAAGGCATCCATATTATTTTCCCTTTGATCATTTGACTGTATGTAGCTCTTTAACATTTGCTCATTTACACTATAGGAGTTTCTGATAGCTATTGAAGCTTCATATGTTGCCTTGATAAAGTCTCTCAATTCTTCTCCAAGTGATTTTACTTTCTGTAGATAAGCATTTGCTTGTGTGTTGAAATTTCCCTGTGGGTTATTACTAGAGCTCCCCCACTGGTTGTTGCTTGCTCCACCTTAATTGTTGTGCCTGTTGTACCCCTGATTCGGATATCCTTGGTTGTTTGCACTGTTGTTGTTATTGTTGCTCCATGAGAAGTTAGGGTGATTCCTCCTCCCTGGGTTGTATTGACTGGAGTAGGGATCATTCCTCTGTCCTTTGAAACCCTCCTAACATTTGGGCTTCCTCGTGCTCCAACTGTCCCTCCACTCCATTTAATGTGTCATCTGTGACTTGGTTCACTTGAGCTGTTGGCTTGAACATATTCTTCATCAAGTTCTTCACTGACTGCATTTCCTTAGCCATTCTTGACATCTCAATAGCAATTCTTGTATTCCAATCAATTTCTAACTTTCCACCCATCCTTATGCTTGAGGACCTTTGTTGTGAATTTTGGGCTAGTTTCTGCATAATCTCATATGCTTCTTGAGCCCTCTTGTCAGCAATTGTCCCCACACAAGCATTGTCCACAATCATCTGAGTAATAGTGGATAGCCCCTGGTAGAAGGAAGTGACCTTCAATTCTTCAGGATAGGTATGTGGTGGAACTTGAGCAAGCAGAAGATGAAATCTCTCCCATGCTTTATGAAATGGTTCCCCGTCCTCTTCACTAAAGGTGGCGATCTTGATCTTCAATTCTCTTGCTTTTGCGGTTGGGAAAAACTTGTTGTAAAACACCTTACAAATTTGGGGTCAAGACGTGAGTGTTCCTGGCCTCAATGCCATGTACCACTGTTTGGCACGGTCCTTGAGACAATATTGGAAACAACGCATATGCAAATGTGCCCTAGTCAATACTCTGTCTCAAACCACTATGGGAAATGTCTCCAACACAACGTTATATTCCTTCATGAATTTAAGGCAATCCTCAGAAGGAAGCCCATGAAATGTCGGCAACAAGTTCACATGTATCCTCTTCAACTCATATAACCTAGTGGTGTCGTCCAAAACAATAGCCGTTGGTTGCTCATCCCCAACTGATGGAAGAGTGTACTCTCAATTGTGAGTCTCAAGTCCTCCTCATTTGTTCCTTGTTCCTCAACTGGTGTATTCTGTGGAATTCCTTCAGCCATCTCTTCTTCAAGATTGTTGTTCTCAAACTGTCTGATCAATCCTCTAATCCGATGAATATTGTTAATTCTTGGTACTAAGCCGCCTCTCAAGGAGAGTCTCTCGTGCATGTACCTATGCACCTATAAATTCAAAATAACAAGTACAATCAAAGTAAAAGAAACTTAAATAAATAGCTAACACTAAAACAAAACCTAATCACAACTATGTACGCTAATCCCCGGCAGCGGCGCCATTTTGAACGCGCATTTTTTAAATGTCGTGACATGCACTATTCAAACAAATTTATAAGATCCCAAGATGCACTCAAACAAGTATAAAACTAGCATGTGGCAAGTATGGGCATCGTTCCTCAGAGATCAAGCGATAGTTATGATTAAACTAATGCTTTAGTTAAAAATGCAAGAAAAATAAATTGATGTGGTTTTTGAGAAAAAGTAAAACTAAAATGTAACTAAGCTAAAATGCACTAATCTAAAAAGTATGGATATGTGATATGTGGATTAAAGAATTGATGAATTCAACTAGCAAACAATGGGTAAAGAATGAACTCACGTTAATTGTCGTTAACTAATGTAACCACCCTAGGATGTATATGAGTGATTATTTACCACTTGTGAATGCACAAACCATCATGTATAGCATTTGCCACCCACAATTAGTTATATAATGAAAGAATATCTATCACATAAGGGACAAATTTCTTTGTTAAAAATCACCAACCCATCATGTATAGGTTGATGCTTAATTATCACATGCAAACAATCCTAGGATGTACAGTCTTGATTACCCATGAAAGATTAGAATTAGGTGAGATTAATAAGTCCGGATATTACCTGGGTCATGTACCCTTGTTCAATCCTCCTATTCAATTGAGCTTAGAGGGCCAAGCATCATGTATACTTGATTCTCTACACATATAAGTTCTCAAACAACTCATGAAGAGAGTCATGTACAATCAAACACAAATTGCTTTTGAAATCAAGTAAAACATTGAATAGAACAAATGAGATAGATTTTAATAAAAGATATTGAGTTCATTACAAATACCCATATATACAAGTGAATCACATCAATCCCTTAATGAGATTTAGCTACTCATAACAAATGGAATACAAGAATAAAAAGGAGGGAAGTAGAAAAGACCCATGTCCACCTTCTTTCTTCAAGCTTCAATCCACCTCTTATATTCTTATGAGTAGCAATTGATGAAGATGATGATGGGTTTTTGGTGAGAAAAGTTTTTGGGATTTAGAGAGAGAAAGAATGAATGGAATGGTGTATGGTCGTGAGTCTTTTCCCTGAAACGAATGTTAGAAGATGTTAGTAGTCGTGAGTGCTTGTATTCTCTTTTTTGATCATCAATAAAGAAGGATTCTTTCTTCATCCATTTTTGTCTGCATTCGTCTACATCTATCTGCTTTATGTCACCAATTGAATCCGCCATGATCACCTCCTTAAGACCGGGAGAGCTACATTGCACTCCTGATGCCCTGGACCAGACAAAACCCTCCAAGAGGATCACCTTAAAACAAGAAGAGCTATATAATGCTTCTAATGCCGTGGACTGGATTAATCCCTCCAGGAGGATCTCCTTGAGACCAGGATAAGCATCATGGCGTTCCTGATGCCCTGGCCGGGCAACACCCCCCGCTAGAAAGGATCCAGTATGTAAGTGCATAGTTGCCTGACGGATCAGACCTCGGCCGGGTACCACCCCCAGCTGAGAAGGGTCTGGATAATAAGTGCATAGTTGCCAACCAGATCAAGGCCTTGGCCGGGCATCACCCCCCGCTAAGAAAGACTTGGTGCTAAAGTGGCCTTAGTCACCTACCTAGAAATCTTCTTTCCTGATTGTTAATCACAAAACTCCAAGAGCCTAGAAAGATCGTTCCGGTCACTTTTGAATTCACAATCATTATGATTGAAACTCGTGTGAACCTAAATCGAAAGTGTGCACAAAACCTTTTTATGTGAAGGTTTGCAAGTGCACTATCAAATTTAGAACTATCTTTCTCTCTTCCTCTTGGCCGAATTTTCACTATGTTCTAGAGTTGTATTTTTTTTTATTCAAAAGCAAGAGGATAAAAAATTCTTTCTCTAAAAAAACACTTTTTTCTTCTTCCTATTGCTATTAATTCCAAAATTAATAATATATATAGGTGTACAAATCCTTTTCCTAAAGAAGATTTACTTGGTGGGCAAGAATCCTATCTGTAGGTGGATTTACTTGGCGACAAAGAATCCTTTTTTTCAAAAAAAGATTTCTTTTCCACACCAAAACTCCTAATCCAACTCAAATAGTATATTTGTGATTATATTAAAGACTTCCTTATTTGATTAGATAAATAAAGAATTTATTTATCTACTTACCAAATTAAGTCTTTTATATTTGTTAATGGAAAAATTCACTCGGGATGAAAATCTCAGTTAACACCCTCACCCACTACCGATAGCAGCAGCGGGGTAGGGGTACCTGGGTCCCTCTTTTTTGTATGATCGAGATCGATAGATCAAAGAATGGAGAAAGAACACAAAGGGACTGGGGAATGTAAAATAAACATTGTTTTATTCCGTCAATCACTACGGTAGGATTACAATATGTATACATGCATATTTCTCTCTATTTTAACTATTTTACACAGGATCGAGATGGAGAAAACGTTCGTGTCGATAAGTGGATATTTTTCCTCCAGTGATTGTCAATGGACTCTCACTGGCTTCCAAGAATCTCCCGGGATCTCTCTGGTTCTGGGGGATCAAGAATACTCAAAAAAATCCTTTCTTTACTTTTCCCTTCAATGCCGTCTATATAGTACTCTCCAGAATCTCCCCAAAATCCGATTGTCTTAATGAAGATTGTAGAGAGTCTTATTTTAAGCGATGAAAGGCATTTGCGTGGAGCTGAAGGCACGGGATTAGATACCGTTAATCAATGGTGAATTCAAATTCTGATTCGGTCGACCATTGGGTCATTAATGGCGCTTTATTTTGGCGATGGAGTCAACTTTCCTTCTTCGTGGAGCTTGATGGCGATGGAGTCAACTTTCCTTCTTCGTGGAGCTTGATGGCGATGGAATCGACTTTCCTTCTTCGTGGAGCTTGGAGGGAAATTCTGACTTTGAGTTCTGACATAGGGTAGTGCTGGTACCCCATTTGGATGAGCTTGTTCTGCCTCCTACTGGAATGGTGCTTGTGTCTTCGTGTACCCCATCGTATTACCTGGGAGGTAGGATACTTGCCTTGAAGGAGCTCTGGATAAGCATCCTAAGTACCAGGTGGGAGTCGGGGTGGTACCGAGGTAGGTATCGAGGTACCTGGTACCTTGATCAACATCGAGACGCTTGCGGGGTGCTGGGCGTGCAAGCTATCATCGTACTGGTCTTGAGCTGGTATCAGGAGCTTCAGTAGGGCGAGATACATGCTTTCAGCTGATATCCTATATAGATAGATGGATAGTCGAGGTTCCAACCTCATCGGATATCGACTCCATCTAGATACCGATCTCGCAGGTCTCTTGGAGTATATGGATGAATCTTCCTGGATAGGTCTCTGTTTGGAAAATTCTCCTTTAGTCCCTTGCTAGAAAAACCCATTAACAGAAGTCCCCCTTGACTTGAACACCGGTATCAGGTTGGGGTTGGAGTCAGGATAGATAGTGCTTGGAGAGTTTTTTTCGTAACGTCTCATAGGAGGGAATCTTCTCTTTGCATGCTGATTTAAATTCCACGTGGCTAATCAGGGTAGGCCGAATTCAAAAAAGGAAAATATTTTGGCGGCGCACGTTTCTCGAAACCGATTCCTCCACGTCGCCGATTTTGCCTCGACATTAATTACCTTTTCTGCCTGTTACAAGTAATCATCTCTATATAAACTCTGGTGCCTTTGCAAGCGATTCGTATCAAGCAAACTTCCTGATTGAGATTTCCTAGCAAAAAGAAAACCTAGCCTCAACCTTCAACTTCCCCCTTTTCTTTAGAAATCAAACTCTGAAACTGTCATTATGTCTTCACCTGGTAGCGATAGCATTGAGCAGCTCTTCGACGGTGACGCGGTGGCTAGCGGGAGCCTCGCCCCTAGAAAAAGGGCAAGCGATAGTAGCGATAGTAGCGACAGTGGGGACGACGTTCCCATTCAACGTCCTTGTTCCAACCGGAATATTGCAATCGGGGCGGGCTTCTCGAACAATCCTGATGCTTTGATTGATGTCGACCAGAAGTCGAGTGGAGAAACAGGAACCGCTGTCGGGGTAGGTAGAGACTGGGCCGGTGAGGTCACAGACAGTATAGGAAGGGTACTAGCCCTTCCGTATGAGTATAGATGTGTCCATCCTTCTACCAGTACTCCGAAAACCATCAAACGTATACCGAGAGATTTCAAGATCCCCAAAGAGATCACTATCGCCGTCCATCCACAGGAGTATGATATGTATTCTCCTTCTGCCGGCGAGGTCCCGATTCATACGGCAGCCTTCGATTGTGGATTCAGGCTACCCCTCCACCCCACCTTACGTAGGGTGCTACATGCCTTACAGTTAGCTCCCCTCCAGTTGACACCAGGATTTTGGAGGCATTTGGTGGGGTTCCTCGTGTTGTGGAGGGAACAATGCCAGAAGGATAACATCGATCGAGAACTAGGTCTATATGAGATTGGATATGTGTTTTAGATTGTTGCTAATGCCCTAGGTCTAAAAGGGCAATTCTATGCTCGTGCCAAAAACAACTTGCAATTTGTGGTACAGGGGGCCACAAAAAAGGATACCTCCTAGAAGGAGGAATGGATCATCCTCAAAGGTGAATGGGCAAGCTCGGTTCATATCGGAGGGTCTGAGTTCCGAGTTCCCACTATTTTCAGTGGCAAGTCCGCGTTAGAGAAGAGCAAGCTATCTAGAGAATCAGAGAAGATCTTGCGGGCTATCATGGCCCGTCATTATGTTAACACGAAGTTTCCCATCATGGAGGCCTTCGAGCCAAAGAGGGTATATCACTACCTTCGCATTTCCGGAGCTTCTCTAGGTAGAAAACTTTCCTGACTTTGCTCCTATTATATTGCTTTATTGATTCTGGGAATATTGACTCTGGCTATCTTTGTAGTTTTAGTAGTATCTTCATCGGTTCCTGAGGTGGAGCCCCACCAAGCCAGCGGTACTGTTGATTCTCCTCCAACTTCCACTGTCAGGCTTTCAGCCAGTTCTGGTCTTGATGCAGGGGTTGGTGTATCTGCTGGATCTGATAGGACCCCAGTTGGGGTATCTGGACCGTCGGCTCCCCTTCTTCCTACCTCGGCTAAGTCGCTGGAGGCTTTTACAGCCAGAGTGGGGAGGTATCGAGATACTTCCAGTCGGGTGCAAGACGCTTCACTCCTCAGACCACTCAATGTTGCAGCTGCCATTGATGCTGATGCCTCAGCTCCTTCTACTTCTCCCGTCGTGGCAACTGGTCAATCTAAGCCGGTTGAGAAGAGTTCTGACTCTGCTATGCTGAGGCGGGTGGTATCTCGAGATAAGGCACGGTCGAAGTCGAAGGACAGCATCCAGGATGAAGTTCTAGCCTACTTCGCTACTTCTTGCCCAGGTGGGAGTCTGGACGTCATGACAGCCATGCCTACTGAGCTTTTGATTAGAAGGGGATCTGTCCTTCTGGCTGAGGTAAGCTGTTTCACTTTAATCTTCTATCCAGGTGAAAGGTTGAAAATATCCTAACAAGTGCTTTATTTTTGTCAGGCTTTTAAGTTCAATGTGGCCATAAGCCAACAAGTCAGTTCCCTCTTAGAGCAATTCAGAGATGCTACAGCCGAGCTGGAGAAGTCTAAAGAGGAGCTTGCTAAGGCTGCTCGAGGTGTGGAAGCTCTGAACCAGTCGCTGGCAAATACCCAAAAGGAAGCTGACGAGGCGAAGGTTGACAGGGAGAAGATGCAGCATGCTTTGGATATGGAGAAGCTCAAGTCCCTCCGCCGCAAGAAGGAGAGGGATATTGCGAAGGAGAGAATAGTGGAGTTAGGGAAAGAAGTCCAGTCCCTTCGGGGTAGCATGGCTAGCCTAGATGCCCAGATAGACACTGCATTCGGGGATGGTTACTTTTTTGCTGGCTACCAGGTGACTCTAGCTCTCCCTCCTCTGTTTGATCTCGGTAACATCGCTGGATGGAATTGAAAGGAGATCATGGCAAAGGCTGCTGAACTAGTTGGGGCAGCTCCTTCTCATGTGGCTGGACCCTCCCTGATTGCTGGAACCAGTGGAGTGGTTGGAGGGGCAGATCAGAGTTCTATCTCTCTTCTTCCACCAAGCAATGCTGGAGCAACTCCCAGTTTGAAGGATCCTGAGGTTGGCGTGGTTCAAACTGGAGGAAAAGTTCTTGCCTCCTCTGCTCTTCTAGTAGAGTTTGTCAAGGAGGTAGGAGATTGGCCTTCTAATGATGATGGAGGAGCTACCCTGCATGTCTCATCTTCTGGCCCTGCCCAGGAAAAGGAAGGTCAGGCTGCTCTGATCGAGGAAGTTGAAGGGGATTTTGATCGAGTAGCCGCAGGGGAGCTTCAAAGAGGTCCATCTCCAATGGAAATTCTGGTTGCTGTAGGTGCCCAGGAAGCAAGCGGGGCTCCATTCAGTATTGAAGAAGGAGAAACCATAACTGGTGAAGCTGGCGAGGAGACGGCCACTCAGGAGCATGAGGATGCTTGATCCAGCTTGATTCCTCATTCGGTATTATTTTTTTTTTCTTTTGTAGCCCGTGATCGGGGAATGGGCTCCCCAGTTTTAGAAATGAGAACTTTTTTGGTTTTTTTTTCTTAGCTTCGCATATGTATAGTAATTAAAACTCTTGACCGAACCTCGCTTTAATCTGAAGTGAGATCCCTAATGTGATTTTGATTGCATAGATGTTTGTCCTCAGATGAATCCTGATTTGATCAGTGAAGGGAAAATCCATTTTCATTTATATCTGCTGATAGAACTCCATTGCACATTTTCTGATTGTAGCATCACTTCGAGCACTAGTCCCCAGCATAAAATCTGACTTAATCAGTACTTGGTAATGCAAGGAACCTGATAAGAAGAAGCGCATAAAGAATTCTGTGGGTGACTGGTACCATGGTACCTTGCCAAAGAAACTTGGGCCCCTTTGATAGCCTCGTAGAAATTTAGCCAATAGTAATCTGGGTACTGGAGATCCTCATATTTTATGTTCCAGGAATCCTGGTTCCTTAAAGATGGTGAGCAAACCGGTGGACAATCTCGTACTCCAGGTACCTTGCATTCCCATTCTAGGAACCTCGATAGCATGGCGAGTAGTCCGGCGAAACTAGAAACGTTGCCAATTGATTGAGTACCTAGCTTTCCTGTTTCATGGAACCTAGGTCTCCAGATGAGTATTCTGGCGAAACTAGGCACCTCGTACCTCTGTTTGTAGGAGCTTTGGTGCCTTGGCGAACAAAATTTGGTGAATTTCGGTACCTCACCTTCCTACTTTAAAAATCTTGGTACTTTGGCGAAAACAATGGCAGAAAGGGTACCTCACATTCTCTTTTGTAGGAATCGTGGTACTTTAGCGAAAACAATGGCAGAATAGCTACCTTGCATTCCTGTTTGTAGGAATCGTGGTGCTATGGCGAAAACAATGGCAGAAAGGGTACCTCATTCCTGTTTGTAGGAATCGTTGTACTCTGGTGAAAACAGTGGCGAATATGTACTGGTAGCAAGATCTAGGTTGGCAACTGGAGCCACTTTATCACCCGGTCTTTCTTAGCGGAGGGTGGTACTCAGTTAAGGCCTTGATCTGGCTGGCAACTATGCTCTTACTATCCAGATTCTTCCTGGCGGGGGGTGGCACCCAGCCAATGCAGCATGAAGGCTATATGGTCCTTTCTGGTTTTATGGCGATCATATATGGGTACCTCGCATTCCTGTTTATAGGAATCGTGGTATTCTGGCAAAAACAATGGCGAATAAACTCTGGCAGCAAGATCCAGGTATGCAACTAAGGCCACTTTAGCACCTGGTCTTTCGTAGCGGGGGGTGGTACCCGGCCAAGGCCTTGATCTAGCTAGCAACTATGCTCTTACTATCCAGATCCTTCTTAGCGGGGGGTGGTGCCTGGCCAAGGTCTGATCCATCGGGCAACTATGCTCTTACGTACTGGATCCTTCCTAGCGGGGTGTGGTACCCGGCCAGGGCAGCAGGAAGGCCATATGGTCCTTTCTGGTCTTGAGGCAATCATACTTGGGTACCTCGCATTTCTGTTTGCAGGAATCTTGGTACTCTGGCGAAATAATACTGGCAGCAAGATCCAGGTAGGAGACTAAGGCCACTTTAGCACCTGGTCTTTCTTAGCGGGGGGTGGTACCCTGCCAAGGCCTTAATCTGGCTGGCAACTATGCTCTTACTATCCAGATCCTTCTTAGCGGAGGGTGGTGCCCTGCCAAGGTCTGATCCATCGGGCAACTAGGCTCTTACGTATTGGATCCTTCCTAGAGGGGGATGGTGCCCGACCAGGGCAGCAGGAAGGCCATATGGTCTTTTCTGGTCTTGAGGCGATCCTCATAGATGGACTAATCCGATCTAGGGCATCAGGAGTGTTATGTAGCTCTCCCAGATTTATGGCGATCCTCCTGGAGGGATCTACCCGGTCCAGGGCATCAAGAGTGCTATGTAGCTCTCCTGGTCTTAAAGAGACAATCATTGGGGATTCAATTGGTGACATAAAACAGGTAGATGTAGACAAATGTAGGCAGGAACAAATGGAGAAAGAAACCTTCTTTATTGATGATCAAAGAAAAAGGAATACAAGCACTCACGACTACTAACATCTTCTAACAGTCGTTTAGGAGTAATCCAGGCCGATTTGCATTGCAGGACTTATGGGTAGAACCTCTTGAGGTGATCAGCATTCCAAGTGTGGTCTACTGGATGACCGTCCATATCATTCAACTTGTAGGCCCCACCATGGATCACCATTTTGATTATGTAAGGACCTTCCCAATTAGGTGATAGTACTCCGTCTGACCTCTTCTGGGTATTCTAGGTAACCTTTCTGAGCACCAGATCCCCTTCTTTGAAGCTTCGGATTCTCACTTTCTTGTTAAAGTAACAAGCAATCCGGTTCTGGTAAATTGCTACTCTTTCGGCTATCCTATCCTGCTTCTCCTCTAGGAGGTCCAGACTGGCCCTCAGCTTGTCCTCATTTCCATCGGGTTCAAAATGATGCACCTGGAAGGAGATGAGCTTATGCTCTATAGGAAGGACGGCTTCTACCCCAAAAGATTGTGAGTAGGGGGTTTCTCCGGTAGTGGTCCTTTTAGTGGTGCGATATGCCCATAGTACGTCCTGGAGTTCATCAGCCCATCTTCCTTTCTTCTGCTGAAGTTTTTTCTTGAGGAGCCTCTTGATAGTTTTGTTTGTTGCCTCTACTAGGCCATTAGTCTAGGGGTGTGCCACGGACGCGAAGCGGAGTTCAATCCCTAAACTTCCACAGAATTCCTGGAATCTGGCGTTGTCGAACTGCTTACCCAAATCCGTGATGATAACCATCGGAGTCCCGAATCGGCAAACCATATTTTTCTTGATGAACTCTGTTGTGTTTGCTTCAGTAATTCTGGAGAGGGGTTCTGCTTCCACCCACCTGGTGAAGTAATCATTAGCCACAATTGCATGCTTCTGCTGACCTGGCGCGTTTGGGAGAGGTCCAATTAGGTCCACTCCCCAAAATGCAAACGGATACGGTGAGTTGATGGTTGATAACCGTTCTGGAGGTAGGTGATGTAGTTGGCCGTTTTCTGACATGGTTCACAAGACTATATGAACTGCCTTGCATCATGGTGCAAGGTCGGCCAGAAATATCCCATGCGTAGCACCTGGTAAACCGATGCTTCTCCTCCGATATGATTTCCATAGTCTCCCGAGTGCACTTCCCTCAATGCCCAATCCGCATCCTCAGGATGTAGGCATCTGAGCAAGGGGAGTGACCTACCTCTGCGGTAAATGTGCCCCTCTATCAAGCAGTATCGGACCGAGGTTCTCTTGATCTTGCGAGCTTGATCGGGGTTTTTCGGAAGCTTTTTAGATTGAAGGTATTCCACGATAGGATCCATCCAGCATGGAAATCGTTCCACGGGGTTTACTTCCTTACCTTCAGAAATGCTTGATACAGTGATTACCTAGAGCGGAACTCCTTTCTGTAGCGCTTGTCCTCCATTGGCAGCTATCTTGGCTAGGACGTCAGCTCGATGATTCTGCTGCCTAGGTATCTGTTCGATCCTGAAACCCTTGAAGCGAGGCAACAGCTCTTGCACTTTTTCGAGATAGGCTATCATGTTATCTCCATTGGCCTGGTATAAACTAGTTATTTGGTTGACTACCAATTGTGAATCACATTTGGCAAGGAGGTAATCAGCTCCCAGCTCTACTGCTCTTCCCATCCCTACTAACAAGGCCTCGTATTCAGCCTCGTTATTAGTGGCGTCAAACCCGAATCTGAAACAGTGGCAGCATTCAACTTTCTCTAGGTCAGTTAGAATGACCCCACCCCCACTTCCTACCTGATTCGATGCTCCATCGGTATACAGGATCCAGATGTTTCGATTGGTAGGCCAATCTGCAGGCTCTTGTTCCTTCGGAGGAGCTCGAATCAGGCTCGAGGTAGCATCTTGATCGAGGATCGCACTGAATTCTACCATGAAATCTGCCAAAGCCTGGGCCTTGATGGTAGTCCTAGCTTTGTATTTGATGTATAACTGGGTAAGCTCGAGGGACCACAACATGAGTCTTCCCCATACATCCAGCCTTTGAAGAAATTGTCGCAAAGGTTGATTAGTGACTACCACGATGGTGTGAGCAAGGAAATAAGGGCGGAGCTTCCTGGCTGCTACTACCAGTGCAAAGGTGAGCTTCTCCAGGAGAACGTAGTTCTTTTCTGATTTGGTTAGGGCGCGGCTCACATAGTAGACAGGGCGCTGGGCTCCGTCCCGGCACTCTTTCACCAATGCTCCGCTGGCGGCGGTTTCAGACACTGCCAGGTATAACTGTAGTTCTTCTCCTGGTACCGGGCTAACTAGATGGGGCGGGCTAGCGAGGTACTTCTTTAACGACTGGAAAGCTTGCTCACTGCCTTGGTCCCATTTCATGTTCTTCCCCTGTTTGATTGCCTTGAAGAACGGGATGCACTTGTCAGTGGATCGTGATATGAAACGGTTCAGGGCTGCGATCCGCCCACTCAAACCTTGCACTTGTCTGAGTGAGGTGGGAGATTCAAGATCCAGGATGGCTTTGATCTTTTCGGGATTAGCTTCAATCCCTCTGTCGTGGACCATGAATCCGAGAAATTTCCCGGCTGTAACCCTGAAGGCGTATTTAGCTGGATTCAGACGCATCTGATTTTCCCTGACTATCTGGAAAGTCTGGCAGAGGTGGTCTTTGTGATGTTCAGCTATCTGAGACTTTGTGATCATATCATAGATATATACCTCCATTGACTTTCCTATCAGTCCCCTGAATAAGCGGTTGACCAGGCACTGGTAGGTAGCCCTAATGTTCTTGAGCCCGAAGGGCATGACTCTGTAGCAGTACAGGCCTTGCCCGGTTATGAAATTGGTTTTATCCTGGTCAGCTGGGTGCATCAGGATCTGGTTGTATCCTGAGAAGGCGTCCATAAAGCTTAGGAGCTTGTTGCCCACTGTTGAATCTACCAGTTGGTTGATTTTCTGTAGCGGGAAGCTATCCTTCGGACAGGCGCGGTTATGATCTGTGTAGTCAACGCACATGCGCCACTTCCCGTTCACTTTGGTCACCATGACTACGTTGGCAATCCATTCAGGTTACCGAGACTCCCTGATGAACTTTGTCTTTAGTATTTTATGTACCTCCTCTTGCACCGCAGCATTTCTTGCTTGGTTGAAATGCCTTCTCTTCTGCTTGACTGGTTTGAAGGTGGGATCCACCGCTAACCTGTGTGTTGCTAAGGTAGCAGGTACTCCCGGCATCTCCTCATGACTCCATGCAAAGATGTCATTATATTCTCGCAGGAGCTTTATCAGAGCCTCATTTACCTCCGTCTCCAATGTTGAACCTATCCTGACGACCTTGGAAGGATCGGCCTCTATGATAGGTACCTCTTCTAACTCTTCTGCAGGATGGCTACTGGCCCATCCTTTTTCGTCTTATCCCCTGATTTTTATGTCGGGGGAGCTCTGGCGTGGATCCCATTTCATCTGAATCCGTTTCGCCTTCGAAATCTTCTTCCGAGAACTGGTGATCTTCGTTGATGGTTATCTGCGTGCATTGCTTAGCTAGCGCTGCTGGGTTGGTTAACACTGCATAACACTTACGAGCAGCCTGCTGATCCCCCCGCATTTCTCCCACTTTATCTCCCACTGGGAATTTTAGGACGTTATGGTATATTGACAGGACCCCTTTGAGGGTAGACAAGTAGGGCCATCCCAGTATAACATTGTAGGCGAACGAGGTATCTACCACAACGAAGTCTGTCATTAGGTTCTGCTAGAGTGGAGCTGTTCCTAGTGTCACTGGTAGGATCATAGACCCGGTGGGAATCAACGAGTCCCCTATGAACCCGTACAATGGGGTAATGTAGCTGTTGTAGCAAGGACTCTTCAGGTAGAATTGCTCCAAAGCACTTTTGAAAAGGATATCGACGCTGCTACCTATGTCAATCAAGACACGATGTACCAAGTTGTTGGCTATTTGCACAGTAATGACCATAGGGTCATCGTGAGGCTAGACGGTGTTGAATACGTCATCTTCCCTGAAGACGATTTGTGCAGTAGGAGATGACTGAGATGACCCCCTAGTAACTTTGAAGACACTCTGGCTTGCTTCTACTCTAGGAATTTTTCTGGCGTGGTTCTTTCGAACATTGTTAGAAGTTCCTGCTAGGGTGGGACCTCCACTGATGGTATTGACAATGTGGATCTGCTCTATCAGATCCTTCCCTTTTGCTTTCCTTCCTTCTTCATACGCTTTGATATCGGCATGCACCTCCTTTCCAGTGCGTATGTTATCGCGTACCTGTTGGAGGAATTCCTCCAAGCAACCTCCCCTAACCAAGGCTTCAATCTGCTTCCATAGACTATAGCACTCCGAGGTATTATGACCTACATCCTCATGGAAGTCACAATACTTATAGCGGTTCCGCTGATCAGCTGATACCTTTATTGGACTTAGCTTCCTGAGCAATCCCTTGTCGTAGATGGCGAGGTAGATTTTCTCGCGGGATGCATTCAAGGGGGTATAGTGGGAGTACCCTGTTTCATCTCTATCGACCCGGGCTACATCCTTGGGTGGAGGTGTGGCTCTGGGTGGAGTCCGCCTGACAGGGTACCGGTTCCGCGGGGACTGGTTGTGTGGCGACCGATATGTAGATTTATTGGGAGGTCTGTTCTGACTTTTCTGAACTGGTGCCGGCTTGAGCGCCTCCCTTTTCTGGCGCTTGGCAATTCTTATATCATCATGCTTCATTTTGACTCGGAGCTGTTTGTCTATTTCAACCTGCTCTAGAGCTCTGTTGTAGGCTTCCTGGTAGGTCTCCGGGGGATGTTTGGCGAAGGATCTTAACAACCTGCCTGCCCATATGTTCCTTTTGAAATTGGCCAAAGTCTCTTTTTTCGTGAAGACCCCTATCTGGATCACTTCCTTGTGGAACCTCTCTATGTAGGCTCTGAGCGTTTCACCCCGCTCCTGGATCATATATTGAAGGTGAATGGGATCTTTGGGGCGAGGTTTGATGCCCTAAAATTGAGCATAGAAGTCAGTAGTCAACCTGGTGAATGAATCAACGCTCCCCGCCGGTAGTTTCCTGAACCATGTCTTGGCACAGTCAGTCAGCGTGGTAGGGAACATTCTGCACATGGCGGCCCGGGTAGCATTCTGGACCTCCATCTGGTGAATAAAACTTTCTAGATGGCTCAGAGGATCCTCGGTTCCAGAAAATTTATCGGCTGGCATCTTGAATTTGGGTGGTAGTTCTGCCTCATTGATCCTTCTAGAGAAGGGAGCATTCATCTCTCCCAAAGGATCTTTTCGATTTTCACGGTGTTTACCCTTCTTCAACTCCTGGATCTCCTTTCTCATTCTGGTGACCTTGTCCCGGATATGTTTGTTGCCATCATTTCCTGATTCCACCTCAGAATCTCGGTCGTCAGATCCCTCCGATGTCGTAGAGGTTTCATTCTGCTTCTCTCTATGAGAAGGGTCTTCTCCGACATCCCTGTTGCTGTCCCCTGCCACTGAACGAGGGCGCCTCCTGGTCCTTTCCTGTTGAGGCTGTCTAGAAGAAGCTTCTGGTTGAACCAGATGGCGACGTTCCATAGGCGAGAGATCAATGGCGGATCTAGCGCGTCGGGGTTGATAACCTGTAGGATTCCTTGGAACCAGGGGTACTGGTCTGAGTCTATCATGGACCGATGGTATTGGGGGCATGGGCCCGAGTCTATCATAGATAAGTACGGGAGGTGTTGGTCCCAAACTGTCGAAGAGAGGTATCCTGGTACCCTTCTGATTGGCATCACCCCTGGGATCTGGTACCGCAGGCTGACTGGTACTGCCTTAGGTGACCATTCGGAGGCGAATGCTCTTTATAAAGGCTATGACCTGTTGGTCTTGGATGGCAGGTCTAGCGGGTAGTAGGTACATAGGGGGCAGCCCGCGCGTACCACTCACCACTCTTGGTTCAGTCCCTAGTGATATCCCCTGATCCACTACTCTTGGTGTGAGCACCTCCTACTCTACCTCGCGGGCCTTTTACAGTGGCACTTGAACAATGCTTTCCAACCCAACCTTGGTTGCAAGACTTTACTTGCTTGTGTAACTTCACTTAGAAGTCACAAGAATTTGACTATATGAAGAGAATTATATGTCTATGTGATCATGTGAAATGATGCTCAATGCAATTTATGCTAGACTACACAAATTGCTCAACTAGGAGTTTGTAGAAACAAATCCAAGTTGTCAAATGTCTAAATGCAAAGCATAAAGACTTAGCTAGATGTAATCAATGATATGCAATCCTAACTATCACAAACAATCATAAAGAATCAAAAAATATGCTCACAAGGTATTCAACATATACTTAACATATATTCATGTGATTGAGACAAAGCATTTAGTCATACAATAATTGCAAGTCTTAGACCAATGTCTATCAACAACAAACTCAATTAGTTGTGTAGAGATTTTCCAACAAACTAATTGTCAACAAACAACCTTGAATATTCAAGAGAGCTTAACTAAATTGATAAACACAAATCTATCAATCTAATTATCAATTAATCTCTTAAGAATAATCAAGTCTTAGCTATTTAGGTAAACAACACCTAATCATGCAAGCTATCAAAATACAACACACATAAATATTCATGAACATTTACTAGTTGATTAAAACACAAATTATCAACCTAGTCATCAATTAAATCATACATGAATATCTATGACCTAGCTTTTAGGCAAAATTACCTAATCAATTTAGCTATCAAAATACAAACTCAATCATGTTATCAAGACTCATAAATATGCAATAAAATAGAGTCTAGGTATTTAATCATGCAATAAATACCTAATCTAGAGTAAGAAGAACAATAAATGATATTCAAGGAAGTTCTTGCTTACCTAGTCATGAAACAATGAAGACCCATGCTCATATGATGTTGAATGATGCAAGATGGAGATGGGTTTTGGGTTTGGAGAGTCAAAGATGCTTTCTTGAAGCTTTCTCTCTCTAGGGGAGCTCTTTCTCTCACTAGCAATGTAAATTTCAGAGCTCTAGGTCTGATTGGGGAAGAAGATGATGTATTTATATGATCCAAGTGAAGCCACATCGTTTTCGACAAGGAAAGGTTGATTTCCGGTGACAAAAAACGACCTTAGGGCGACCTGACTTAGGTCGCTTCAAGGTCGTTATTCTCTCGGGTAAAAAACGTGACAGCACAACAGCTCCAATTTCGAGCTACCCAAAACATGACCAAACGACATCGAAACCTTTCAAATAATATACCGTTGGAAAGGTATGGAAGTCTAATTTCTTAATCTGTTTTATAGAATCAGGTTTTGATCCCTAGAAAAAATGTTATGGTTATTTGAGTGACCAAAGATCAAACATGGATAACAGCAGAGATGCTCTGTTTCAGTGGTCTCTTTGGAGACTTCAAAACCAAACTAAACGATCATGAAATATTACGAATAATATACCGTTGGAAATATATGGAAGTCTAATTTCTACTCCAATTAACAAAATAAGATTTGGATTACTGTAGAAAGAGTTATGATCAAAAGAGTGACCAAAGGTCAGAATGGGTCAATAACAAAAATCCCCAAACTCATGGTATAAGACCATGTAACCAAATACCAATCCAAGAGAGCACAAATGGAGCCTCTCTATGGTCACAAATCGCGCTAAGACTCAAGCACACCAATGTGCTAGCGCGGACACAACACAAGCACACCATCGTGCGAGTGAGGACATTTCCAAACACACAATGAAAACGTAAAACAAAACAACCACACGTAAAGACAAACAAAGACGTGCTCGTGTGAGTTGTGTAACAGATGCACACATATACACAATAAAGAACACAAATGCAAGATGAACAAAGTATGTATGAAGTGTGTGTGTGTACCTAAACTCTTCAAGAGACAAAGTCAAGTGAGTATACCTTTTGCTCTTGAAGTCATGGAGATGCTTGGAAGCTTGCCGACACGGACCTAAGCTACCCATTAAACATTCATCCCCAATGTGGTGTGGTTTGTCATGAAATAAGCCAATCATAAAATCGAGGTCCTTACATTCCTCAAGAAACGTTGCATTTGTCGATACAAATACTTTGTTATCTTCGGGACTATAGAAATGTCCACCTCTGGTCTCCTTGGAGTATCCTACAAACAGGCAGACCATAGACTTGGAGTCTAGCTTTCCACTTCTGTTTTTCAGCACGTGTGCTGGACACCCCCATACGCGAAAATGTCGCAAACTAGCTTTACAACCATTCCACAACTCTAGGGGAGTCTTAGGAACATATTTGGATGGCACTACATTCAAAATGTATGCCGTTGTTTGTAACGCATATCCCCAGAAGGAATTTGGTAATAATGAGAAACTAATCATAGATCTCACCATTTCTATCAGGGTTCTATTTCTCCTCTCCGCTACACCATTTTGCTGAGGTGTACCAGGAGCTATGAGTTGGGAAACTATCCCATGCTCGACCATGAAGTCTTCAAACTCTTGGTCAAGGTACTCACCTCCACGATCTGATCGTAGTGACTTGATAGTCCTACCTAATTGATTCTCAACTTCAGCTCGAAATTCTTTGAACTTTTCAAATGTTTCCGACTTTCGTTGCATCAGGTAGACATATCAGTATCTTGAGTAGTCATCTATAAAGGTGATATAATACTCATAGCCGCCCCTAGCTCTAACATTCATCGGTCCGCAGACGTCTGTATGTATGAGTTCTAGTGGCTCTATAGCTCTAAGCCATTTTCCAGTAAAAGGTCTCTTAGTCATCTTACCTTCTAAACAGGATTCGCAGACAGGTAAGGTGCTAACCTTTAACTCACTTAAAGGTCCACTTTTTACTAGTCTGTCTATCCGGTCAAGGTTGATATGACCAAGCCTTAGATGCCAGAGGTACGTGTCATTATCTGGAGAAAACTTATGTCGTTTAGTTTTAGGTTTTTCAACCTTAAACATTTCGATGTTAAGCAGTGTAGTATGTATTAACTGTCTTAACACATACAAATTGTTTTCATGAATTCCTAAACAAATATTCAAACCATTCTTTCCAATAATAACAAACTTATTAATAAAAGAAACAGAATATAATTGTTCTAACAACTTAGAAACATAAATCAAATTCCGTTTAAATCCAGGAATATAAAAAACATTGTTCAATAATAAAAAAACTATTATTATTACAAAATTGCAATCTTATTGCTCCCACTGCTATGACCGACAAGACATCCCCCGACCCCGCATGCATGGAGAAGGCTCTCTCCTCTAGCTGTGTCCAAGAATCAGCCCACTGCAAAGAAAAACAAACATGGTTAGTGGCCCCTGAATCAACAATCCAAGGTGAAGAATCATCTTCCACTAAACAAGATTCAAGAACATGTAAATCATATTTACCTTTCTTCTTCTTCTTGGCTACCTCATCCAGGTAGTGAGGACAGTTCCTCTTCCAGTGCCCGACCTTGTTACAATGGAAACATTTTCCTTTGTCTTGGTCGGTGGAGGTGCCCTTCTTTTTGCTTTGGGCCTTCTTGGGTTTGGGCTTACCCTTTGCCTTTCCAGCAGACCTCTTCCTCTTCTTATTATTGGAGGAAGATGGTTCGGCAACATTTGCCACACCGGTCTTACTTTTGCTTTCCTTAGTCAAGGAATCAAAAGTAGCGAGCTCATTGAGCAACTGTGTGAGACTAAACCTTAACTTGTTCATCCCGTAGTTGCTCTTAAACTGGTCGAAACTCTTCGGAAGAGTAGTCAGTATGATGCTCACTTGACTAGGTTCGTCAATGGCCCCGCCATTGACTTCTGCCGTGTTGAAGTAGGACATCATGCTCAGAACATGTTCCCGAACTGATGTACCTTCCTTCATGCGAGCGAGCATAGCAGAACGAACAGCTTCGCGTACGCTTTTGCTCGGAGGGCTGCCCGAACATAGCTTGCAATGACTGTAGTCATTGCTTCTTGCTTTGTGACAAACACGTCTATCATAGAAGCTAACAGATATATTCGGGCCTTCTCATCAGATGAGACCCATCGCTGGTATGCCTCACGAACAGTTCGTGTGGCATTGGCAGTAGGCACCGGAGGACATTCCTCCGTAAGCACAAACTTGAGGTCTTTGGTGACCAATATTGCATTAATATTAAGTTTCCACTTAGTGTAGTTATCACCAGTTAATTTGTCGTTTGCGAGAATTTGAAGTAATGCAGAAGACATAATTGCTGAAATAAATAAAACATTCATTCAGTCATTTATTAAAACAAGTGCGAGTGCTTTGACATAAATTTAAACATGATGCGTGAACATGTTTAACGAACTAGAAATACCTAAAAAACAGTTACTATACCACGACAATCCAACATACCACAAAGAAGTGCCGCCTTAGGGTCGATCAAGTCTTTGCATGTTGGACCGAGACATTCTCAATCAAATGATATTCTAGAATAACTCTTATTCCATATCATTCGACCATCGTTTATTCAGTCAGGTTTTTAATTAACAAAACTTAATCAAAACCTTTGTGAGTGTAACCCACCATTTCAGATCTAACGAGCTTAACTCGAGAATTGTCACCTTAGGGTCGGTCAATCCCGAAATACCCTCAGAAATCCTATCCGTTAGGAAGTCAACCTTGGTATTGATCTTTGTGGAAACCCTCCTTAGGGAGGACGAAAGCAAAGCCGTCACGAGGCCCCACTCGGATCTCATGGTGTTGAACTAATTATGGAGACTATGGGATATATATGTCATATATCCCTCCCCCACTCACTATTTAAAAATTAAGGTTTTCTATTATCCGTTAATGCACCTAGACTCTACTAGATCAAACGGCTAACTTTATTCAAGTTATCTACAGCATTAACAAATTCATTATTAGAAATAAATTCTAATTAACTAATAAATTATTAATGATTTTTAACTATTAAAAATCTAATATATTAGTGAATAATCTAAGTTTTTGTAAACTATTTACTAAGCTTGGATTATTATGATAGTGTTTACCAAGTTTTAACTATTAAACTCTAACACTTTATTCGGTTCATTTATTATTAGGTCATTAATCATATTAATACTAATTACAATAAATAACCCTATTAATCTAACTTATTAAACACTTTAATAACCAGATTAATATTAATGAGAATTAACAAGTTTTCTAACAATTAAAAAACTAATCTCATTTTCATAGCCAATAATGTATTTACTGATTTTAATCATATTAAAAAAATACATAAAAAATTAGGCTATGATACATGTATGACATATCAAAAATATTTGTGTAGGCAAATCTAATCTAAATGACATACGTATGCATAACAATGCTTTTATCATCACATAATATAAAGCATACATGAATTGACCGAGTACTGTGGATTATTTAACTTTAAAAAAAAATTGGAATCTAAAATTACAAAAATATCCCCAAGGCATTCCTTGATCTTCTTGTAATTTTCGAGTCTTCAAGTCTCTTCAGGTCACTCTGATTCATCTCATGAATTCGAAATAGGAAATCCGCATGGAACGCACTAGGCAACACTTGCCAATAGAACCATGCAAAAATATGTGAACAGTGCCCAACAACGTCCGCGTGAACAGTACCCCCGACATGAACAGTACGGTGAACAGTGTTGTGAACAGTACGTGGGAACAGTACCTATCACGCGTATTTTCGATTTCGCCCTTCCGACTTCTCGATTTTTCCAGGTCTTCAATATAGGTTATATTTTTTATATATAATACAATAACAGAAAAAATAATAATAAAAAAAATTTATACAACCCATGAACCCTAAATCCACAGTGCCATATAATTAACTATCAATCATGTTTTTGTAAATTAACAAATTTAATATACATACAAAAACAACATACAGTCAATTTAAATAGTGCCTACACAATCATACATACAGGAGCATCGAAAACAATTTCCTGTTCCGAAGAAAAAATTGGCTCTGATACCAATTGTTGGAACCCTGTTTACTGGTAACGCAGCAGAAATAGGTTTTAAAATTTTTTTAATACAGATCGTAAACAATATGTAACCAGTGAACTTAGGATCGCAATTATTTTTCCGGAACTAATACATACAATATGTAAACACAGGAAATTGTAATCAATATAAAAAAAATAATTAGAACCTTATCAACGTTTGGAGGCTCCTTCACTTTACGATATGCTCCTGATATGTACCACCGATCTTCCTAGCTATATCCCGGAACTGGTAACTGCGTGTGGGCGCGTCACGTACTCAGGAACTTAGGAGGATGTAGAGAGAATATGAATAAACTATTTCTTCCAAAGAGAAAAATAACTACGAACAACTCTTGTTCTTTAAAAAATATATATTATTTTATTTTATTTTTCAAATAGTGCAGCACTACACCAATTGCCTTTTTCTCTTCTTTTTTTCTCACGCACAACACTTGTGCTTTTCTCTCTTTTTCTCACGCACAACACTTGTGCTTTCTCATTTTCTCTCTTGTTTCACACACACCAATTTTGTGATGTGTGGTCCTCTTGTTTTTTTTTTTAAATTCAAAATCAAATTTTAATTAAAAAACAAATCAATCTAATCTTTTAAGATATCAAATATCTTTAAAGATATTGCTTAATATTTATTTTATTTAATATGATTTGAATTCAAACTATTTAAATTCAAAATTCAAAATTTAATTTAATAAAATAAAATAATCATATTATCTTATTTATTCAAAAAATAAATATCAACAAACATCCTTCATTTAGTGATTAATAACATGATTAAATAATCTTATTATTTAATTTATTTAATCACCATTATTCATTAATTAAATAATCTCATTATTCAATTAATTCCCGAATAAATACGTGTCACTTTCGCAACACAATTAATTGGACTTTCCAATTAATTGTCCATGACCCTTGTTTCCTAAATCGACCGGGCTAGCAAGGGGACCTAATGGACCCACAGTATTTTGAGCTCCAATAATTTTTGGAATCATTAATTAAACTCTTTAATTAATATTCCTTGATTATTAACTCCGGTGTTATTCCACTAAAAACCTGAAGCTGCACTCTCTCAACTGCAGACGTTTTTTACACAGACCGATACATCTCGGTGTCCATCTATATAGCTATTACACATTGTGTGATCCTCCGCAGTAGTTCATAATTAAAGCTGGGTCATAATGTCTGTTATACCCCTCTAATTACATATATCCTTTAAGTACCGTTGATTCTCTAATGGACAATAAATCCTATTTCCTCACGGAATTAGGAGAGCGCTCATATTGTCCAAGCCCTGAATCAACCCTTAAGGGAACTATCATCTACTTCTCACAAGAAGGAGTGGATTCCACTATTGTGTACATACCTTCCCAGCCACAAGCCAAACCGCAATCCCAACATACGGAGAATATTGATTAGGAATTGCATCTGACCTCACCCATGGTATATCAAAGACCACGATCTAACCTGAAGGAGTCGATAAGACACTCAGGATTAAGATCACCCATATATAGCCATCATTAGTTGATATATATGAATCTCATCAGTAAACGGATCTTGGTGAGAGATTCATATAGATCATGGCCCAGTCCTATATGATCACATCATACAAGGTGCCTCCATTCCTATATCTCATATGAATGATTAAGGATAGAATTACCGTACATTACGGAATGGACCGCAGTTATAGATTAACCACAAATAAAGTACCCAGCTTTATTTGCTATCTATGGAATCTTTAAATTGCACGTCTCTTACTGTATCCATCCGTATATGACACTCATATACACAGTTCGAGATTACATCCGGCAATCTAGGATGTTAATATATGAACAAGTTATAAAATAAACAACACAACAAGAATGAATTGAACTTTTCTTTTTATTTATTTCATAAATCCATTTACAAATTACATCTTTAGGGCATAAACCCCAACACCTTTCATACGGTCAAGGAAGGTGGTGCAGTATCTAAGGGCGTTGATACTGGTCCTTTACCTTAGACCGATTACCCTCCTTTCATGGTTGAAGATCCTGAAGATGACATCTACTGCCCAGACTTTGGAGATATGGCCAAGGGCTATAAAGAAGATAGTAATCCTCCTGGAACCTCTGGTCCCGGCGGCCCTTCTCGCGCTCCTGGAACCTGATCTCTCCTATACCACATACCTTGTAAGTTTTTGTAACCCTAAATAAACGATTCGTTAATCTCTTAATGATACAATTTTTTGATTTACTCGTGTGGTCTTCTTTACTTTACTCGACCACCTTTATTGATTGTTTGTAATTTGATTGATCGAGTTATTGATCATTGACCCAATCAGCTATCTTGGCTGATCGAACTCAGTTCAATTTATTATCAATGATCTTTAACTCGATTAATAACCATCGAGTTATTGATCATTGACCCGATCAGCTATCTTGACTGATCGAACTCAGTTCAATTTATTATCAATTATCTTTAACTCGCTCAATAACCTCTTTTTGATTGGTTGGTTTCTGCCCGGCCAATTTGGCCATCAGCTTTTGATGAACCTGATTGGTTATCTAATCAACTGATCGGTTTTGACTTGGTTTGCAGTTGCTTTGTATACTGGTTCAAATAGTGTTCTTTTAATGGACCATTTGCATGGTATCTAATTTATAGACTCTTGTCTTTTATCTGGCAACTAAGTTACTGGAACGTCTCCTAGCGGTCTGTTGCTCAAGATTTGCTGTAATGTGGGTTTTCTTATCTCACTAACTTAGCTTATATCATCCAACTTTCTGGTTGGCTGATATTCAAGCGTGAGATTTTTTGACCACCCCATCCAACTTTTGGAGCATCCCATCAGGTATTTGATCACCTGAAGGCGCTCTAACAATGCTTTTAATGCACCCAGTTAGTCTCGGTGAAAGTGCATTGTCTTTGCAACATACGCTTTTGGCCCTATCACTGGGCCCCTCGAGAACCCGTTCGGGGTTTTTTGAGACTTGCTTTGTAAAGAAAAGCAACATTAGAACACTTTTTCCTGAATTGTGCTTCCCTCGAGGGGTTTTTATTGATATCTTCAATCAAAAACTATAAAAAGCAACAGAATAATTAGATAACAAAAATAAGTCTGCGACTACTCTAATTTTAAAGGAAAGGAGAAATCCCTTAAGGGTAAAATATCTTCAAATATTGAGCGTTGCAGGGTCTGGGCAACTCTCCTCCTTCTGGTCGGGCAAGGCGATATGCTCCGTGCCCAGCTAGCCCGACCACCTGATAAGGCCCTTCTCACTTGTCCGCCAGCGACCCAGTCGCTTTATCTTTTGTATTTGAGGATACCCTTCTAAGAACCAGATCTCCAAGTTGGAACTTCCTTTCTCGGACATACGAGTTATAGTATCTTGCGATTCTTTGTTGGTAGGCCGCATTTCTTACCCTTACCATATCTTTTTTTTCTTCCAACTCGTCCAGATTCATTAGTGTCGCGCTGATATAGCTGGACTCTTGGGGAATTATATGCGACCTCGACAGGGATAACAGCCTCTATTCCAAATGCTAAGGAATAAGGTGTTTCTCCTGTCAAAGTTCTTTACTTTGTTCGGTACTCCCAGAGCACTTCATGTAACTTATCTGCCCAGTTTTCTTTTTTGCCGTCGAGCTTGGCTTTCAAAGTGTGCTTGATGATCTTGTTGACTGCTTCAATTTGACCATTGGTCTGAGGATGAGCCGGAGTAGCATAATAATTTTTGATGTGGTATTTTTGGCACATCTCCCTAAAATTATCACTATCGAATTGACTCCCATTGTCAGTGATGATCGTGTTCGGGATCCCGAATCGATAGATGATATTTTTCTTTACGAAGCTAGTGGTGTTAGCTTCGGTGATATGTACCAATGCTTCCGCTTCCGCCCATTTTGTGAAATCGTCAACTGCCACAATAGCGTGCTTTACGCCACCTTTAGTTGCTGTAGGCATAGGGCCGATCAGATCCAGTCCCCACATTGCAAACGGCCAGGGTGAAGTCAGATTCTTCAAGTTCTCAGGTGGCTGTTTGATATCATTTGCGATTCTTTGACAGGTACCACATTTTTCTGCCACCATCTTGGCGTCTTTAAACAAAGGCCAATAAAAGCCGTGCCTGAGGGTTTTATGGGCCAAACATTTTCCTCCAGTATGGTTCCCACATACACCTCCGTGTATACTAGCTAGAATTTTATCTCTATCATCCTGACTGACACATCTCTGTAGGGCTCTGGAAAACCCTCTTATATAGAGTTCTCCTCCTAATATTGAATAACGGGTCACCCTATATCTAATGCGTTTTGCTTTGGTTGCATCTTCTGGGAGCGTTCCGTCTTGCAGGTATCGCCTGATCAGGGTAATCCAAGCGACTTGCTCTACTTCTATTGTCTCTATAGCTAGCTTCTCTCATTCTCCAATGCTGGGTTTTTTGAGACTAGCCACTGGGATCGTCTTAGACCAGATTCCAGTGGTTGATGATGCCATCCTGGATAATGCATCAGCTTTTTCATTCTTTTCTCTCGGGATCTTAGTGATTCTATAATCCTTGAATCTCCTGAAGAGTATCTTAGTTATCTCTAAATATGCCACCATGTTAGAGTCTTTTGCCTGGTATTCATCCAATACCTGGTTGACCACGGCCTGGGAATCGCTGAATATTTAAACTTCCTCTGCCCTCAGCGTCGTGCAGACTCTGAGTCCTGCCAGCATCGCCTCATATTCAGCCATGTTGTTGGTAGCCTTGAAGTCAAATCGCAAGGCACACTCTACTTGATCACCTTCGGGGGTTGACACCACTATGCCTGCCCCGCTGCCATGCCCATTTGACTACCCGTCAACATGTAGTTTCCAGTTGAAAATCTTCCTTTCATTTTCTTCCAGCATCCTGACCACTTCCCTGTCAGGTTTAGTGAACTCGGCGATCAGATCCGCCACTGCCTGACCCTTTATTGTTGTCCTTGGTAAGTAAGTAATGTCGAACTCGCTCAATTCAACCGCCCTTTTTATTAGTCTTCTAGACACTTCTGGCTTGGACAAAATTTTCTTTAACGAACAATCTGTGTATACCTCAATTTTATAGGCTTGGAAATATGGTCTTAGTTTTCTGGCTGCTGTCACTAATGCTAATGCCATCTGTTTGGCCACCGAATATTTTGTTTCTGCTGGCAACAGAGCTTTGCTAGTGTAGTTTACTGGCTTTTTTACTCCTTCTTCCATTCTTACTAATACCGAGCCAGTAGCTACAGTTGTGACTGACAAGTATAAATATAATGTTTCTCCAATTCAGGGCTTTGATAAGATATGAGCCTTACCCAAGTATTCTTTGATCTTCTTGAACGCCTATTCACACTCTTCATTCCATTCTACCCCCTTGCCTTTTCTTATTGCTCTAAAGAAAGGTAGACATATGTCGGTCTACTTGCTAATGAATCGGTTTAATAAGGCTAGGCAGCCTGTCAAGCTTTGAATGTCTGTCAGGGTAACTAGGGATCTCATCATTTCCAGGGCTATTATTTTTTTGAGGTTTGCTTCGATTCCTCTCTGGTGCACTTAGAACCCAAGGAACTTTCCCGATGGTACCCCAAAGACACACTTATTCGGGTTCAACTTCATCTCATATCTTCTTAGCACTTTGAATGTTTCCTCGAGGTCGGCTGCATGCTTAGCTGCAGTGATGCTTTTTGTTAACATGTCGTCTATATAGACCTCCATGTTTCTGCCAATCTGTCGGGCGAACATCTTGTTTACCAGTCTTTGATAGGTTACCCCGGTATTTTTGAGACCAAAAGGCATCACTTTATAGCAATAGAACCCTTGATCCGTTACAAAAGCAGTCTTTTCCTCATCTGGGCCAAACATCCTGATCTGGTTGTAGCCTGAATATGCATCCATGAAACTCAACAATTCGTGCCCCGCAGTCGCATCGACCAGCTGATCTATTCGGGGCAGAGGAAAGCTGTCCTTCGGGCATGCTTTGTTCAGATCTGTGAAGTCTACACACATTCTCTATTGTCCATTTTTCTTTTTCACAAGTACTACATTTGCCACCCAGTCGGGGTATTGGACTTCCCTGACTGATCCTGCTGCCATTAACTTACTGACTTCTTCTTTGATTGCTCGACTTCGTTCCAGGTTGAACCGATGCCTTTTCTGAATTACCTGTTTGTGTTCTTGGTCTACAGTCAGAGCGTGGGAAATTATTTTGGCATCGATTCCTGGCATATCTTCATGCCTCCAAGTGAACACATATTTATATTCCTTCAGTAAACTGATTAATTGATGTTGTACTTGTTCATTCAGCTGTGCTCCCAATTTTACTGTCTAGTCGGGTTTTCCATCGTCTATTACTACTTCGATGGTTGATTCCCCTTCTCGGCTCTTTCCATCTTCTGGAGATTACTCCCTAGGGTCCAAATCGAACCGAGTTGGCGTTTCCGCTTCTCCTTTAACAGGATCTATCTGTATAACATCCGGCTCTGCCTTGTCTCTATAAACCGCTAAATTGGCCTGTAAGGACCTCGATTTTATGATTGGCTTATTTCATGACAAACCACACCACATTAGGGATGATTGTGTAATGGGTAGCTTAGGTCCCTGTCGGCAAGCTTCCGAGCATCTCCATGACTTCAAGAGCAAAAGGTATACTCACTTGACTTTGTCTCTTGAAGAGTTTAGGTGCACACACACACACACACTTCATGCATGCTTTGTTCATCTTGCATTTGTGTTCTTTATTGTTTATATGTGTGCATCCATTATACAACTCACACGAGCACGTCTTTGTTTTGTCTTTACGTGTGGTTGTTTCGTTTTACGTTTTCCGTGTGTGTTCGGAAACGTCCTCACTCGCATGATGGTGTGCTTGTGTTGTGTCCGCGTTTGAACATTGGTGTGCTTAAGTCTTAGCGCGATTTGTGACCATAGAGAGGTTCCATTTGTCCTCTCTTGGATTGTTATTTGGTTACATGGTTTTATACCATGGTTGTGGGAATTTTTGTTATTGACCAATTCTGACCTTTGGTCACTCTTTTGACCATAAATCTTTCTACGTTTATCCAAATCTTGTTTTGTTAATTGGAGTAGAAATTAGACTTCCATACCTTTCTAACGGTATATTATTCTTAATATTTTATGACCGTTTGGTTTGGTTTTGAAGTCTCCAAAGAGACCACTGAAACAGAGCATCTCTGTTGTTATCCGGTTTTGACCTTTGGTCACTTAAATGACCATAACTCTTTCTACAGACATCAAAACCTCTTTCTGCAATTGGAGTAGAAATTAGACTTCCATACCTTTCCAACGGTATATCATACGAAAGGTTTCGATGTCGTTTGGTCATGTTTTGGGTCGCTCGAAACCATAGCTGTTGTGCTGTCCAGTGTGTTAGGCGACATGCAAGGCCACTTGTGCATGTCGCCTGACAAGTCGCCTTTTGACGCCAGAAATCAGTTTTTCCTTATCCAAAACGACGTGGCTTCACTTGGATCACATAAATACATCATCTTCTTCCCCAATCAGACCTAGAGCTCTGAAATTTACCTTCCTAGTGAGAGAAAGAGCTTCCATAGAGAGAGAAAGCTTCAAGAAAGCATCTTTGACTCTCCAAACCCAAAACCCATCTCCATCTTGCATCATTCAACATCATATGAGCATGAGTCTTCATTGTTTCATGACTAGGTAAGCAAGAACTTCCTTGAATATCATTTATTGTTCTTCTTACACTAGATTAGGTATTTATTGCATGATTAAATACCTAGACTCTATTTTATTGCATATTTATGAGTCTTGATAACATGATTGGGTTTGTATTTTGATAGCTTAATTGATTAGGTCATTTTTACCTAAAAGCTAGGTCATAAATATTCATGTGTGATTTATTGATAACTAGGTTGAGAAATTGTGTTTTAGTCAACTAGTTAATGTTCATGAATATTTGATTTGTTTGTTTGTGATAGCTTGCATCATTAGGTCATATTTGCCTAAATAGCTAATCCATAAATGTTCATGTGTGTTTAATTGATGATTAGGTTGGCTTTGTGCATCTAGTCAAGTTCATGAATGTTTATGTGAATATATTTGACAATTGGGTTGTTAGAATTTCTCTACAACTAATTGAGACCTCATGTGTGTACATGTAGGCAGTGTTTGATAACTAGAGTGTTCAATTGCATTATAACATCTAGTTAAGCATTTTGTGTTTAGTCTTGCACATTATTGCATTGAGTATATTGTCATATACACACTTAGACTTTTATACTCTTCATTGAGTCAAAGTCTTGTGGCTTCGGGGTGAAGTTGCACAAGCATTGAAGTCTTGCAACCAAGTTGTGGTTGGCAAGCATCGGTCAAGTGCCACTGTAAAAGGCCTGCGGGTAGAGTAGGAGGTGCTCACGCTAAGAGTAGTGTATCAGTGGATATCACTAGGGATTGAACCAAGAGTGGCGAGTGGTAATGTCCATAGCCTGAGGTTATCTAGAGTGAGAGTCCGAGTATCACTTGAGGGTGTAACTTTTTACTCATTTAGTGGATTTCTGTGATCGTGTGTGGCTAGAAGGATAGCTCGTGGTTTTTCCCTTATTGAAGGGTTTCCACGTAAAAATCAAGTGTTATTTATTATTCCGCACTTTACACTTGATTTTGTATGTTTGTTTATGTTGGGTTATATTATTAATATTGACTAATCGAAAAGTTGGTAATAATCGATTAACAACCCATTCACCCCCCCCCTCTAGGTTGTTAGACACACGCTTAGAGTGTATTTTCATGGCCTTTCTCGCCCATTCTTAGAAGCCTTTCAGTATTCCAACTCCAGCCTCTGTCGGGAATTTGACGGCCAGGGCGTAAGTTGCCATAACTGCCTTTGTTTTGTTCAAAAATGGTCTGCCTAGCAAGACGTTATAGGGCCAATTCTCGATGTCTACTACTACGAAATAGAGTAATACCGTTTTCAGACATGGAAAATTTCCTACCTCGACCGGGAGTTTGACCGTTCCCAAAGATCTTACTTCCGCTCCTCCAAATCCTCTGAGCGGGACAACCAGTGGCTGTAAATCCTTCCTATGAAGCCCTAATTGATCGAACACCTCCGCACTCAGGATATCTGCCGAGCTTCCATTATCGATCAGTATTCTTCTTACCTCACGGTGTCCGATGCGAACTGTCACAACGATTGCGTCATTTGGCTTGACTTCCAGTCCGCAAGCGTTAGCTTCGGAGAAAGTGATCGGATCCCACCCTTATTTGAGTTTTTTCATATCGGGACCTACCAAATTTACTTCCAGGTTTCTCTGGCCATCAATCGCTTCACGGATTTCTAACATTCTTTCCCTGTTACTTTTTCCCGTATATGGACCACCAAAAATAGTGTTGATAGCTCCGGCATCTGAACTTCCCCTTGGACTACTCTTTCTGTCTTGATCAAGTTTTGTGGGATTGTTTTGCCGGTCATCATCTCCTTTGAGAATTATATCCTTTAAGTGCCCTTCTCTGACTAACTTTTCAATGTAGTCTCTCAACTGGTAGCATTTAGAGGTTTCATGAATATTTTCCCGATGGAAACGGCAGTACTTCGAGGTGTCTCTTCGAGCAAAACTAGATTGCTTTGGAGGCTTCTTATATAAATTCTTATCCTCGATTATGTTTAGGACTTCCTCTTGTTTCTGAGTCAGGGGGGTGTAATTTGTGTACTGCCTCTTGTAGGTCTTATTGTTCTTTTGGTTATCTTCCTTGTGGCCTTCTTTGGCTTTCCCAGAATTGTTCTTTTAGTCTCCTTTAGGGTTCCCCTTTGAACCATTATCTTTGGGCTTTAGATTCTCACTTGGTCGACCGCCATGTATGTATTCTCCTCCATGTGCTATTTGCTCCTCTTCAGCCATCACATATCCCCCCACATCGTCTACCAGATTAGCATAGGTGATTGGTCCCCTTTGTCTTAAGTTGAGCAATAATTGGCTATGCTGCAAGCTGTTAACGAATGCAGCCACAACCGTATCATCAATGGGATCCTATACCTCCAAGACTTCTTACGAAAAACGGGCGAGGTAGTCTTTCAATTTCTCATCCTTTCTCTGTTTTAGGGTTGACAGAACGGATATTGACTTCCTCCGCTGGATATTTCCCATGAACTGCCTGGTGAAGGCCTGTATCAACTCCTCGAAATTCCCGATCGACCCACTTGCAAGACCACCGAACCATCTGGACCCCTGATCCCCTAATGTTTGGGGGAACATTCTGCATAAAAGCGCGTCATCATAATCATATTGTGCCATCGCACTCTGATATCTCCTGACATGCTCTTGGAGGTCGGTGTTGGCCTTGAATTGTTCCACATGCGGCATCCTAATTTTTTCTAAGAAACGGGCATGTCTTATGGATGCGGTAAACGGACTTCCGGAATTGCCTATCAGCAAATTTCCTCATCCCTGCCTTCGTTCCAGCGCTTCTATCCTTCTTAGCAGAACTTCATGCTCTCCTTCTGGCTCACCGCGCTCATCAAATTTCTGACGGATGATGATACCATATGGGTCTCTAGATGTTCGCCCTGTGATTTGAGTATCTCGAACATTGTATCTGAGAGCGGAGGTTGTCTCTCTATGCCTCCTTGGGGGTTCCTCCTTGTCAATTGAGGGTGATTGAGAACTCTTCCTATGTCCGTCATATATGTCTCCTCGGTCATAACTCACTTCCCGTTCTTGACTTCTTTTGATGTCATAATGCGGGCTGCGCTCCCTTCTTCTCTGGCTGGTCTTGTCCCCATTCCCCATGTGATCCTGATAACCACGCCGGCCATCATTCTTTTAGGATCGATCTCTCTTTTCGTAGGGATTCGCCTTATTTTTACCAGTTTTCTGTGGGGTGTCTAGAGTTGGAATTACTATCTCAGACTGTATTCTGAGATCCCGTGTCATTACGGGCGTGTGTAACTGGAATGGCGAGGTTAAATTTACGGTGGCGGTTATGTTGATCCCCTGTCTAGCGGCGTCTTCGAAGACTCTCCGTAGGGACTCTTGAACCTGTTGGAATGCATCCGGAGAGATTCCTGAGAGAGTGTTTGTGGAGGTTATGGCGGCTTGACCAATCGAAGTTGGAGTCACTGAAGGTAAGTTTCCTCCAGCGATACTGGTGTTCACTGAATCGGAACTGTTGATATCGCGTGGGGTACCGGTGTCACGTGGGGACCGACTTCCATCCCTGTTGTCTGCCATATTGCTGCTTCACAAGTTCTTCGAGGTTAACTTAACAAAAAAGTTCGTTTAGCACGAATTCACCCCTTCTTCTAGCGCCAATTGTTGATGGAGATTTTTGGGTTGTATGAATTCAATCACACGTCACACAAAACACGTAAGGTTTGCAATTATATAATTGAGTCAAAAAGAAATAAAAGATATCACATAAGCAAGATTTTAATGGAAAAACCCGGAAGGGAAAAAACCACGATTGTCGGTGACGGCGAGAGAAAAAATCACTATATGATTATGATTACACACACAATCTTACTTGCTCTCTTGAATCCTTAATGATTCGCTAACCTCTGTTGGATAATTCTTAGGTCTATTTATATATGTATAAAACCCTAGTTCTTGGAGTACAAGTAAGAGAAAGGCAATAGTGATATAATAAAGCTCGATCTTGTTGGAGTCGTTTTAATCGTATTAGGACTTTTCCTATTTAGTGTTCTGAGAACTCTTATGGACATCCATTTCCTTGTCAGAGTATGCTTCTTGTAACCGAGGATTCTTCTTTACGTGTTTGTGTCGTAATAAAGTTATCACTACGCTAAGCATCTGAACGTATCTAGACATTGCACATGTCACTTACCTGATCGTCCTCCAAACCCGACCAGATCTCTTTTACCCCCGACCAGGGATCTTCACCCGATCAAGTAACTAAACCTGATCAATTAACTTTCCCCCGATCGTTATCATGATAACCCGATCAATCCTATTACCTTGGTCGGGTATCAAAAACCCGATCATCTAGGTAACTCTAATCAGATTTATAGGGTTATTTTCTGATCACTTTAGGTTGATTCAATTTTGGTTGACACGTCAATAATTGTTTATGCTGACTTGTTATTTCTTCAAATTATACTAATAACATATATTTTGATATCTTTACTACGGTGTTTATTATTGTATTCGCTATGCAACTCTCTGATAAGGCTAGCATCCGACTCATCATCACCAATGCAGAAAATTAATGGACCGGTGTAGAATTGTGAGGTTCTATGTACTTGGATGATGGATTCAATAGACAGACAAACTACTACAACAGTTAAATGTTAGGGTTATAGTCTTTGGTTTATCTTTAAAAAAAACCATTGTACCTACCCAAGTTTCCGTGTATCCAATACCGGAATTTCTTTTAAATGAAATTTACACCGATTATTTTTTCCTTTTTTGTTTCTTTCTATTTTTATCATTTTTTTCTTTTTTGTTTTCAAGATTGTATTAAATATGCATTAAATACAATCCGATTATATCCTAAAAACATATTTTTGAATTTTAATTATTCTTATAAATGGTAATACATAAATATTTTTCAAAAAAAATTAAAATATCAATGCAATACCAAATTAATGGTAACCATGGTAACACATTAAAAACATTAATTATTTCATTCAATTCAATAGATTCATTTTCTAAATATATGAAATTCACTCATAATTTTTTTTTTTCGTAAATGGTAATAAATAATTTATTTTTGTAAGATAATAAAAAAATAACTCCTACTATTTATATCTCCATAAATTCTTCACCTTTATATTTTTTTATTGAATCATCTATGACACGGATGTGTGAAAAAAAAAAATCTAGAAATGAGTTTATTAAAAAACAACTGAAATGTGTTCAGAAAATAAGTGTTGAAAAATAATTAATTTATCACTAGGCTTGACAATAACTTCTATGGAGTTCTTTTTTTATTAAAAAATTGAGTACTTCTACAAGTATTTATAGAATACGCGTGTTTATATATAAAAAACAAATATATAAAAATGGTACATTCGAGTTAATTGGAGTGTATTTAGAGGTTTTAAAATTTTAATTTATTAAAATGATTAGTGGAAAATCAACATTTGGTTAGTGGTATAACTACTTATTAAAATTAGTGCCGAATTCTCGCAAATTTGTATTTAGAGGTTATATATATATCTGTACTTCTGATTGTTATTAATTGTAATAATTTTTAATAATTATGATTTTTTTTAATCCGTAAATCAAAAATCAATAGGTAATCAAGAGACAATCTCGTAATTAATGAATGATTCTTTTAACTTTTGTCATAACTGATTTTTAATTATTAAGTACTATTAATTAGTTTTATATATTGTAATATTTGGTAAGTTAAAAAGCCAACCCATAAATTCTTAATTATTTATAGAACTCATTCTTGATTTTTATTCATTATCCCATTAAAAATGAGATTGACTCTTGATTTTTATATACTAATTTATAAGAAGTTAATCAGTAAAATAAATATTTTTTTAATCCATAAGTCACAAATCAATAGGTAATCAATTGATAATTTTCTTATACAATCCCATAATTGTTCTTTTTTAACTATATAGTATTATTAATTAGTTATATATATATATATATACACATAATAATATTTGGTAAGTTTAAAAGTCAAGCTATAAATTCTTATTTATTTATGAAATTGGCTCTTGATTTATATTCATTATCCCATTAATAATGGGATTGACTCTTAATTTTTATACAAGACTTTAATTAGTAAAAAATAATAAATCCAAACTAACCTTTCATATTCATTATTCAATTTAGTAATAAAAAAAATATTTCTTATTCAATTATCTCATTTTATTAACTTTTATATAAGCTTTGTTGTGTTTGAACAACCTGTTAATCTCTACCCAAAATAAAAAGTCAAAAACTGTCTTTCTCTGATGTTATGATTATTATTTGCTAATCTCATAATTGATTTTAATTATTAAGTTTTGTTTTGAAGTATTACATTATTTGGTAAGTTTAAAAGATAAGCTATAAATATATTTTTTTAGCCAAAGCTATTAAGTAGTTATTAATTGTAATAATTTTTAATAATATAATTTTTTTGTAAATAAAAAATCTATTAGTCATCAGGATGCAATCCAGTAGTTAATGTGATAGTGAATAAATTATCTTAACCAATGTCTTAATTAATTTTTAATTTTTAATTTTTTTTTGTAATAATACATTATTTGGTAAGTTCAAAGATAAGCCTTAATTTTTTTTTTGCCAAATTGTTTTTTCATAAATCACATATCAATAGGTAATCAAAACACGATCCCATAATCAATGAGATAGTGAATAAATTCTCTTAACCAATCTTGATAATTGTTTATTTGGTTAAGTTTAATTTTATCAAAATGTGTAAAAGACAAACCATAAATTCTTTTTTTTTCAAAAGCTATTAAGTAGTTATTAATTTTAATAATTTTAAATAATATTTTGTTTCCTACATCAAGAATCTATAGGTAATCAAGAGACAATCATGTAATTAATGGGATATTGAATAAATTCTCTTAACCAATCTCATAATTGATTTTTAATTATTAAGTTTTTTTTAGTATTACGTTGTTTGTTAAATTTAAAAGACAAGCCGTAATTTTTTTTTTTGCCACCATGCCATACATTCATATTAATTTTTTTAAGTGTTGTTAATTATTTGTAATATTAAAAAAAAGATTGTTAATTAGTTATCTATGTAATATGTATTATAATATTTGGTAAGTTATTAATTGTATAATTTTTAATAATATAATTGTTTTCCTAAATAAAAAATCACGTAATTAATGGGATAGTGAATAAATTCTCTTGACCAATCTCATAATTGATTTTTAATCATTAAGTATTTTTTTAAGTATTACATTATTTGGTAAGTTTAAATGACAAGCCATAAATTAGTTTTTTTTTTTTTACCAACAGCCTATAAATTCATATTAATTAGTTTTTTTTTAAGTATTATTAATTACAGTAATTGTAATACTTCAAAAAAAAATTATTGTTAATCGGTTATCTACATAATATATATTATAATATTTGGTATGTTATTAATTGCATTAATTTTTAATAATATAATTTTTTATTCTAAATCAAAAATCTATAGGTAATCAAGAGGCAATCACATAATTAATGAGATAATAAATAAATTCTCTTGACCAATCTCATTTTTAATTATTAAGTATTATTTTTTTGAAGTATTACATTATTTAGTAATTTTAAAAGGCATGCCATAATTTTATTTTCTTTGCCAACAAGCCATAAATTTGTATTAATTAATTTTTTTAAGTATTGTTAATTGTAGTAGTTGTAATATTTTAAAACAAAAGTATTGTTAATTAGTTATATGTATAATATATATTATAATATTTGGTAAGTTATTAATTGTAATAATTTTTAATAATATATATTTTCTCCTAAATGAAAAAATATATAGATAATCAAGAGGCAATCACGTAATTAATGAGATAGTGAATAAATTCTCTTAACCAATCTCATAATTGATTTTTAATTATTAAGTACGTTCTTTTTTGAAGTATTACATTTGGTAAGTTAAAAAGATAAGCCATAAAATTTTTTTTTGCAACTAGCCATAAATTTGTATTTTATTAGTTATTTTTTTAAGTATTGTTTATTAGTTGTAATATTTATAAAAAAAATATTGTTAATTAGTTATATATGATGTGGCAATAATGCTACCCAAATTTGGTGTCCAAATGATGTGACAACATCATTTGCATAATTTAAATGAATGGATTTGAGTGTTGCCACATCATTTGGACACCAAATTTAGGCAAAGTAGGATTAATCTTATAATATTTGGTAAGTTATTTTTTTTTTGGTTAATTAAGAGAATTGATTCATTATCTTATTAGTTATGGAATTGACTCTTAATTTTTATTTATTATCCCATTATTAATTAAAAATAATAAATCCCAATCTAACCCTTCATATTCAATTTTAGTACAAAAATAAAACATTCCCTATTCAATTATCTCATTTTTATTATCTTTTATATAATTTTTGTTGAGTTTGAAAACCCTGCTAATTTCTACCCAAAATAAAAGGTCAAAAACTCTTCTTTTTTTTTATTGCTGGGTTTATTTATTTGTTTGTTTATCACTCAATCTATACATTTTGACGCCAATGTTTATCTGACATGTCATGGTTCCACCTCTTCCGGTCATCACCTGTCCAAATCCCACAACCCAGAAAGAAAATCTACTAAAGGTTCATAATTTATGATTTCATATTTTTCTATTTCAATTTTTTTAAACACTTATATTTTGACGTGTTATATTTTGTTGTATCCTTTTTTGTGTGTGTCTATTTATGATTAATGGATCTCCATGGTAGGTTCTAAGTGTGAGTATGTGATTCGATTCGGGTATTTGAGTTATTTTATTTTATATATATATCTGTGTATAATTCATGTAATACAAATTACAATACATTGTCATGCATCTCTCTGTGTAATATCTCATATTTGTTTTGTATTGAATTATATTCATTTGACTTCATCTTTAAAATTTCAGATTCAGATCAGCTAGAGAAATCAAAGAAATGGTTTTGGGTATAGCTCATCGCAAAATCATCTGGGTATTTTGTTTTAAATTTCAGCTTCAGTTAAAACTATAGGGTTGATGTATTTATTGAACAAGTGCTCTAGCTACCAATGTATTTAGGTATTTATACAAATAATATCGGTTTTACAGCTCTTATTTATTATTATTATTTTTTTTTTAAGTTGCGATAAATTTGTTTAACTTGATTTTCTTCGCAGTCTTATTTCGTCAGAGATCTAGGATTGAATTAGAACATCAATTTAGAGAGTATAAAGCAACGGTTTGAATGATTTGAATTCAAAATTTCAGAAAATTGTTAAATTTGTGGTTGAAAACTTTATTTTGTATACTTCAAATGTAATTGCAAAAATTTGTACTCGGTTGATTTTTTAGTGCCTTTTCTTTTTCTAATATATGTTAATTCTAACGGTAAGATTATAAACGAAAGTAAAAACAAAGGAATACACACGAATATATATTTTTAAATATAAATTCAATAACGATTGTATTATGTTTTGCCGTTCCCGCACATCGCGCGGGTTGGAAACTAGTAATATATAAAAGCTAACCCTCACAGCGTCACGTGTCGCCGTGAGAGAGCTTTGAATTTAAATGCATTATATTTACTTCCACATATCTAATTATATATATATACAATTTTTCTATTGTCAGTTCGTCCTGATATATTTTATATTAGGAGGAAGAATGTGGACTATTAGATTTACATACTTTAACTCAAAGTGTACGCACTTATCAAAACTTCTCCAAAATCTGTAATCCACATTCTTCGTCCTGATATATTTTATATCAAGACGAACTGACAGTAGAAAGACTGTATATATATATATATATATATATATGATTTTAGATTCATTTGATTTTCTAGCTTTAAATTCTAATTATATTGATCATTTTTTCACATTCCAATAAAAAAAACACAATACATTGAAAACGAAAAGCATGGAAGTTTCAAAACTCAAATTGGAATCCAAATCAAAGCCATATTCCACTCAATAAAAATCGCTAATTAATCAATCAAAATAATAATTAATAATTTGATATTATTTTATTACGGTTGATAGACAGTATCAATATGAAATTAAAAAATACATTAGAGGAATGTCAAACGAGCACCAAACATCTATCATATCCTCTTGCCTGGAACAATGATGAATTTCCTGATGAGAATTGTGAACCACATAAATAATAGATGGGATTAACATAAACAGAACTGTGAACCACATAAATAATAGATGGGATGAACATGAACAGATACATATGTATCAAGTATGTGCATGCATATGCATATAGACTTTATTGTATCCAAAATATATTAAATCTATTTTATATTATTCAGGATTAAAAAACACATTTTTTTACTGATCAATGTCAATCGATGGAATGCCAAAAGAACAATTCTGGATTGTAACAATTAATAAGTTGATGTAAATATCATAACAACTAATAAAGTAATATTTCAGTTATATTACCTCTTGGTATCACATCAACAAAATAAAAGTTGTTATACTTTAGTTTTAATAAATATTTAATTTCCCAGTTTTCCTTAAGTTAGAGGTGCCTACGGTTCGGTTAAACCGTGGGTACCAAACCGAAACCGACCACCCAAAACCGAAACCGTAATTGAAACCACCGGTTACGAAACTAGTTGGAAACCAGTTTCGAGCCGGTTAGGTTACGGTTAGGGGTGTCCCAAAACCCCTCGTAAAACAGCCCAAAACAGCCGGTTTTGGGCTGTTTATATATTAAAAAAAACTTCCAACCAATAGAAAAGGGCCATATGGATACAAAAATTGAAAAAAAAAAAACAAATACCGAAATCGAAACGGCCCAAAACCGAAATCGAAACCGTCCAAAACCGAAACCGAACCGCCGATTACCGAAACCGAACCGCCTAACCGGCGGTTCAAAACCAAAATCCAAACCGGTTTTATCTGTTTCGGTTACGGTTTGGGGTGCCAAGGAACCGAAACCACCCCGAAATCGAACCGTGGCCACCATTACCTTAAGTAAATCTTTTTACATTCCTCCTTTTTCAACTTATATATATAGAGAGAGAGAGAGGGAGAGAGAGAGAGAGAGAGAGATGCTGATATTCTATTCAATTGTTTGCTGTGAATGAAAAGGTACGTAATCAGGTTTTGTTACTTTTTTTCCAGATTTAAACATGTTCAGATTTATAATATTGTTGTTTAATTTTTTGATTAGATACTTTAAAAAAAATATCTACATCACCTACGGATTGAAAGGTACTAATATATCAATATAACTGTTTTTTTTTCAAGTATGTACTAATATTGTATGGTGCTTTTGCATAGAAATGTTTTTTCCTATTTGAAATAAGAATAAGAAGACCACAAAACAATGGAAAAAAAAAGTTAGAGATCAGATAGATTGTTTTGCTTTTAAATCAGATAGATTATTTTGCTTTGCTTTTAGCTTACCAAACATAAATTCTCAAGTCTAATTGCTTTGATTTAAAAACATATATCTTAACAAAAAGAAACATGGTCAAGAACCCTAATAAATCATTTTAGTATTTTGTCTACTATCCTCAGCAACCAACACAGTGAAAAAGTAAATAAACAAAATCATTTGAAAATAACAAAATTTAAAAAAAAAAACAAAAATCAAGCATATAATTGGAAAATCACAACATTTCTTTCAAAACCGTCCAAAACTAACAAACAAAATTATGTTCCTCTTTCTATACATATATAAACAAATAAATAAAAACAAATAAAAGATTGCAATGTTATACACCATAGAATTAAAATTTTGATCATCAGAAGAAATATTTCATAATACAGGATCGAATTCGAATAAATATGTAATAATACCTCAACAATGGCTCTTCCAGCTTCAAGCAAGAACTCCAGATTACATGACAAACCGACTGTGTAACATGCTGCCAACAATAAACCATGAGAAACTAAAAAATTATTAGATCTCGAAGCAATTTTTACCTTTAGAGAAAAAAAGGAAAGGAGTTTCTTCATCATATACATAGTCTTGGTAAATTTGGGCTTTTTTTGACCCAAAAAATCTATGTTTTTTTTTCTCTTCCTCTTACCTAGAAATTCTCTACTCTAATACAAAAAGACAAAATCAAAAAATTAATTCAACCTAATTTGGTAAGTCTGCTGAGTAAAAAAATAACTCAAGAAAATTATAAAAAAAAACAATAAAAAATAAAACCAAGTAATCTGCTAAGTCTACTGCCAAGAAAAAATCAAGAGTAATATGAACAAAAAAATTCAAGGAATTAATTCAATTATATTTCCTGACAAAATAAAGAACTCGGGAGGAATATTAAAAAAAAGAAAAAAAAAACCTTTAGGATTTAATAGAAGAGGAAACCCGGTTATAGACTTTTTAAAAACTCTATTTGTTTAATACAAATTTACTAGTCCTAAATACTCACAGCCTTTGACAAAATCATGAAATAGATTCAACTAGATCTGTTGAGAAAACAAAAAACTCAAGAGGATTTTTTTTTTGAAAAAAGGAAAAAAAATAAAGTCAACTAGATCTTCAGAGAAAACAAATAACTGAAGATGGATATAAAAAGAAAAAAATTGAAAAATTAATTCAGCTAAATTTGTTGAGTCTACTAAGAAATAAAAAACTCAAAAGGAAAATATAAATTAAAAAAAAACACTATGATTCAGGTAGATCTGCTACGTCTACTAGGAGAAAAAAAATTCTAAGAGGAATAATATAAAAAAAAACAAAAAAAATAATTGATTTTTTATTAATAAAAAGGGAAAAAATTAAGGCAACTAGATCTGTTGAGAAAACAAATAACTGAAGATGGATATAAAAAGAAAAAAATTGAAAAATTAATTCAGCTAAATTTGTTGAGTCTGCTGAGAAATCAAAAAACTCAAAAGGAAATATATATATATATATATATATATATATATATATATATATAAACACTATGATTCAGGTAGATCTGCTACGTCTACTAAGAGAAAAAAAATCCAAGGGGAATAATAATAAAAAAACAAAAAAATAATTAAACTAGGATTGTTGAGGAACAAAGACCTTAAGAGAAATATAAAAAACAAATTAAAAAAATCGAATAAACTCTCTCTGCTGAGAAAAGAAAGTATCTGGAAGTTGGATATCATTTGCTGAGAAAAGAACATTTTATCGAGAATAAGTGAGATCGTTTTTGAAAAAGTTAGGTCTAGGGCAAAATATATTAACAATAATGTTTATGGGCCAGGCCAATTTCAATTCATTTCTTAGAGGTATTTTAAAGTATATTAAGGTGGGTTTAACCCAAACATGGTAACTGGGCCTGATGTATGATAAGTACATTAATAGACAGTTTTAACCCAAACATGTTCAGAGAACATATTAAGAGAGCCCGGGTGAATGTACTGTTTTTTTAAGCGTTAGAACCATTGTCTAATGTTTTTAAATTAACCAAAAAATTGTACCTGAAATCCTCAATTGTTATGGCAGTTCGAATTTTCCCTAGAAACAATAATTCAAAGGTTTAGTTGTTTATGATTAGAATTTTAGTTCATTTTTAATGATTATTATAATAAAACCTTAAAGAATAAATGAAAGATTATCATATTTATGAAGATTTATCTTTTTTGTTATCTCTCAATCCATAATAAATATTTTTTTAAATTTTTGATAAAATAAAACTTTATATTCAATTGAATTTCAATCCTTTTTAAAAACTTTTATTTTGAGATGCTTTTTTTTTAAAGTATTTAGATTGCCGGTTTAAAAGTTTTACGTTCAGTACGTCGAGTGGTTCCTAACTCATACAAATTAATCTAAAAAGACTGTTGTAGTCATTGTATCCTCTTTTACATATGTTTCACACAAAGTAGTGGTACCTTAGGTAGCAAAATTTCAATTTTTAAACCAATTATTGTAAGGACCTTAATTTATGATTAGCTAATTTCATGACAAACCACAGTGGGATCGCTTTGTATGGGTAGCTTAGGTATCCAATTGTGACTCATCGTCAACAAGCTTCCAAGATCCCAAAGTGCTTTAAGAGAGGTAGTTTACTTGACTTGACTCTTAATTAAAGAGACTTAGTCGCACACACTCACTAGCTTGCATTAGATATCATATATTGCATTGTATCTAAATTGATAACATGTCCTGCATGTTAATTGTGCTTCGTTTTGTGTGCATTTCACTCACTTCACACTTGCATAGCATCCATGTAAAATAGACATTGTTCTTGAGTGTTAAAAAGGGACTTTTCTCTTAGTGTGTCCTAGATCGCTTGGCAAGCACTGCTTGCGCCGCGGCACACGATGCAGTATTCTTCAGTGTGTTATGTGCAATGTGGACCGCGGTTAGTGCACTTGCATGCACATCGGTCTATATAGCGGTCCATTCCAGAAGACCATTTCTTTTGTTATGCGGTATGTACCCCGGTCTGGACATATGCCTGTACCGCGATACATAGAGCGGTTTTGACGGGATTTTGTTTCCCAATTTCAAAACGAAGTAGTTTTGTCTAGAGCTTCTATATATATATATATATATGTTCTTTTCTCTCTCATTTTGTGAAGAGAGCTTCAAGAATCGATTTTTAGTGAGAGGAAGTATACTTTAGAGAGAGAAGCTCCAAGACTTGTTCTTTACCTCTCCAAACCCAAAACCCATCATTCATTCATGAATCAAACATCTTTTAGCTTCATCTAGGATGTTTTCTTGCATGGGTCTTCATCATTAAATTGACTTGGTAAGTTAAACAAAAAACTCATCTTTGTTATTTGTTTATACTTTCATCTTTGTTATTTGTTTATACTCTCCAAGATGATGTTTTTATTGCATTTATTAGTTGAATAAATGCTAGGACTTAATTTGTTGCATCTACTTATGAGTTCCTTTGCATGATTGGATTTGTACTGTGATAGCTTGCATTTAGGACATATTTACTCTTCTAGCTAAATTTATATGCTTTGCATTTAGATATTATTGTTTAGGAATTATTGATTGCATTTGTTAATTGCCTTTAGTGTCCTTGCCATGATTAATGACAACTTGTGTTGATATGACTTTGTTTGATGACTAGATTGTAGACTTGTATATCTATATCTAGTTAAGTCTCTATGTACATTTATATAGACATTTATATCTAGGATTTGTACTTATTGACAACTTTAAATCTCTAGATAAGCATTTAGTGTTGCCTAACATTAATTGCATTTAGGATATATTTATATATTCACATAGGTTGTTAATATCTTCTTTGAGAGTTAAGTCTTATGACTACAAGATGTAGTGCACAAGCAAGTGAAGTCTTGCAACAAAGGTGTGGTTGGCAAGCAATTTGATCAAGAATCACTATAAAGGCCCGTTGGGTAGTAGTGGTGGGTTAGTGACCGAGAATGGTGTGACTAGAGGTTAATCTAGGTTGTAAACATCATACAATAGTGGATTTGAGGATCGATATGGCTAGAAGGATAGCCCGTGGTTTTTCCCTTGTTGAAGAGTTTCTACATAAAAATCAAGTGTCTTTTTATTTCCACATTTATACTTAATTTTATATGTTTGTTTATGGGGTGAATTCTTTAATATTGACTAATCAAGAAAAATTGGTAATTAACTTGATTAAAACCTATTCACCCCCCTTCTAGGTTGTTAGACACACGTTTTAGAGTGTTTTTTTTCAATTATAATATGAGTAACTTTTCTCTGTGCAGATTAATGGATATGTCAAATTTGTTTGTTAATATATGCTACAAAAGTTTGCTTAGTAATGTGACTGAAACTTTAAAAATTCTAAAATGCGGCTACGGATACACAATTGAGGGTGCAGGGCTTTTCCGAGCATTTGTTGAGATCGATCTTAATAGTGCTTTCAACTTCAATAAACGAGTTTTTTTGGTGATGCTTCAAAGCATAGAATTGAGTTCGAGTAAGATGCCGCAAAAAACACTATTGAATATCTGTAAAAAAAAATACAAAATTGAAGTAATTGATATCAACTTCCCGAAAAGTAAGTGGTGTTATGCCCGCTTCGAAGATGGATACAACAAGTCACTTCAAGAAATTAAAGCATTGAAAGCCAAAATTGGAGAATACAAAGCAATTTTAAAACATAAGTATGATGTCGATTGCAAATCATCCACGGCTGATCATTTTTAATATTATTACTATTGCTACTTTCATTAGAAGTTGTTGCTTATAATTTACTGGCTCTAAGTCTAAATATCGCAATGCCACTTTCTTTTAAGAATAATTTGTACGGGCATTCAACCATATCAAAAAATATATAATTTAAGGTTTCCTTTTTGATTATATAATTGCCTTTTTAATTTTTTATTACCTTTGATTTATGTTTCTCAAGTTCAACTTAATCAAATAAACATTATACATACATTCTAATTTACATAATTGTTTTACTTAAATCCATTTATTATTACTTTAATTTCAATATTTCTTACTTCATATGTATTCCTCATAGGTACTCAAATTTATACCATATTGCTTTAGACAATAACAAACATGTAACCCTAACATCCATTTTCAACTTTACTTTACATTGTGCAAAAACTTTGCTTTTTGGACCCATATATTATGCATTAAATTATGTTTTTAATTAATGTTGTTTAGATTTTTAAAGTACTTTATATGTAAGTTTTTTTAGATGGATAAGATTGATAGAGCTAGAAGTCGTAGGCTGAATCGTTGTTTGCTTGAATCTAACAAACGTACAAAAGATATTGACTCTTCATTCATGATGAATGAGAATGTGAACGTCATCGCATCTACAAACGTGCGACAGTCCTCTTATTTAGCTACAAATAACAATTATTGTGGCTACACCCTTGATACTGTTACTAAAGCAATTGAATTAACAAAGGGGATAATGATGACAGGTTTGTAATGCACAAATTTAGAAGTTAAGGTTACATTAATCGATACATTTATAAAATTAACAGGATACAATTTAAGCAATAATATTCTACTACCGCAAGGCATATAGGAGATGAGAGAGCATCTGAAGGTTTAGGTTCAAACCAACACTATTCACAGAGTACGAATTTTTAAAACAACTTCCGCAAGAATATCAAGTTTAATTATTTTAATTATCACATTATTATTTAACCTATATCCCGTTTATTATAATAGGAAGAAGTGTCGAACCTTGGAATTTTGGTCCCCCAAAACACGTTTGCCAACAGTTTGGAGCTAATGTTTAGTATGAAGAGCGGAATGATAAATCAAATACAACATCTAATCCGAAATATTCACTGTGTTGCAAGGACGGAAAGATACGACTACCTATATTGAAAGATGCACCACCATTTCTTAAATCCATATTGAGTTATGATGGTGGCAGTAGATCAACCAAGTTCAAAAAGAGTATAAGAGGATATAATTCAATATTTTCACTTAATTCTACTGGTGCAAAAGTTGATAATAGTATAAATGTTGGGGGAGGTCCTTATGTTTATCGTATTAGCGGACAAAACCACCATTTGATAGGTTCATTACTTCCTGTTACTGGAGAGAAGCCTAAGTTCCCACAACTCTATATATACGATACTAAAAACGAGGTAATGAATACACTAAAAGCATTGTGTGGAGAAAATGTCATATCATCAAGATTAGAGTTCGACATTGTTTCTGAATTAGTGAAAATGTTTGATGAATGCAATGACCTAGCAAAAGTCTTCAAAATGGCGCGAGATCACTTTAGAGCTTCAGAATTTGTCCCCATCCGTTTAAGATTGATTGGAAGTCGTTTAAATGACCCAAATGTCTACAATTTATCAACAGCATCAGAAGTTGCAGCTCTAATTATGGGGGATCTAGATGATAACGTTATGTGAGGTATTATTGTTGAGCATAAAATAGATGGATTGCAACATATAAGCGAGCTACACCCATCATTTATGGCTATGCAATATCCTTTGATATTCCCATATGGTGAAGATGGTTTTCAGCTAGGTATAAAATATATATCTAATGATGGCAAATGAAAAACCAAGAGACAGTGTGTGACCATGAGAGAGTATTATGCGTACATATTGCAACAACGTCAAAATGAAGCCCAAAACACTTTTCTTATGTGGAAGGTTATTTCAACAATTTTTAGTTGATGCATATACATGCATTAAAGAAGAAAGATTAAGTTGGGTTCGATTAAACCAACCATAACTACGAGCTGAGTTGTACAAATGATTAAAAGATGTCGTCTTAAAAGGAGATTTAACTACAGCATTTACTGGAAAACGCATCGTGCTATCCTCAAGTTTTACTGGTGGACCTCGATATATGGCTCAAAATTTCAAGATGCTATGGCGATTTGTAGATATTTCGGATATCCAGATTTGTTTATAACTTTCACAGCTAATCCAAGGTGGATTAAAATACAGCATTTTGTGGAATCCATACCAGGTCAAAAGCCCGATGAAAGACTTGATATTGTATCAAGAGTGTTCAAAATAAAGCTTGATCATTATTACGAGACCTGGTTCAAGGAAAACATTTTGGTATAGTTTTGGCTGGTACGTTTTTAATTCAAAAATACTTTATTTATCAAAATAAAATTTTATATACCAAAAAAGCTAACTTCTATTATTTTTAAATTTCATTTCAGCTATATACACAATAGAATTTTAGAAAAGGGGGCTACCACATGCACAAATCTTTATTTTCCTTCATCCAGACAATATGTGTCAAACTGGTACAAGCATAGATAAAATAATTTCAGCAGAAATCCCAGACAAAGAAAATGACCCAATCAGATATGCATCTATAGCGCAATATATGATTCATGGGCCATGTGGAAGTGCTAACCTCAAATCTCCCTGTACGGTGAAAGGTTCTTGCTCAAAGTATTTTCTAAAAAAGCTTAACAGATAAACAACAATTGATGATAATGGATTTCCAGTTTACCGAAAAAGAGATGACCGAAATTTTGTCGAAAAGAACAATATCAAGCTAGATAACAGATTCGTTGTACCACATAATCTTGACCTGGTTGTTAAATATCAATCACATATAAATGTAGAGTGGTGCAACAAATCAAGGTCAATAAAGTACCTATTCAAGTATATAAATAAAGGACCCGACAAAGCAACAATTGTTTTGGAGGAGACTATTATCCAATCTAGCACAAATGAAGCAGAACAACAAGTGGAAATCGTTGAGATAAAATCATTTTTAGATTGTCGATATTTATCTGCATGTGAGGCATGTTGGAGAATATTCCAATACGATATCCAATATCGAAGTTTGGGTGTAGACAGACTTAGCTTCCACCTTCCTAAAGAAAATGTTGTCACTTTCAAAGATACAGATTACTTAGACAATGTTGTAAACAGAATTGATGTTGAAAAAACTATGTTCTCACAATAGATGGAAGCAAATACTAAATATGAGGATGCTAGAGAGCTAAGCTATGCAGATTTTCCAACAAAATGGGTATGGCATTCACAATCCAAAACATGGAAGAGGAGAAAATCTGGAAAGTGTATAGGTCGTATTTTTTATGTACACCCATCATCTGGAGAGAGATTTTACCTTCGAATGCTACTCAATATTGTGAAAGGAGCTCAGAGTTTTGAAGATATAAGAACTGTCAATGGAGTAACATATGAAACATACAAGGCTACATGATATGTGCTTGGTTTATTAGACGAGGATAAAGAATGGCATGAAGCAATTGTTCAAGCAGCCCAATGGTCTATAGGATCACAACTGCGTCAGTTATTTGTCACATTTTTATTGTTTTGTGAGGCTTCTGATCCCTTAAAGCTTTGGGAAAACAATTGGGATCTATTGTCAAAATATTTGCTGTATCGTCAACAAAGGCTTTTAAACTTCCCAGAACTGAGATTGACGGGGTCTCAGCTAAAAAATCATGTGCTCTACGAAATAGAGCAAATTCTAGAAAAGAATAACAGATCTCTAAAGGATTTCCCACCTTTACCACTTCCAAATCGTGATTCAATTCATGATGATAATAATAGATTAGCCAGGGAAGAACTTTCGCATGATATTCAAAGGTTGATTATGGAACACAAAGAAATGCACAGTGGACTTAATGTGCAACAAATGCATGTGTACAATATCATTGTTCAATCGGTAATTGAAAAGAAAGGTGGTATGTACTTTGTTTACGGTGCCGGTGGGACTGGAAAAACATACTTATATAAGACCATTCTTTCTCGCTTAAGGTCAGAAGGGAAGATCTGTCTTGTTGTTGCCTCATCAGGAATTGCATCTTTATTATTACCAGGTGGTAGAACTGCACATTCAAGGTTTTCAATACCAATTGACTTAAACGATCAGTCAACATGCAACATTCATCAAGGAACACATCTGGCAGAACTAATGAAAAAAACCAGTTTGATCATTTGGGATGAAGCCCTTATGGACAACTGAAACACCTTTGAAGCAGTAGACCAGTCATTGAAAGACATTATGAGATTTAATGATGTAAACTCGGATGATAAACCAAAGGTAGGATAACAGTTCTTCTTGGAGGTGATTTTCGACAGACATTGCCAGTGGTTCTTAAAGGACGCAGAGAAGATGTTGTTCAAGCTTCAATAAACAAGTCACACATTTGGAAGTCGTGCCAACTATTTGTTTTAACAGAAAATATGAGAATAAAGGACTCAATGTCCTTTACTGAATGGGTTCTTGAACTAGGAGATGGAAAATTGCCCACCATTTCTTTACAAGGTGAAGAGGACTCTAGCTAGATTAAAATACCAGATGATCTACTTAAACCTGATTCTGAAGATCCTGTTGCATCTGTTGTCTCAAGTACGTATCCAGATTTAGTTAACAGATACACAGATCCAGAGTATTTGAGAAATAGAGGAATTCTAACTCCAACAAATCAAATAGTCGATGAGATCAACTCCTATGTTTTGAATGTCATTCTAGGGGACACAACTACATAACTCAGTTCTGATTCTATTTGCAAAGCTTCTGGGAAGGTGTTTGATCAAGACATGATGTTTCCTGTTGAGTTCTTAAATAGTTTGAAGTTTCCTGGACTTCCGAACCATGAGTTACACTTGAAAATTGGAATCCTAATAATTTTGTTAAGAAATATAAATCCAAGTTCAGGTCTTTGTAATGGAACAAGGTTAGTAGTCACCTAATTGGGCTCATTGGTCATAGAAGGAAGAATCATAATGGGGACAAACATTGGAACAAAGGTTTTCATTCCTAGAATAATAATGACTTCCGCAGACCCTAAATGGCCATTTGTTCTTCAGCGTAGGCAGTTTCCAGTTCGTCCATCATTCTCAATGACAATAAATAAAAGCCAAGGTCAGACTTTGGAGCATATATGTGTTTACTTGCCAAAACCTGTTTTCAGCCATGGTCAACTTTACGTTGCTATTTCAAGGGTTAGGTCACGTCAGGGATTAAATTTTTTTATCAAGAACGATAACCCTGACCATTATAATTACACTAAAAATATTGTATATGAGGAAGTGTTTTAGTTTTCACAAAAAGTTATGTTATACACATGTTTAATTATTTTTTATCAAATATATATTCTTTATAAACCCCATTATCATGACAAGTTATTTGAAATTCTTAGCAGACCACACAATTGAATAATGTATTAGTCAAGGTAGCTACTTGTCTACTCTCAACAAAGGAAGAGACAATTGGAAAACTACAGTACGAATATTGAGAAAGTGGGAATCAAAAAACATTCATTCAAATGATGTGTACTCTCTAGACATGATATTTTTGGATGAAAATGTAAGTCAATCTCATTTTGATTATTTATTTTATTTTATTTTTATTTTTTTTTATGAAATTGGACTGACTTAAGGGGAAAAAGCATCACAAGCGATCATATGCTGAAAAACCCCTAGGCAGTATCCAGAAATATATTAATAAAGAAAAATAGTAACAAAAGTAATAGCAATACATCACAAACCAGAGGACGTAGCCCCAAAATAACCAAAGGCACGCAAGCCACACAAGAAAAATAAAGCTAGGAAAACCTAAACGATTCTCTACCCATATAGTCATTGCCAACAAGCGAAGAACAAACTAAGGAGTGTAAGACCACCAGGAATTAGAAGAAAGACCCAAATCGTGTTTAGAGAGAGCATCCGCCACCTGATTACCTTCCCTGAATATATGTGAAACTTGGAACTCTATATGCGAGATCTGATGAATGCAGTGCTGCTAAGCTTGACGAACACGCCAGGTAACCTGATCAGACCTAATCGAAAGAAGCTACACAACATAAGAAGAATCACTCTTGAGCCAGATCCTATGCCAACCTAAATTCAAGCATAATTGATGGCTAAAGAAGCCGCAAGGAGCTCAGCGACAAAAGCAAAAACCTGACCAAGGGGGACCGCGAAACAGGCCTTAACAAAAGATCTACAAGTCCGAAAAACACCCCCATAACCTCCCACACCTGGTGAACCCAAAGCTGCACCATCCGTGTTAACCTTTATCCATCCGGAGCCGGGGGGGACCAAACCACACTCCAACCGGAGCTTTACCAGGTCGACCATTGAGACTAAACCGGCGAAGAATCAACAGATCATCAACACAGTTACGCATACATCTGATCCCCAAATGATTCGCGTCATAAACAGAGCGCCATACTAGAGATTAAACAGCCCTGAAATCAACAGATTTTCCTTCAAAAATCAATTGGTTATAGGAATACCACACACTCCAAACCACCGCATGAATATCAGCTCTCCACAAAACCCTAATCTAATAACTGAAAGAAAGAAACATGGCATGTCTGAAAAAAGAATCCCAAGTGTCAGAGGAGACAAGCATCTGAAATGTGGAGAAAACTGCCTCCCAAAGAGCTGTAGCAAAAGGGCACTTCAGAAAAAGATGATCCACTAATTCCGAACTAGCACCACAAACACTACACGTGGAAGCTAATTGAAACCCGGACCTGCACAAACGATCTTCGGTGGGGAGCCTAATAAGAAAAAGTCACCAAGTTAGAACTTAACGAGATGGAAGGATATAGAGAGACTAGACGTCCCTCCACCAGGGGACCTGCAGGATGTCATGAAACATCCTAGAGTAAGCCGCCTTATAAGAAACACTACCTTCCCTAGAGTGAGGCCACACCAAATAATCTGTCACCGGAGAAATCGCAATCCTACCAATCAGAAAGCAGAGATCTAGAAACCAAGCTCGAAAGTGATCATCCAAAATCCATCTACCATCCCAAATGAAGTCAGAAACCCTATCATGAAGATACGTGGCCAGGAAATCAGGAATCCCAAGGAGATCCAAAATGGGCACCCCAAGCCAGTTATCACGCCAAAAATCCCTCTGGAGTTTTCCCCGATAAGCCAGATACCATCCTTAATGAGCTCAACATAGTTAGTTCTAAAAGAATTTCAGATGGAAGAGGTGATGTAACCACTATGCGGCTTCTGCAGCTGCCTAATATACCTCTCGCGCAAAAAAATGAAAGCAAAACTGTTCGAAGATATAAACTTTCAAGTGAGCTTTCAAAGTAAAGAATCGTTCAACAAGGCCAGATCTTTCAAACCAAGACCACCAAAAGCATAAGGTCTACAACAACGGTTCCAGGCAACACGAACCAACTTAGTCTCCTCACAAGAACCAGTCCATAAGAAATTTCTGATCTTCTTAGTAACCATCTGAATTAAGGAAATCGATCACTTATAAACCATAAAAGAGTGAACAAATGAGCCAGTAATCACCGAGCGAATCAAAGTAGCCCGACCAGCCAAAGAAAGGGACTTACCTTTCCACTTGGCAAATTTAGACAAGATCTTATCCGCAATGGGCATCAAAACAGATTTCCTTGGCTTACCTCGGAAAAGAGGAACCCCCAGGTAAAATGGAAGCCGACCAATCTGCATCCCAACTAAGGACTGAAGAGAAATAATCCGAGCTGGAGAAACTGAACAACCAAAAAAGATGGAGGACTTACTCTAGTTAACAAGTTGACCCGAAATGCTACCATAAACTCTGATAGCATGCACAACCCTCCTTAGGTTTCTGACAGTGCCCCTACAAAAGATCAAAACATCATCGGCATACAACAAATGAATGGGAGCAGAAAAACCCCTCGGAGAAGAGATAGGCAAAAGCTAGTCCGACACCACCATCATTGAAAGTAACCTACTGAGAAAATCCTCAGTGATACCAAAAAGAAGAGGAGAAAGAGGATCCCCCTGTCTAACCTCTATCGAGCAACCAAAATAACCAGCCGGAGATCCATTAATCAAAACAGACAGTTTCGAAGATCCCAGAATGCTAACAATCCAATTCAAGAAGGTTTGAGAAAAACCAAAAGCCCTAAGAACTCGATAAAGGAACTTCCAATCAAGAGTATCAAAAGCCTTACGGATGTCTATTTTGATAGCCACATTACCCGCATAGCATTTCTTATGAGGCACATTAACACAATTAGATACGAGAGCAATACAATCTTCAATGTACAGATCCATGATGAATCTAAATTGTTGCTGAGAGACAATCCTAGCAGCAATTTGAGCTAACCTGTCAGCCAAGATTTTGGAAAAAACCTTGAAAAGAAAATTACCAAGCACGATAGGACGAAATTGATCAATTGTTATTGAATCCCTCATCTTCGGAAGAATAACGATAAAATTAGAATTCATACCCGGGGTAACCACTCCAGAATGGAAGAAATCCTGAACTGCAAGAATCATATCTCTACCCACAATCTCCCAACAACGCTGAAAGAAACGACCAAAGAAACCATCAGGGCCAAGAGCAGAAAGAGCATCCATGGAAAACACCGCATCATGGATAACATCAACAGAAGGAATAACTACTAGAAGGGAGTTCTCCTCCTAGGAAACTAAAGAGGGAACAATGTCATCCACAATAGAAAGATCCTAATCAATCAGATCCGAATCAGAAGAGAATAAATCCACATAAAACCAGATAATGTGGTCTCTAATAACAGTCTGATCAACCGAAATAACGCCATCAATAGAAAGCGAGGACAAAACACTCCGACATTGCCTATGCTTGATTGAAAAATGAAAAAAAGGATGAATTACGATCCCCATCCTGCAACCATTTCACTCTGGATCTATCATAGAAAAAGCACTCATGTATACGTAAAAGCACGTCAAGATCATGATGAATGCGTGACTCAGTCAAAAAAAGCTCCTCAGAAAAACCAAAATAAGACATTTGGCTCTGAACGGACCGAAGCTCAACAGATTTCCTAGAGATGTTAGCATTGAGATCACCGAAAACCTCTCAATTCCAAGACTTGAGAGCCTTTTTTAGATTTTTTTAGCTTACCAATAACTACACGAGGAGGTCGACCATCACAAGGAATGCTCCACACCCTGCGAAACAGGTTCATGAAATCAGGATGATCTACCCACATACTTTGAAAATGAAATGGTCTAGATGTAAAGACCTGGGACTCAGCTAACCGAATCCAAAGCGGACAGTGATCAGAAAACTGACGGGGAGGAGCCACACACGAGATATCTCACCAATAGGTAGTGCAACCCTCAGAAACCAAAGTCCTGTCCAATCTCCGCTCAACTCTAGTGCGACTAGAACGACCCCTAACCCAAGTAAAATGAGCACCCTGAGACCGAACACCAATCAGATTGCAATCCTCAATCATCGACTTAAAGTCCTCACAAGAACCCCTAGCAGGAGAACGGTAAACCAAACACTCATGAGCACCCAAAACTGCATTGAAATCACCAACTACCAACCAAGAGGAAGAAAAAGAACCAGCCATCTCCAGAAGAGAATGCCAAAGCACACAACGAACCGAGGCAAATGTACTAGCATAAACAAAAGTGTACCAATGCATCAGAGACCCGACAGAAATGGAGACGGTAAAATGTTGTTTGTCACACAAATATTATTTTAAATTAAACTAACATAGCATATAACCAGGGTGATCACATTCATGCTACAATCCAAAAATTCTTGATTCATAAATTCACTAATTTGGTAGATGAATGGAATGTTTACTCTGTACAATACTTCAAGGTCGTCGATAATAATGGAAATTACAAGCCAGTTTCTCATCAGTATAAGCTACTTCTCTTACCTACTACAACTATCAAAGAGTTAAGGGGAGACTATAGTTCAATACCTGTTCATCGATTTGAATTTCTAGACTTTGAAGACTTGGAACAAAGAGTCGACAAAAACACACAGCTCACTGGTTATATAATAAACTTAATTATTTTTTACTATTTATACATGATTACAATATATATTATTCTATATTAGAGTTAATACTTTTTCTTACAGATGTTGTAGGAAACCTTACTGCGATGTCAGCTGCTGAAAACCAACAAATGAAAGGATCAAGCTCAATGTGCAAAAAACGAGTTCTTAACATTGAAGAATACAATACAAGTATGTAATTCTTATTACTAACATATAATATAGCAATTTCATACACTTTCCATTAAAAAAATAAATTTTTTTGAGGAAATAAACTTCAAATGACACTCTGGGGTGAACAAGCAAATCAGATAGATGAAAGGATGTGTGAGATAATTCTCAAATCACTGATTGTTGTAGTTACATCAATATTGGTTAAAAGATTCAAATTTACTCAACCTATCACATTTACCTTTTCCATTACAACAACTTATATAACATGTGGTAAATAGTTAATAAATATTTTATCACATCAATCAACAATTTTATTTAAAGGTGAAATATGTTTATCTACAACCACAGCAAGCAAGTTCTATATAAACATTGATATTCCAGAGGTATCAAACCTACACAGGTAATAATATTTCACACTTTAATTTATTTCAATTTTTTTCAATTTAAAATTAATCGATATATATATATATATATTTATATAACAAAAAACCTTTTGATCAACAGTATTCCAAATATCAAGGAAAATGTGGAACAAATACCAAAGCTAGAGTTACATAAAGGGAATGAATCAAACTCTCCGGTCTTGAAAAAAACAGTTGAGGAAATACGATTTATGACTTCAAACTCTGAATCTGAGGTATATAACTCTATACACATTTCAAAAACTTATAATAAGGTTCTAAGAAAAAAATAGGAAAAAAATAACAAGTGTATAAAAGTAAACAATCATACAAACAAGTATTACATCTCAGCCAACATACTATGATTCTGTTTAATTTTTCACATTTTAAGTATATTTACTATATAATTAGTACTAATATTATCTACAAAAGTAGGTCATAACTGTAACATGTGAAGACAAGATCACTAGAATAGAATCAAAGTACGGGTGATACTATGTCTCTTGCAAACAGTGCACTAAAAAATTACACGAGATTGGTTCAACATTTTGGTATGGCAAGTGCAATACTCAGGAACAATTCCCACAACCAAGGTAGAAGCATATAAACAAATTAAGTGATATTTATAATTCTTAATACATATAACCCCCAAAAAAACAACACTTCTTTTGGATACAAATTGCAAGTGAATGTTGACGATGACAAAGCAAGCACAACATTTGTCATTTTTGACAAGGAAATGGAGAATACTTCAAGTGCCTATTTTCGAATTATATACAGCTAATCAGGTAACAACCCATTTTAATTTAAGTTATTTCCATTTCTTCTAAAACCACTTATAAAATTATAATTGTCTATTACCGTTATTCGTGTTAAAACAGGACCATGACAAACAACTACCAATTATTCTTAATAAAATCGTTGGGAAAGACTATGTCTTTCGGCTAAAACTCAATCATTTCAATTTAGTATCAAGCTGGCAAAATTACACAGTCAATGGCATAGAGACGAAATCCCTCAATAAATTGCCCTTGCAACATTCAGAGGTATGACAATTACAATGCACAAATATATATATATATATATATATATATATACATATATATAATATAGTACTACGCTTTTAATTAATTAATGTCAAAATAATTTTTTTAAGAGAAATTCAATGTACGAAAAATGTTTACAAATCACAGGAAAATGAAGATATTCAGAGTGCAGAATCAAATCAATTTCAATCTTCAACTCCGTTGAAAAAAAAGAACAATGATGTGATACAAAGTAGCTACGACAAAAAGTCTAATGTTAAGAAACTAAAGAAGTAAGCTTCAAGTATTATATATCTGTCTTTTAATATATAAAATTTAAATTGACATCAAATAACAAAATTATTTCTCTTTTCGATGCAGGAAAGTTGTTCAAGATGAAGAGACGACGATGAATATTAAAACCAACAACACTTGAAATAAAGGATGAAGTTCAAGATGAAGATTGCAACACAAATAAATTTTGTTTACACTAGAACTTGCATATTACTTATTTAATAAAGTTAAACAAAGAATTATTTTTTCTATTTAGATAAAATTTAATTTAAAAAAGATAAACAGAGTTATAAATGACACTTAAAAAACAGATAGATTAAATATAATCAAAATCTAATTTGTTAGTTATATAAAATATGTTAGTTATTATATCGGTATCATTTTATAGTACTTAAAAGTATTATTGTTAACGTCGAAATATACTAAATTTAGATTTAAATGTTTAACTATGTTTCCAATCTTTCTTTCGCTTCTCCACTCATTGATCTCTACCAATATGTACGATTCATGTCAATAACTAACACGCTCAATTTTTAATTTTTTTATAAAACTTTTACAATGTATTATCTCATACCCAATCCACTAAATAATATAATATCCATATTCTCCCATAAAACTCTACTATGCCCGTACATCGTGCAGGCTACAAACTAGTATATATTATTAGTCAACCTTGTAACTTTATACTGTCAATACCAAACATTGTACAATACCAAACATTGTACAATACTAAATTTAATCCAGTACAATTCTATACAATACGGTAGTCTAGTATTGTACGGTCCGCCAAACATGCCCTAAATTTTGAGTACAAAGTAATGGAATTCTAAAAAAATTTCTTAGAAATATAAGAATAGAGTATGATCGATCTCAGAGTTGATGCATGTGGTACACTATCTTGGGGCCTGTTTGATTTTTCCACTGAACACTTAATGACATTTAATGTGTGTCATTAAGTTGTTTCATTTGATTTTTTAAGTTATAAAACCACTGAATGAGCTTCTAAAACCACTTTTTATAAAAAGTGAAAATTTTTCACTTTTCACTTAATGAAAAATGACTGAAATAAATATCAACTTATTACTTCTAAATTTATCCTTACAAATCTTATTTATTTTCAATTTACTCTTCTCTTGCACCCCTTAACTATATTAATATTTTTTTTCTCACTATTTAAAAAACTTTAGCAGCAACTTTCACATTTTTTTTGATAGAGATATAGATTTCATTATAAATTTATTATTATATTATTATTCCACATATATAGTATAAATATTGTACAGATTATTAATTGCCGACTCTAATCTACTGTTATTTTTTAAAATAAACTTCGATTAATTTGTTCAATTTTTATACTCTAAGGGTTATATTTTATATGGTAAATTTTTTTTATAAATTTGTTATTATATTATTAAATTATTTTTTAGTTGTCTTTAATATATTAAAATATAAATATATAACAAATAATAGTTGAAAGTGTATAGATGTAAAAATATTTATTTTAAGATATTTGTAACTTAGAAAAACAAACAACTTATTTCTTATATTCAGTTTTCAATGAAAAAAAAACATGTTTTTCAGTTTCAGTTTTCAGTCACTATTCACTCTTCAGTATAATTCATCACTATTCAGTCTTCAGACGAAAAATCAAACGCAACCTTAGAGTTGATACTGTACTTTAGAGTATTACAGTAGAACCCATGTAAATTAATCTCTTATAAATTAATATCCTCTCTAAATTAATAAAAAATCTCGGTCCCGACTCGGGCCAGTGTAAAAAATTAATAAACCCCTCTATCGTAATAATTAATAATTTCTTTTTGAAACCTAATGTAAAATTTCGGTCCCAACTGTCGCATAAATTAATAATTTCATAAAAATACAAAATATATTATATATTATTCAAGAACTATAAAAATATTTTTGACTTCATCCTTCATCTTTTGAATTGTCATCAAGAAGCTATTGTCACCACTTTCTTGTTATAGCAAAAAAAGTTTCAATTAAATTTAACATTTTAACAGCCTTACTAGTTGAGATTTAATTAGGTACGTTATGATTATCGTCGTCTTCATCTAATCTCCACTATATCATCATTATTCTGCCTTGTGATATCATTGATGATAACCTCTTTAATTGGAGTATAACACACTTCTTCTTCAAATTTAGTGGCAGATAGTGCACTGTGGTGTTCCTAAGTTGGATGTGATTATGTAGCTCTATAAGTGGTACATGAGCAGTAAAATTGTCAAGGAGAAGTGAACCTTTCGATTTGCCATAGGCAGTGCCATTGCGATTAGGATTCCTGAAAAAAAAGGGAACTTCTCTTGAAGAAGAAAACCGACTAAATTAGGAATCCCAAAAAGGAATCTTCCGTAAAGAAGAAAATTGACGTCCACATGTTTTTTTAAGACAAAATAACACTTTATAAGGTAAAATCCTTCAAATTAATAACCCCTCTAAATTAATACTCAAAGGTGGGTCTCAAAAATATTAATTTAGAGGGGTTCTACTGTATTTATTTCAGTAATGCTATACATCCCACCTAAAATCCCACATTTTTCATCCCAACACATGTGGCACTTGAAATGTCAAATGGTTAGTGGATACATGTGGTAGATGAGATAAAACATCATTAATTTGTATCTATTCACAATTTGACACCTCATATGCCACATGTGTTGGGATGAAAAAAAGTAGGATTTTAAATGAGATGTTTAATATTATTCTATTTTTGTTGACATCGTGAATAGTATTTATGACTGAGATCAATTTGACTGCTACAAAGGAATAGTCGTGATCTGCAGGTGTGCAGGAACAACCGTAGACCGTGAACATAGAATCATTCCCCTTTCTCTTCACTGCTTTATTTTTTTGTTGTTGTTATCTCTATCTCTTCATCTTTGTAGTTGTGAACTTGGAACCCTAACTCTGACTCTGTCACTCAATCTATCAAAACCCATCAAATGGGCTCTGAAGGATCAACGGTTATCGGTAAGTTTCTAGAAAGAATCCCTACATTTCTCTGTCACTTCGAATTAGTAGATTACTCTGATTTTTATCTGTAGTTTTGATATAATTTTAGTTACCGTTTCTGTATTTCTGGAGATTTGAAGATTTTCATGAAATGAAATTAGGGATTTATGTGTTTGGTTGGAGTTTTTTTAACTTGTGAAAATGCTTATTGAACCGATCATGTAGATTGTGTGTGAAATGGTATGTGATCGATCGATCTTGTTCATTGATTGTGACTACTTGAACTCAAATTATCGGTCGGATCACTCGTTTAATGTATGGGTTTTACCATGTTTTCTACGATGTAGTATTTGTTTGTTGCATATTTTGATATTACTAACAATGTGTTTTTTCTCAAAAGCAGCAAATCCCAGAAAAAGTAAACTCCACAAAATTAGATATTTTGTAGAGTGAGGGTTTTGGGAGCCTTTTTTTGGTCTTATTAATGTAATTTTTGTACTACCGTTGTGTTGTCATAGACTATTTGGAACTGTTTTTACTTATTGCCTAACGAACTAAAATAAATTTCAGTTATAGGTTGATTATATCATATACCGAAACAGGTAATGTGGAGTTAAATATGGACAGACACTGCTATGATTTCTTTATTTAACATGTCATATGTGTTATTTGGTACAATATGTAGTTGAATATATATTTTTTTTGGAAAGATACAATATATAGTTGATTTGATTAGCAGTTAACATTTCATCTGTACCTTCAACTTTTGGAATATAATATGAATGCAACAATAATTTAGGAGTGTAGAACATGTATTGCCTCATGTCGTGTCTATTTACTTAGATTGAGCAACTCATATTATAGTTGGAACTTGGAAGTTGAAATTGTAAGGATGTTACCTATGATAAATGTTTATGGTTAGCTGTTAGCATGAGGTTCTTGCTTGGCTTGTTGCATCTTTTGATGTAGCATCTATACAATACTAAGCGATACGGTGTCCCATTTGATGAAAGTCATTTATTCCTGATTTAATGCCATTACTGACCGGGAAAGTGTATCATGGATGCTTGCTGATACTTCTTTTAGCTGTATATTATAATAACAGGATTTTTCTCAGAACTGTACGTTGCAATGTTTTTCAATTTATAATGTGGGCCCAACAAGGTGCTAGTAGCCTAGTATCTAGTGGAATCTTAGATGTAAATTTTTTATTTTTGTGTCATATTACAGTCCCAGATTTGATTACCTACCACAAAGGACTACCTACGATTATGTAGTATCCTCATGTTATCTGATGACGAGTTATTTTGGCTGAGGATCCTATTAGTTTTCATGCCTTGATTGCTGAACTATGGATGCAACCTAATTGTGTCATCCAATGTTGTGATGTAGAATGGAGACAAACGATGTATATAAGACTATAAGTGGTTATGGCTTGGTCGCTTCACAAGTGCCAATCAAGTGACACATTTATGTTGTTCCATTCTGAATGGCTATGGAGGAGTTGATTATTCGTGTGATTGACAGTACATGATATAGATTACCTTGGTGATGCAACATCCCACTGTTGTGAAATTGCCTTTTGAAAGAGAGTTAAACTAATTTCAGATATGAAAAAGTGGGGTAGCCTTGATCTCTATACTGTTATGTTATTCTTTTGATTCCCCTGCTCTGGCTTTCAGTAGAACAAGCAGAGCAAAACTTAACTTCTGAACAATCCACAACTAGGATTGCTCAAACTTCCTGAAATTTGTTCCTTTTATTGTAGCCGTTTAATTTTATATGTTGGATTCTGTTAAGCTGCTATAACCTTACTGAAGAGCAATGGTTCTTGTGAAAAGTGGATGCAACAAGGAGAATCCATAGTCTATTTGCATCGGCAGTATGTCCTAGAAGACTTGGACTACATCTGTCATTCTACAACAATGTTGCAAAGGGTGCATTTTGTCTCCTCTGAGATTCAGCTTATACATATAAGAGATGAGGCTGAAAGGTGATGAAATTTGGTTATATGTTAGTAATATTTAGGTGACGTAGGGATAGAATATTGCTATACATTTGCATAAAAGGTAAAAGACAGGTTCCTGTAGTTGCCTTTCAGGTTTGTGTTTCATGTTATGCATAAATTGTTCAAGGGTTGAGCTAAATTGATAATTAATTTAATTTGGTGGAATTTTGTATTATCTGTCATACTCTTTCGTTATGATCAATGCATATATTTTTTTTCAGATTTTGCTTAAAAGATATTTATACTTTGCCATGTTTTGTTTTACTGATTTATTCATTTTATTTTTCTTCCCATTACTAGTTCTGTTGTGTACGTTGGTATTATTTTTTGGTTCTAGAAGGGTTTCAAGAATATTACTAGTATGTTCCTTATGTGCTTTGTGTTCAATTATGACTGGACTATCAATATCACTTATTAGTTATTACTTTATTTTGTTACATAATTTTATCTTATTGTAATTCAGTGTCAGCCATTGTGTTGAATGATTAGGATTTTGAGTCAGTCATATTGAGCAAGATTGAGTGCATCGACATGATATCAATTGGAAAGAACCAAAATTTTGTGTACACAATGAACAATACAATTTATGGTTAACTGTTCTCTGTTCCCGTAGTTAATTGGCTATGCTTCAATGTTCTGCATTGTATATCTGTTTCTTTCTGTTTGTATGATAAACTGGCTGAGTTGAATAAAATATTAACTTCATTGTTGGGAATAGAAGATTTTGTTGTGTTAATAATGTGCCTGACCAACTTTAGGATAGTCGATATGTTATTGGATTATGCACGATTATGCTGATTGTTATGTCAGCAACTTTTTACTGATAATACTGATGATGTTACCGAAATCAATTCATGGACAGCAACAGCAAGAACTATAACTAGTTACCTTTCCTCTTCAAAGGATTGTAAATCTGTTTTTGAAGAAGTGCCAATAACCTTAGCAGTGTTGTCAAAAGCACGCCTAGGCGATAGGCGAGGCAGGGCGAAGGCTTGGCGCCTTGAGTGTGGTCAGGTGCAGTCTCTTCGATGAGGCATGCGCTTTTTGTGCTTAAGCGCCGAATCGCAAGGCGCACTTAGGTGATGTTTAAGCGCGCCTGATTGAATTTTTTTTAATGTCGTTTTGTCTATCTTTTAACTATTCAAGAGTTGTTTGTTTTTTTTTTTAAAAACCCTAGAAAACTAAAGAAGCAGTTACTGAACAAGAATTGGAAGACCTATCTCCTCCAATCTCCTTCAATCCTCTCCAATCTCCTCTCCAATCTCCTGATTCTTCTCTCCAAACGATTTAGAGCAAGAGAAGCTTCTTCGGAAATGGTACCTCAAGTTCGACCAAGGAATCAATTATTAGATGAGGAGGAAAGTGAAGAAGAGATTGAAGGGCAAGATGAGGGAGAGCAACTTCAACAAGAAGAACTTCAAAAGGGGATTGGAGGAGATGATGATTTAGAATGTTATTTCGATGCATGATCTTGTTTTTATTTGAATTGTGATGATTTGAATTGTTTTTGCAACTTTAAGTCTATTTTGAACTATGAATTATGATGGTAATTGTTTTTTATTTGATTATTATGTGTTGTGGGTAGTTTTGCAAGTAGTCACTTAAAAAAATTGTGGATAAATTAGCTATACAGGTTTTTATAAAATAGGTGCGCCTCGTCTGGCGCCTAGCGCCTCAGGCGATAGAGGCCCATTTCGCCTTTAGGCACCTAACGCCTCTGACAACTATGAACCTTAGGTTGCAAAGACAGTGTAAGTGTGTTTGTTGGAACTGAAACAAATGCTTTATCTTTGTACCACAGCCTCAATTGGGTAAATCAGGAAAGTAGGTGGTCTTTGATGTATTATTTTGTACTTTTGTGGTTTAACTTTTTCTTATGTACTAAGATTAAAATCACAAATTAATTTTTGAAATTGGTATCTCGTCAAAATGGATTTCAGAACATGTGGTATTTTGGTAAACTCATATACTGAATTGATATCTCAATTGTTATCTTCATTTTATTGAGATCTTTTTGTTATTTATTGGTGATGTTTAAATTGCATGCATGAGTCTAGTTTATGATTTATTTTTATTTTTTTAAATAAAAAATTATATGCATGAGTTGTATGTGACTGAAGTCATTTGCAGTGCCTAGGAATTTCAGATTACTGGAAGAGCTTGAGAGAGGGGAAAAGGGAATTGGAGATGGAACTGTAAGCTATGGGATGGATGATGCTGATGACATACTTATGCAGTCTTGGACTGGGACTATTATAGGCCCCCCTAACGTACGTCTTCTCTCTCTCTTTTTTACAATGAAGTTTGTATACGTGAGAGAATGTGCATACATGTAAGATATTTCATCCTTGACCAAGTAGCTGTTAAAAAGTCAATGTTATTCACAGTGGTAAAACCTGATTGATTATTTGATAAACCTAACCAAATGAGTGTGCTTCATTCTAAAGCCTATATTATTTTTTGGATACAACTGTCTTTAATCTTTTTTATGATAGCAAAAAATAAAAATTCTGATCAGACAAAAAGTCTCTTGTTGCTTCTCTATGATTCTCTCTCTTCTGATTAAACTTGACAATTGCCAATCTATTTCTAGTTGCATGGGATTCCAAACTCCTATTTCTCTAGACTGTAGTTAATTTCTACCTCTTTTATATCAATGTATAGCAACCTAGAAGTTTCAGTGGCTAAAAAACTTTAAATACTATTGTTGGGCTATTTACTATCGGTTTAAGCTTTTGGGTTTATTAGTTATTAACATGTAATCAGAGCTTGGTTATATTTGAATTTGTTTTTTGGTCTCGAACCACATGACAAACACATCGGTCTTGCAAATAAGTGGGTGTGGTAGATTACTTAAATACTATTGTTGGACATTTTCCTATCAACCTAAGCTTTTGGATTTATTCTTTTTAGTAACCATTCAACCCAAAAAAGTTTAAGTAGTTAGGTAAGCGCTAAAACAATGATATTTAGCTCTTTAGCACGCCACCTTTGAGCAAGACCAACAACCTTGTCATGTGGTCCAAGTCCAAGTCCAAACACAAATACAAAACAAATTTAGATAATGAATAACAAATACAAATAAAATCATGTTGGTGAACTCGAATCCATTTAACTCCTGGTAGAACCAGCTTTGCTACCATTTTAGTAACAACTCAATCCAAAAGCTTATATGCTAATAAGGGCCCAAACAAACCAAGCTATTAATAAAACTGCCAAACCTTTCTGCTTTTCCATTCAGTATCAGTGAACATTAGGCCATTAGAAGTAGTCTTGGCTGCTGATCAGATTATGCAAGAAAAATGACTAGAATTTTAGTTTTGATCTTTCCTTTACTGCTATATGGGTTTTTGGTGAATTTAAATATATTTTCTGGACAAAAACAGGTTAACCTAGACTTGATATTGTACATACTAACCAAAATGGATTTTGTAAATAAAAAATAGAAGTATTGTAAGTAGTGAACAAGCCATTAAATAAACAGAAATAGATACAAGTTTGTATTTAAGTATCATTATATGCATTATAATTATAGATGCTTGCACTTCCATGTGTGTGCCCTATTTATTGTGTATCAGGACCTTCTATAATATAATCTTCTGGTAATATTTAATCCTATCTATTGATTCTGTCAGACTGTTCATGAAGGTCGTATCTACCAGTTGAAACTTTTCTGTGGCCCGGAATATCCAGACAATCCACCCAGTGTGAGGTTTCAAACACGGATAAACATGACCTGCGTCAATCAAGAGACTGGAATGGTCAGTGATGTTACACTCAGGACATTGGCATTATATGATTGTTATATGGTTGAAGTAGTTATAACTAACAGCTGATAAAAAATACCAGGTTAAGCTAGGTCTTTTTCCTATGCTTGCTAATTGGCAAAGGGAATATACGATGGAGGACATACTGACTCAACTGAAAAAAGAAATGATGTCTCCACAAAATTGGAAGCTTGCTCAGCCTCCTGAAGGTATGTCAACTGAACTTATATCATGTCTCTTTCTACCGATATCAATCAAGTCTGAATACTTCAAAACTTTTCTGCATCATTTTCTTGTTATATCTAACTTGTCAATCCTGAGTGTGGTATTGACTACATTTTCAGAGCCCATGTGAATTAGTGGTGCTCTGATATTCTGATATTACACTTGTTGAACAATTGGTAGATAGATATAATACTTGAGTTGTATTGTCTAATTGGAAATGTGGATATGCATTTTCAATTAACAAGAACATCCATGCATGCAGACACATATCATAAAACATTTGTTCCAGGTATTAAGTAAGCATGTGGATTTGTATTTTCAGGCAATGAAGAGACAAGGATGGATCACAAGGGTTTAGTGCTCAAGTGTTGTATTCTCTGAGTAAAGCAGGAGTTGTATGAAAATAATAATGTATATAAGTATATATACAATAGATTATTCGGACTGCCGGCTTAGTTCCATGTCTGAGAAAGTTTGTCATTAGTTCCATCAAATGGTGGCTAAATAAAGTGGACACCATGAATCAATGACATTTTCGAAATTTTATCCTGTAATTTGCATATGAAGATCCGTGAGCATCGTTGTCTTTGTTGTCAATGTAGAAGAGAGATTGTCACATCTTCGCTTTTATTCAATCTTGTGATTTAAGATGAAATTTAGTACAGAATGAATGTGCAAGTTCTCTACACCCATTATATAAATCATACGTATTGAAGTGTGTAATATTCATCAGGAAAGGACTCCACGTGTGTGCAACTACCACACTTGATAAAGTCATCAACTGAATTGTGATATAAGGCTTCCAACATCATTTTTATAGGACTCAGTTATAATGCGACTTTGCTTGAAGTTTGTACGTTAATATAATCAGTTAATTCTATACATTTTGTTTGAGAAATATTTATGAGTAATACTATATTACTATGTATATGTATCATATTTTGGGTCTAGTTTTTGAACTTTTTTTTTATGGAGGTGTAGTTTTTGAACTATTTAACAGTATTAATATATAAAATTAGAAACTGTGGTTGAAGTAGGCAAGTGCCCAATAGAATATATAATGATGGAATGCCAGATTAAGGTTTTTCTTTACCATGATGAGCGAGAAAGAAATGATTTAGATTAGATTTCATTGTGAGAGGTTGGAAATCTGAATTTGTAAATAGATAGTGATGGATCAACCATTAATAAACATTGTAGAATCTTCTGCACGGGTTTGTTGAGACCAACCGGAATGCACCCACACTATAAGATATATTCACACTAAACAGTTATAAGGTTTGAACAATGATAGTGAAACTTCATTTTTGAAGTCTCAAACTACCAAAGCAGAGGTAAAAAAAGAAAAAAAAAATTATGCAGTAGATAAATGGGAAATCAAAATATAACAATAATAAATATCATCTTTATAAAATGCATGTATTGATCCAACTTAAAATCACTCTAATATTCTACAAGTTATAATAAAATGCGGCTTTCTTTATGAATTATGACAATATATTCCAATTCGAAGGCCACATCTTACCGTTGAAAAATTAATAGCCGTTAAATTATGGAATCAGTCTCCACTCTCCAACCTACTTTTTTGACAAGTGTAAAATATTAGTATATTAATATTTTTGACAAGATGAGGTTGGTTCGGTGGTAAACCCCTCACGCCATTTTACCATATTTGCCACATTTTACACATTTATCAAAATAATCACACCATTTTACCCTATTTGCCACATTTTACACATTTATCAAAATAATAAATATATAACCTAATGAATATGATATAATATATAAAGTAATTCTAAAACATTATTGAAAATCATCTCATAAGCATTAAAAATAAACATTATTCTCAAAACTAAACAAAAAAATTCAATAATTTTTAAACATAACACTAAAAGATAAAAACTAAATAATAATAAAATAAAGATTATATTTTAAGCGGAGTGGGGCGGAGCGGGGTGGGGAGGGGAGGGGTGGGGTGGGGATTATAAAACTCATCCCCGCCTCATATACACATTACGGGTTTTACTATCTATCCCTATCCTCGCCCCAGCCCCACCAAATTGAAACCCATCCCTACCCCATAAGTGTGGGTCTCCGTTGACCCCGTACCCGTGGGTTATTTTGCCATCCCTATAATAATGTAATATTTCAAAAAAAAAGTACATTAATTTTTTTAAAGCAGGGATATTATCAATTTAGTCACTAACTTTTGGTGAAACTTCAATTTTTTAAATGTGTTTGCTTTTTTAGAACCCATGGTTCCTTACTATTCAGAAATGTAATTTTGATAGTCAAACGTGACAGAAAATACAAATGGATCATTTTGTTCTTTGTATTTAATTATGAATGAGAAAGACACTTTTGCCCTCCAACTTTACCAATTTGATGGACGGTAGAGATCAATATGGAGATATGATCTCCACCAGATCCATAGAGATCTCCATGGATCTCCACCTCCCCCTACTGTGAACTAGGGATGCGTGGTGGTGGAGGTCAATGCTACCCTGTTCTCGGCAAGAGAGGTCTCGATCCTCCCCCATTCACGACTGTAGAGGCGAGATCTCCACCGTTTGCAAACTAGTGTGAAAATAACCTAAAATGTGTCTAAACCACCTAGATTAGAGAGAGTGGGGGGGGGGGGGGGGGGGGGGGGGGTGAATGAGTTATTATTCAATTAAGTTACCAACTTTTTAATTTGTCAAATTAAACACAACCAATAACAAAATCGAGAGAAAATGCGAAAAATAAATAACACCTGATTTTTGCATGGGAAATCCTCCAAATGGGAAAAACCCACAGGACTAGTCTCGCTAGCCATTTAGTCACAGAAATCCATTATATGATAGTTTAATTACATTTTAAGTTGACAACCTAGTCACTTTAGGATCGTAACTTAAACCTATCTACCCGTAGGCCTTTTATAGTGGCTCTTGACACTTGTTTGTACAATTACCACATGTAGCCACAAGACTTGGACTCAATGAAGAGAATTAATGTCTAAGTGAACATGTATGAATGCTCAATGCAAATATCTACTAGACATCATTGGTAGTGACTTGAAAACTTCCTTATGGTTTGATAATTGGCATCCAGATGGCCCTATTCTTTCGAAATGGAGCCCCCGTGTTATTTATGATTTTGGCCTCTCTATCAATGCTAAGGTTAATGCCATTGTTCTAGGTGATAATTGGAGATGGTCTGTTGCTATGTCCATTGATCTTGCTGAAATAAGGAGTCGTGTGCCTTATTACAACAAAAACTCTAATTTGGATGATAGTATTCGGTGGTTTCCTTCTTCACATGGAATTTATTCAGCTGCTTCTGCTATGGAGTCTCTTAGAACCCCTCATCCTCTTGTTTCTTGGTATAAAATTGTGTGGTTCCCTCAGAATATTCTGAGGATGGGTTTCATCCTTTGGTTGGCTATTAAAGGTAGGCTTTCTACCTTGGACCGTGTTCAATGCTATGACCCTCAAGTTGTTGCTACGTGTGTCCTTTGCAACTCTCAAGCCGAGACTCATGCTCACCTTTTCTTTGAGTGTTTGTATAGAAAACCCATATGGACACAACTTTTGAATAAATGTGGTTGTCCTTGGATTGGTCTCAGCTGGAATGATTTTATAGAATGGGTATCCATTCATTGGAAAGGGTACTCTCCCTCCACTATGACTTAAAAGCTTTGACTTGCGGTGGTTGTCTATTTTATTTGGAGAGAGCGAAATTGTCGCATATTTAAAAGTTCTCAAAAGCTTAGTGCTGAGGTTGCCCGATCCATTATTGACACTATTCGATGTCGGCTCTTCTCTATCAATTTGAAGGATTGACATACTCTTGCTTTGAATTGGAATATCAACTCTAGATAAACCTTTGTGTTATAGGATTGTTTGTTTACTCTTTGCTTTTGAGTTTTGTTGTGCTTTGTTGTAGCCTTTGTTTAGCTCTTGCTAGTGGTACAGTTGTTTGAGCTTTGTTGTGCTCTTTTTTGGGCCATTAGGCTCTTGTTTCTTTACTTCCTGGGGTATGCCCCTTGTATTTATACATTCTTTCCTTCTTTTCTATGATACTATTGTTAGGATTATGCTCAATAGAAAGAGTGTAATAATGTATTTGACAATCTTTTCATATTAATAAAGTGATTTCTAGTTTAACAAATCTTATAGCATTTATAGTTTAATTATTATAATTGTCAAAGTAAATGATCATAAGGTTAAAAGATTATGAGAAAAGAAGAATTGTTTGTACATCTAGATATGTATGAGGTAGACACAATTCTTTAGTTAGTCTTGAATAATATTCACAACTTAAGATAAATGTTGGACGCCTTTATCTTGTTAAAGTTGTAGATTCTTTTGCTAGCATTTGAGTGGGATCAAATGTGTTATGATGAGTCTAAAATCATCAAAGTGTGGTGTCTTTGGGCAAAAGAATCTAGTGCACTGGGTGCATTGAATATGATCATAGTGAAATACTTTATCCAGAACCGTCAATGGATTAAAGTTTTCACTTGAAGACAATCGGAGAGTCTATCTCAATTCTGAGATAAATGATGGACTTACGGTTGCAAGTGTTATCATTTGATCTATCAATGAGTACGATTATATAGCATAGTCTATCCTCAATAGTTTAGTGGTATTCATTTGTTAATCGATAGAGGACTTCATTTATAGATATGGACATCGTGGCTCCATTTATTAAATGAGAGTAGAATATCATCATATGGATGTATTGAGGTATTGGATATTAAATCTTAACGTTGAGTTTTCAATAGTGTCTATTGAAATATGGCTTATGGACAATTCAAAATATCAAAGTTCAAAATGTGGTCATATGGGTAAATATGGTAACTTGGAGAGCTATAAGCGGTTTATGAGCTCTTGGCGATTACTGGTATTCTTCATGAGGATACACTATCTCTATTAAGATTGTCTAGGGTATGAATGAGCAATATTAACTTATTCAATCTTTATTTAAGAGTTTAATTTTAGTTTTTTAGTGGAATGAACTAAAATTAATAGATCGAACCTAAGTGAATCATTTATTGATTGTGATTAGGTTATGTCTATTAGAGCTTAAATTTAGATAGCCCGCTAAGATCCACAATTCACACGAACTTGCATTGATCACACTTGATATATTCTACCGGACCAATTTATGGGTCCATCTAGAATTGTATTAAGGCATGTGGACTTGTTTCTTTTATAGTAAGAATAGATCTAGTTCACATATGGACTTTTTATTAAAGTCCAATGGATTTAATAAAATGGAAAAATAATATGTTGCACAAGTATTTACTTGGGCGGCAAGGCTAAATTAATTAGTCTAATATATTGCTTTATTTTATTTTATTAATCAAATGGAAATTAATTAATTAATTGTTTGATTAAAAGTTAAAATCTTTTTCTAACTAGGAGTAGGACTCTTAGTGTCATACTATTGTTGGTAGTATGGTAAATATCAAAGACTATATTTGATAAGTAGATACTTTTCTTTTATTTATCTAGTCAAATTAGGAAGTTTTTGATATAGTCACAATTTTAATATTCAATAATTTATTATTGGATAATACACTCATGCGTTGGAATAGGGTTAAAACGCAATAAGTGTTGTGTGTTTCATGTTTGTGCACTTTCACTATTATATATCTCTTCATACATGCTCATATCTTTTGTATCTAGGTTGATTTGTTGAGTTTAAGTGTTATGCATTTTTTACTGTTGACCGCTGTGATGAGCGCCGTGGGACCGTTGTGAATTATCACAGTGGTAGGCAACACAGTAGGTCACCGTTGTGTGACCGCTGTGAGACCGCTGTGATAATTCACAGCAGTAAGCCATACAGTGTGTCACCGCTGTGAATTATCACTGTAGTGAGCAGCACAGTGTGTCACCGCTGTAACTGCCCACAGCGGTACGCACATCAGTGATACTCTGTTTTGCCCAAAACGGTGCAGTTTTATTTAAACCTGCTATATATACATTCTTATCTCTCCCATTTCATTCCAAGAGATTCCAAACCCATTCTTTCTCCATTTTTAAAGAGCTCAAGAGTGACTTGCAAGAAACGTTAGCAATATTGCATTTTTCCTAACCAAAACCCAAACACCCATCATCCATTCATGAATCAAACATCATCTAGCTTCATCTAGGATGTTTTTCTTACATGGGTTTACATCAAAGTAAGTACATGACTTGGTAAGTAGAATACCATCTCCATTCTTTCTTGTGTTCTAGTTTTCCAAGATGGCTCTTTTATGACTTATTTGCTTTAAGTTTGAGCCTTTTACTTTCAATATGACATTTTTGTATGTTTGTTGGGTTTTGTATTGTGATAGCTATTGCATCTAGGTTTGTACTCATTTCATATAGCTAAGTTATATGTATGTCATATAGCAACATGATATCTAGGATTGTTTGAAGCCTTCATACATGACTAGATAAGCATAATATGTGTTGACCTAGCATTTAGAATATTTTCATATTCACTTTAGGTTGCATATCTCTTCATTTAAAAGTTAAGTCTTGTATGTGCTGTGGGTAGTGTACAAGCAAGAGCCTAAAATTACTATTAAAGGCCTACGGGTAGCAAGAACGGATTAGTAACCGATTAGGTGTGATGTGGTCAACCTAGGTTGTAATCGTTTTTGCAAATAGTGGATTTGAGGGTTCGACTGGCCTTAGGCCCGTGAGTTTTTACCCTTTTGGGGTTTTCTCACGTAAAACAAATCATTGTGTCCCCATTTTATTTTCTGCACTTAATCAATGATTGTTTGTTAGGGGCTGTTGTGATTAACTTTGACTAATCAAAAGATGGCGATTAATTTAGTTAAAACCTATTCATCTCCCTCTAGGTTAGTTTTAATCACTCTTAGATTATTTTCACTTAGAGCAAGATATAGGAGATTTGGGTAATGATTTGGGTAACTTGAGAAAAGAAGACACAGAGGCACAAGGAGAAAAGTTCCAGGAGTTAGAACTTAAACCACTCCCACTAGAGCTGAAACATGTGTATCTCGATGAGGAAAAGAGAAGTTCTGTGATCATTTCTGCAGGTTTAGATGAATCTCAAGAAAGCAGGTTACTTGAGGTGTTGAGAGAGTATAAAGAGGCAATATGATGGACTATAGAAGATATCAAGGGAATTAGCTCTACCTCTGCATGCACATGATTCTGTTGGAAGAAGGCACTAAACCAACTAGGGAAACTCAAAGAAGACTCAACCCAATTATGCAAGAGGTTGTCAAGAAGGAGATCTTGAAGTTATGGAATGCTGGGATCATATACCCTATATCAGATAGTCGATGGGTCAATCCAATCCATGTTGTACAGAAGAAATCTGGGATTACTGCAGTGGAGAATGAAAAGAAGGAGCTAGTGGCTAAAAGGCTTCAGACTGGGTGGCGTGTGTGTATAGATTATAGGAAATTGAACACATCAACCAAGAAAGACCATTTCCAATTACCCTTCATCGATCAGATGCTAGAGCGGTTGGCCGGGCATAGTTTTTATTGCATTCTAGATGGGTACTCGGGGTATAATCAAATAGCAATAGCTCTTGAGGATCAGGAGAAGACGACCTTTACATGTCCATTTGGCACCTTTGCTTAAAAGAGGATGCCTTTCGGGCTTTGTAATGCTCCATGGACTTTCTCGAGGTGTATGAATTCTATTTTTTTAGACATGATAATGGAGATCATAGAGGTCTTTATGGACGAATTCTCAGTTTTTGGGGATTATTTCAGTCTATGCCTAGATAACCTGTCCTCAGTTCTCAAAAGATGCAGAGAGAGTAGCTTGGTTTTAAATTGGGAAAAATGCCATTTCATGGTGCATCAAGGAATTGTTTTGGGGCATATCATCTCCAGCAGGGGGATTGAGGTAGATAGGGCGAAAGTTGAAGTGATCAAGAGTCTGCCTCCACCTTGGTCTGTTAAGGGTATCATGTGCTTCTTGGGTCACGCAGGCCTCTATAGAAGATTCATCAGAGATTTCTCAAAAATCTCCAGGTCACTATGTGAGCTCCTCCAGAAAGATAAGGAATTTGAATTCAATGATAAATGCTTGGCAGCATTTGAATAATTGAAATTGGCCCTGACCTCAGCACCACTAATGGCACCACCAAATTGGGAACTACCGTTTGAGCTGATGTGCGATGCGTCGTATTATACAGTAGGTGCTGTTTTGGGATAAAGGGTTGACAATGTCCCCCATGTGATATACTACACATCACAGACCCTGAATGATGCCCAACTAAATTACTCTACAACAGAGAAGGAATTGCTTGCAGTAGTGTTCGCACTTGAAAAATTCTGACAATACTTGGTAGGGCCCAAGGTGGTAGTGCATTGAGATCACTCAGCTCTCATGTATTTGTTACAGAAGAAGGATGCTAAACCCAGGTTGATCAGATAGGTTTTGTTGCTATGGCAATTTGATTTAGAGATCAGAGATAAGAATGGTTGTGAGAACGTGGTAGCAGACCATCTTAACAGACGGGTTCGTGAATATCCATCAGGAGAGGAGGAGGTCCCATTGAGAGAGAATTTCCCGGATGAACAGTTATGGGCAGTACATAGTGAGGAGCCTTGGTACGCCGATTTGGCTAACTATTTGACCCACAGAGTTCTCCCACTAGAGTTAGATTCACAGGGGAAGAAACGGTTCATAGTAAGGGCAAACAAGTCTTTCTTGGACGAACCATATCTATTTAAACATAGCCCAGATCAAGTAATCCGAAGGTCTCTACCAGAATCAGAACATGGGGATATTCTCAGATCTGTCATGAGTTGCAGTGCGGGGGTCATTTTAGTGCAAGGAAGACCGCATTTAAGGTGCTTCAGTTAGGATTCTATTGGGAGTCCTTGTTCAGAAATGCTTTTAAATTTTGTACAGCATGTGATAGGTGCCAATGCACCGGAAACATTGGGAAGAGGAATGAAATGCCACAAAAGGGGGATCTTAGTTGTGGAATTATCTGATACCTGGGGGATTGACTTCATGGGACCATTCCTACCATCTCATTGGAACAATTACATTCTAGGTAGCAGTTGATTGTGTCTCGAAATGGGTGGAAGCAATTGCCACAAGAACAAATGATAGTGGAGTAGTCGTGAAATTTTTGAAAAATAACATCTTGGCACAGTTCGGGACTCCTAGGGCAATTATTAGTGATGGAGGAAGTCATTTTTGCAATAGAACATTTGGCAACCTCTTGAAGAAACATGGAGTTCGCCACAAGGTGGCCACACCTTACCATCCACAAACATCTAACCAAGTGGAAGTAAGTAATAGACATGTTAAATGATCCTAGAAAAGATAGTGAACCCTAGGAGGAAAGATTGGGCATTGAAGCTAGATGACGCACTGTGGGCCTACAGGACTGCTTACAAAACACCAATTAGTATGACCCCATATAGAATTGTTTTTGGTAAAGCATGTCACCTCCCGGTGGAGCTGGAGCACCGTGCCTACTGGGCAATAAAGAAGATGTTCAGTAGAAAAGGAGAGGAAGATACAGTTGTGCGAGCTTGAAGAATTGTGCAATGAGGCACATGAGAGTGATAGACTCTACAAGGACAGAACGAAGGCAATTCATGACAAAGCATTGTGTAGAAAGGAGTTTCAACCAGGAATGCAAGTACTTCTTCATGAGTTAAGGCTGAAGCTATTTTTAGAAAAGCTGAAATTGAGATGGCGAGGACCTCTCAAGGTAATTCAAGTTCTAGAACACGGAGCCATAGAGGTTAAAGATAAGGAAGGCCGAAGGTTCAAAGTGAATGGACATCGTTTGAAGCCTTATTGAGGAAGTGAAATGCAATTGCCCCCAGTACAAACTGTGAATTTGGAAGATGCATAGTGCACATACAACGTCTTGCCAAGACGATAAATAAGGCGCTTATGGGAGGCAACCATTCAAGGTTTATTCATTCTATCTTTTGTTTACTTTTTGTTATTCAAATAGTTGGTGGATGATTTAGATAATTGGTGGTGGATGATATTTGATTTGAGAGATATCTGGTTTGAGATATATTTGTGTGGTTGTTAACCTTTATGATTAGGATTTGTGCTTTAATAATAGGTTCTTTATCTGTTGGAGTAGACACACCAACAACTTGCACGTCTCAAAGGGATAAGCAAGCCAAGAGTGCTCATAAAACAGGATGGGAACCTACTCAATTTGAGACTACAAAAAAAAGCAACCACGTCGGTTTCATCTCTTCATCTCAAATTCATAAACTATAATTCTCTCTATCTATGTTTATAGACATTTGTGGATAATTGATGAATGTGGATATATATTACATATAATTTTGAGTTGAATGTGTGGATAGGTTGTAAATGAATGGAATTTTGGTCTCTAAAGTTTGAATTTATTGATTCATTCATTTTTGATGTGATGAGCAGAAGGCTCTTGTGGATAATGAATATGACTCTATAGGTTATATGAATTTACAGGTTTTCTTTGCATATAGCCCAACTCGGTTTGGGGGTTTTTGAATTCATGCATATTGAAAATTTTAGTGTGTGACTTAACAACCTAGGGGGGGGGGGGGGGGGGGGGGGGGGAATGGGTTGTTAATCGATTATTACAAACTTTTTCGATTAGTCAATATTAAACATATAACCCAATTAAAACAAACACAAAATCAAGTAAAAGTGCGAAAATATAAAGAACACTTGATTTTGACGTGGAAACCCTTCGACAAGGGAAAAACCACGAGCTATCCTTCTAGCCATACACGATCACAAAAATCCACTATATGAGTAAAACGTTACACCCTCATGTGATACTTGGACGCTCACTCTCGACAACCTCAAGCTATGGACACTACCACTCGCCACTCTTGGTTCAATCCCTAGTGATATCCCCTGATACACTACTCTTAGCGTGAGCACCTCCTACTCTACCCCACGGGCCTTTTATAGTGGCACTTGATCAATGCTTGCCAACCAACCCTTGGTTGCAAGACTTTACTTGCTTGTGCAACTTCACCTAGAAGCCACAAGACTTTGACTCTATGAAGAGTATACAGTCTAAGTGAATGTGAGACAATATGCTCAATACAAAATATGCTGGACCAACATACAATGCTTAACTAGATGTAAATAATGAAATACAACATCCTAGTTATCAAATAAGCCTACATGCACACACATGAGGTCTCAATTAGTTGTAGAGAATTCTAACAACCTAATTGTCAAATAAACTCACATAAACATGACTAGATGCACAAAGCCAACCCAATCATCAATTAAGCATACATGAATACTTATGGATTAGCTATTTAGGCATATATGACCTAATAATGTAAGCTATCAAAATACAAACCCAATCATGTTATCAAGACTCATAAATATGCAATAAAGTAGAGTCTAGGTATTTAATCATGCAATAAATACCTAATTTAGAGTAAGAAGAACAATAAATGATATTCAAAGAAGTTCTTGCTTACCTAGTCATGAAACAATGAAGAACCATGCTCATATGATGTTAAATGATGTAAGATGGAGATGGGTTTTTGGTTTGGAGAGTTAAACAAACTCAAATGGAGCTTTCTCTCTTTAGACTCTCTCTATCTCTCTCCAGGGTTTTTGCAATTTCTGAGAGTTGGGGAAGAAGAAGAGATAAAGATGTATATATAGTGGGAAAAAAATGAGCTGACACAAAAAGACCAAAATGCCCCATTTTTCAGTGTCAGGCGACATGAGAGGCGACATGCCCAAGTCGCCTAACATGTCGCCTTTTGTTCTGGAAAGAAACAAGTCAGCCCGAGGCGACATCTAAGGCGACATAGAGAAGTCGCCTAGCATGTTGCCTAATGTTCAGGAGAGAAACATTGAAGCCCGAGGTGACATCTAAGGCGACATGCACAAGTCGCCTAGCATGCCACCTTTTGTTCTGGAAAAAAATATCAAGTCTTAGGCGACTTCTGAGGCGACATGCACAAGTAGCCTTGCATGTCGCCTAACACACTGGACAACACTCCAGCTCCAGAAACAAGCGACCCAAAACATGGCCAAACGACATCGAAACCTTTCGTATGATATACCGTTGGAAAGGTATGGAAGTCTAATTTACTACTCCAATTAACAAAACATGATTTGGATAAAGGTAGAAAGAATTATGGTAAAAAGAGTGACCAAAGGTCAGAATTGGTCAATAACAAAAAATCCCACAATCATGGTATAAAACCATGTAACCAAATACAAATCCAAGAGAGCACACATGAAGCCTCTCTATGGTCACAAATTGCGCTAAGACTTGAGCACACAAACGTGCAAGCGCGGACACAAAACACAAGCACACCATCGTGCGAGTGAGGACATTTCCAAGCACACAACGGAAAACGTAAAACATAACAACCACACGTAAAGACAAACAACGACGTGCTCGTGTGAGTTGTGTAATGGATGCACACATATACACAATAAGGAACACAAATGCACGATGAACAAAGCATGCATAAAGTGTGTGTGTGCACTTAAACTCTTCAAGAGACAAAGTCAAGTGAGTATACCTTTTGCTCTTGAAGTCATGGAGATGCTTGGAAGCTTGCCGAAACAGACCTAAGCTACCCATTACACAATCATCCCCAATGTGGTGTGGTTTGTCATGAAATAAGCTAATCAAAAAATCGAGGTCCTTACAATCTCCCCCTTAGGCTATTTCATGATAAAACAACCACTCACAAACAAACCTCACAAAATAAAATAAAGCTATTGTCCATGATCACTTCTACATTACAAAAGAGATACCTAGAATCTAAATCTTCAATTTCTTCAATCTCTTTGTAGAATTATCATTGTACCTACACACAATAGCAAGAAGCACTTTCCAAGAACAAGTGCAAGTGAGGTGAACAAATAATAACAGGCATTGCACTCAAATACAAATAAGGCAATACAAAGAATGCATGTGCAATGCTCCTCCTAAAAGGTTACTCTCTCTCATGATATCTCCCCTAAAGCATAAACAATGCTCCCCCTATATCTCTCAAGACTTCTCCCCCTTTTTGTCATGAGATAGGCAAAGGAGCTCCCTCTATCGGGTTGCTTTAGCAAAGAGAGCTATTCGCTCAATTACATTGCATAATCATATTCACAAACTTTATGCAACTTAAATAATTAAAAGAGATTCAAGGAGTTTTATTTAAAGACAATGTGTGAAATTGTTGCTTTGCATGCAAGACATATAGCATTCTAGTAAAGCAATGGTATTTGGCAAAGCAAACATCAAAAGGGTTTCCAAAAGAATTCAAACCAATTTGTACCCTTTTTTCATAAGCAAACAAGATATAGTTTTTCAAAATAATTTCAATTTAAAGAGCAACTATATCAAACTTTATAAGCGAAACAAGACATGAGCGACTTTTGCACCATTTTTGATTTTTCCGGGTAAGATACACGTATGATAGTAGCATTGTTCAACTAATAAAGAGAGAGAGAAGATTAAATTTGGATGAGACATCCTTATTTATTGCATGGATACTAGATCCTTATTGAGTTTAGTCTTCTCATTTGCTTTCACACATATTTTGCATATCAAGCAATCCAAAAACATTTCATGCATATCATTTTAAGCATGTCATTAAAAGTTCTCATGTCATGGAGATAAATTATGGGTCATTCAAATGTACTTTCCCAATCAAATCTCCTAGTCCAAAAATGCATTGTTGAACAAAAATATGACATGGATTGCAAGTAAATCAATGTTGCACACTTATTAAGAAAATAACATATAAGCTTATATGTGCAACCAATCATCTCAAACAATTATAAAAGAGCATAAAATTAATCAACTTTTTGCACATTGCAAATCATGCAAGTTCGCTCTCTTTGCTTGAGCTCCCCACAAGAGGTCAAATCCAACTAAGTCAATGGGAGGCATGAGCCCCTATAGACTTACCAAGTTCGATGGACCTAGTTGCATCTACGGGTGTCACATGGGCACTAAGACAAGCGGGTTCATTCTTTCTAACCCACCTAAGTTCCACTTTAACATTTTTAGTGGTCATAGACATGTTTCTAGGTTCCCTAGGTTTATGCAAACTTGCCTTATTTTTCAACCGTTTTTCTTTCATGCTCTCTAATCTACACCTCTTAATGTAATTCAAGCAATTTGGTCTTAAGTGACCAATCATACCACAATAATGACAAGTAGGTACAAAGTAAGGATTTATACCATAGCATTGTGATCTCATCGAGACATCGCCATGTTGATGAGGTTGTCTTTGATGGTGCATCGATTTGCTTTTCCTTGGAGCTTGAGCCGATTTGTGGCACCTTTGTGGTTTTGCTTGTCGAGGTGGTTGAGTCGGTTGATCATGCCTTCTTAGTTGATGTTGTTTCTTATGATCACCTCCTTTCTTTATAGTTGGCTCGTTGGAGGAGATGATTGACTTCTCAAGGACTTGTCCTTTCTTCTTGGATTGCCTAGGCTTTGGTTGAGTTGCTAAGGCTTGTGTGGACTTTCCTTGAGTGGAAGATTGCTCGGATGATGCTTTGCTCTTGCCTTGACCTTGAGGTTGCTTGAACTTGGCCTTGTTTAATTCTTCAAGGCACCTCATCTCTCTATCCTTGAAAATCTTCAAGGTGAAATCTTTGTTGGCAAGTTCATCTTTCATTGCCTTTATCCGTTGGTGGAAATCTTCAATTTCCTTCTCATACTTAGACACATCAACCGTGTCCGTCTTTAAGGAGCCATTCACCATTGTTCTTCAAGGAGTCATTCATCATTGTCCTTAGTTGAAGGTTTTCCTTCTCCAATCTAAGGATATCATTTTCTTTCTCCTTCAAAGACTTTTGAAGAAAGTCAATGAACTCTTGGTTATCCACTATGTTGTCACAAGAGTTCCCAGAGCATAAGCCATCATTATCAAAGCTTCTCCCACTTGTGCTTGTGAGAGTCATATCATCAAGGCTTGCAACACTCAAGCATGCTCCTCTTCGGTTTCCAAGTTCAAGGCCACCCATCTTGAAATCTTCAAGTGATAAACATCTGGTGATGGCTTGAGTTTCTTCATGGTAGGAACTCGGAAATGCGAAGTAGTTGATCTCACTAGCAACCGAGCTTGTGGAGCACTCTTCAACTACTTCAACTTCGCTATCACTCCAAGTAGCAATCATAGTTTCTACTCCCTTCTTGTACTTCAAGTTACCACATATGGAGGCAAGGTGGCCAACTCCACCACACTCAGGGCAAGGGTAATCTTTCCTTGACTTTTTCTTTTCCTCTTTCACCTTGGAGGTCATGCCCTTCTTTTGAGATTTTGTAAATCTCTTAAATCTCTCAACCATGAGAGTCATCTCCTTATCGGAGTCATATATCTCCCTTTCAACTTTGGAGGTCAAATCACCCTCTATCATCTCAATGCCACTCATAGTGTTTAAGGAATGAGATGAATGCAAATGAATGGAAGAATCACACACAAATGCACGACACACACAATCAAGAGCAAGGATCACCTAAGTATATCTAGGAACCCGCTCTGATACCAAATGAAAATACTATTTAGCGTGTGTCTAAACAACCTAGAGGGGGGGGGGGGGGGGGGAATGTGTTGTTAATCGATTATTACAAACTTTTTCGATTAGTCAATATTAAACATATAACCCAATTAAAACAAACATACAAAATCAAGTAAAAGTGCGAAAATATAAAGAACACTTGATTTTGACGGGGAAACCCTTCGACAAGGGAAAAACCACGGGCTATCCTTCTAGCCACACAAGATCATAGAAATCCACTATATGAGTAAAAAGTTACACCCTCAAGTGATACTCGGACTCTCACTCTCGAAAACCTTAGGCTATGGACACTACCACTCGCCACTCTTGGTTCAATCCCTAGTGATATCCCCTGATACACTACTCTTGACGTGAGCACCTCCTACTCTACCTTGGGGGCCTTTTATAGTGGCACTTGGTCAATGCTTGCCAACCCACCCTTGGTTGCAAGACTTTACTTGCTTGTGCAACTTCACCTAGAAGCCACAAGACTTTGACTCTATGAAGAGTATAAGGTCTAAGTGAATGTCAGACAATATGCTCAATGCAAAATATGCTAGACCAACATACAATGCTTAACTAGATGTAAATAATGAAATACAACATCCTAGTTATCAAATAAGCCTACATGCACACACATGAGGTCTCAATTAGTTGTAGAGAATTCTAACAACCTAATTGTCAAATAAACTCACATAAACATGACTAGATGCACAAAGCCAACCTAATCATCAATTAAGCATACATGAATACTTATGGATTAGCTATTTAGGCATATATGACCTAATAATGTAAGCTATCAAAATACAAACCCAATCATGTTATCAAGACTCATAAATATGCAATAAAGTAGAGTCTAGGTATTTAATCATGCAATAAATACCTAATCTAGAGTAAGAAGAACAATAAATGATATTCAAAGAAGTTTTTGCTTACCTAGTCATGAAACAATGAAGACCCATGCTCATATGATGTTGAATGATGCAAGATGGAGATGGGTTTTGGGTTTGGAAAGTTAAACAAACTCAAATTGAGCTTTCTCTCTCTAGACTCTCTCTATCTCTCTCTAGGGTTTCTACAATTTTTAAGAGTTGGGGAAGAAGAAGAGATAAAGATGTATATATAGTGGGAAAAAAGGAGCTGACGTGAAAAGACCAAATGCCACATTTTTGGTGTCAGGCGATATGAGAGGCGACATGCCCAAGTTGCCTAACATGTCGTCTTTTGTTCTGGAAAGAAGCAAGGCAGCCCAAGGAGACATCTCAAGCGAAATGCACAAGTCGTCTAGCATGTCGCCTAATGTTCTGGAGAGAAACATTGAAGCCCGAGGCAACATCTAAGGCGACATGCAAAAGTCGCCTAGCATGTCACCTTTTGTTCTGGAGAAAAATATCAAGTCTTAGGTGACTTCTGAGGTGACACGCACAAGTAGCCTTGCATGTCGCCTAACACACTGGACATCACCCCAGCTCAAGAAACAAGCGACCCAAAACATGACCAAACGTCATCGAAACCTTTCGTATGATATACCGTTGGAAAGGTATGGAAGGTCTACTTTCTACTCCAATTAAAAAAACATGATTTGGATAAATGTAGAAAGAATTATGGTTAAAAGAGTGACCAAAGGTCAGAATTGGTCAATAACAAAAAATCCCACAATCATGGTATAAAACCATGTAACCAAATACAAATCCAAGAGAGCACAAATGAAGCCTCTCTATGGTCACAAATTGCGCTAAGACTTGAGCACACAAACGTGCAAGCGCGGACACAAAACACAAGCACACCATCGTGCGAGTGAGGACATTTCCAAGCACACAACGGAAAACGTAAAACATAACAACCACACGTAAAGACAAACAACGACGTGCTCGTGTGAGTTGTGTAACGGATGCACACATATACACGATAAGAAACACAAATGCAAGAGTAACAAAACATGTATGAAGTGTGTGTGTGTACCTAAACTCTTCAAGAGACAAAGTCAAGTGAGTATACCTTTTGCTCTTGAAGTCATGGAGATGCTTGGAAGCTTGCCGAAACAGACCTAAGCTACTCAATACACAATCATCCGCAATGTGGTGTGGTTTGTCATGAAATAAGCCATTCACAAAATCGAGGTCCTCACACATATACTTGTACAGGAATGAGCATATAGTAAATATCGGTTTGAGGGTCATTGACCTCATTCCGACAATTTTGTGAATGGATGTTTGATGTGGTTCAACTTTGAACTTAATTGCCATATTTTCTTAGAATGCCTTATTTTAAGATGAGCCTATTTTTGAGTCTTATATTTTGTTGGGCATTGATTGCGCGTGATTAGTGCTGAAAATACACTCTAAGCGTGTGTCTACAATAGGTTTTTATCAAGTTAAATACCAAATTTTCTTGATTAGTCAATATTAAAAATTCACCTTATAAACAAACATACAAAAATCAAATTTAAAGAACGGAATAATAAATAACACTTGATTTTTACGTGGAAACCCTTTAACAAGGGAAAAACCATGGGCTATCCTTCTACCCACACACGATCCTCAAATCCACTATTGTAATGATGTTTACAACCTAGGTTGACCTCTAGTCACACCATTCTCGGTCACTAACCCACCACTACTACCCAACGAGCCTTTATAGTGAATCCTTGATCACTTTGCTTGCCAACCACACCTTGGTTGCAAGACTTCACTTGCTTGTGCACTACACCTTGTAGTCATAAGACTTAACTCTCAAGAAGAGATTAACAACCTAAGTGAATACATAAATATTCAAAATGCAAATAATGCTAGGCAACACTAAATGCTTATCTAGGGATTTAAGATGACACTAAGTACAAATCCTAGATATCATTGTCTATATGAATGCTCATAAAGACCTAACTAGATATAGATATGCAAGTCTAAAATCTAGTCATCAACACAAAGCCATATCAACACATGTTGTCACATAAAATGGCAAGGACAATAAATGCAATTAACAAATGCAATCAATGAGTCCTAATTAGCTAGAGGGAAAACATGTCCTAAACATTAGCTATCACAATACAAACCCCAAACATGTCATAACTTCTATTGATATACAATAAATATGAAGATTGCTAACCTAAGCAATAAATGACATGTCTTGATAAGCTAGAACAATAAATGAGCAAGGATGTGAGTTCTACTTACCAAGTAAAGACATTAATGAAGACCCATGCTTGAATGATGCTCTATATGCAAGATGATGATGGGTTTTTGGGGTTTGGAGAGTCAAGTAACAAAGCTTGAAGCTTTCTCTCTCATAAAAAATGGGTTCTTGAATCTCTCTCTTTTGGAGTCACTTTCTCTCACTAAAGATGTAAATTTCTGAGCTCTAGTGTTAAATGGTGGAGAAGATGAAGTATTTATAGATACCAAAAACTGAGCTGGTGTGAAATACCCGAAATGCCCAGTTCGGGTGACAGAGGCGACATGCAAGGCGACATTACCAAGTCGCCTTGTAAGTCGCCTAACACACTGGAAAGAAAACACGTTGCCTGAGGTGACATGTATGGCGACATGCCCAAGTCGCCTATGAAGTCGCCTAACACACTGGAGGAAAAATGTCAAGACTAAGGCGACATTGGAGGTGACATGCACAAGTGGCCTTGCATGTCGCCTAACACACTGTGGGAAAAACTCAAGTCTAAGGCGACTTGTCAGGCGACATGTACAAGTGGCCTTGCATGTCGCCTAACCCACTGTGCAGCCCATCAACTCCAAAATCCAAGAAGTGTGTGTGTGCAACCATACATGCATGTCAATACAAAAGCAAGGAATGTGAGTGTGTGCAACTAAAACCTCTTCAAGAGTTAAGGACAAGTAAACTACCTCTCTTGAAGCTTTTTGGGATGACCGGAAGCATGTCTTCGAGAAAACCACACTTGGAGAACCTATGCTACCCATTACATAAACATCCCCAATGTGATTTTTCATGAAATAAGCCAATCATAAACAATGAGGTTCTTACAATTTCCCCCTTTGGCTATTTCATGACAAAATCACCACTCACAAAAAAAATCCTCACAAACAAAAATAAAGCTATTGGTCACCAAAGTAATTCTACGACACATTAAGAGAAACCTAGGATCTAAGTCTTCAAGGTCATCAATCTATTCATAGATCATTATACCTACACACAATAGCAAGAAAGCACTTTCTAAGAACAAGTGCATGTGAGGTGAACAAATACAAAAAGCAATTGCACTCAATAAAGCAATATAAAGAAATGCATGTGCAATGCTCCCCCTAAATGGTTACTCTCTCTGAAGGCTTCTCCCCAAAATCATAACCAATGCTCCCCCTATATCTCTCAAGACTTTTCCCCCTTTTGTCATGAGATAGGCAAATGAGCTCCCCCTATCGGGTTGCTTTAGAAAAGAGAGATATTTGCACAAAAGATGATTGCATAATCATGTACATAAACTTTATGCAACTCAATTAAGTAAGAGAGATTCAAGGAGTTTTATTTTAAAGAAAATGTGTGACGGTGTTGCTTTGCATGCAAGACATATAACATCAAAGTTCAAAAACAATGGTATTTGGCAAAGCAAACATCAAAAGGGTTTCCATAAGAATTCAAACCAATTTGCACCCTTTTGTCATAAGCAAAACATGATATAGTATTTTGAAAAGAAATTTTCAACACACACAAAACTATATCAATCCTTAAAAGCAAATCAAGAAATTGGATCAAGAGATCCTTTTAGATTTTTCCGGATAATTATCCGTACGATAGTAGTCTTGATTAACAATTAAGAAGAGAGAGAAGACTAATTTGGATATGAAATCCTTATTGATTACATGGATACAAGATCCTTATTGATTAGTCTTCTCATTTGCATTCACACACATTTGCATTAAAGCAATCAAAACATATTTCATGCATATCATTTTGAGCATGTCATAATCAAGTTCACATGTCATGGAGATAAATTATAGGTCATTCAATTGTACTTTCCCAATCAAATCTCCTAGTCCAAAAATGCATGTTTGAACATAAATGTGACATGGATTGCAAACAAAGCAAAGTTACACACTTATTGAATAAAAATACCATATAAGCATATACGTACAACTTAGTATCTCAAGCAATTAATAAAGAAGCATAAAGTATATCAAATTTTTTTTGCACATTTCAAAAATGCAAGGTTGCTCTCTTTGCTTGAGCTCCCCAAATGGGGTCAATTCCAACCAAGTCAATGGGAGGCAAGAGCCCCTATAGACCTACCAAGCCCATTAGACCTAGTTGAGTCTATGGGTGACATATTAGCACAATAGCATGCAGGTTCATCTTTTCTAATCCACTTAGGTGATATACTTTCATTCCTAGTGGTCTTAGTCAACATATTGCTAGACTTCCTAGGATCATTTTCTCTAGCTTTCACAGGCACATGCATATTGGCCTTTTTAAGTCTATTCCTCTCCCGCATGCTCTTAACCCTACATTTCTTAATGTACCTATGGCAATTAGGCCTAATATGCCTATCAACACCATAAAAATGACAAGTAGGTATAAAGTGAGGAGTCATACCATATCCTTGTAAGGTCATTGGAGACTTGTCAAGCATTTGATGTGGCCTTTGGTGTTGAACCGGTTCTTTCCTTCTTTGTTGTTGAACCGGGTTGGGATGTCTCTTTGGTTGAGGTTGCATGGCTTGCCTTCTTGGTTGGTCATGATGAGAATGTTGAGATTGAGCTCCATTCTTTGTTGGCATCTTCACTTGGCCACTCTTAGATGACTCTTCAAGCTCAATCTTCCTCCTTGGATGTTATGGAGGTGAGGCTTCCTTCACGCTATTTCTCCTGACAAACACTGTCTTGCCTATGGAGGGAGTTTCCTTGTCATGAACATATCCAAGGCCCCTCTTATCATTGGACTTCTTTCTAATGCCCAATATATGGTCAAGCTTTTCGGTGCCGGAGGTCATTTTGGCAAGCAACTCCTTAGCTTCCTCAAGCTCCTTCTTCATCTTGTCTTCAATTTCGTTGACTCTCCTCACTTCTTCATTCAAGTGAGTTACCTTGGTTGAAAGCTTGAGATTCTCCTCCTTTAATTTTTGAATCTCTTTTTTCTTTTTCAACCTAGAGTCTTCAAAGTGTTTGATGAAGCCTTCAAGGTCCATGCCTTCACAAATTTCTCTAGAGTGAGGAGAAGACTTCTCATCACTAGAGTCACTTCCTACACTAGAGAATGAGACACTCTTTTCACTTTGCCTCTCATCAAATGAGTCAACTTCCTTATCAAGACTTTCACCTTGGTCACAAGACAAGGCACTCTTGCCTTCTTCTACTTCCACATAGGAGGCTCCAAAGGCCCTGTAGTTAATGGCAAGTTCTTCATCATCCGAGGAATCTTCTACACTCTCACTATCACTTGATAAGATAGCCATCGCCTTTCCTCTTCTCTTGTCCTTCAAGTTATTACAATCCTTAGAGATATGCCCGAATCCTTCACATTCAAAGCATTGAATCCCCTTTCTTGAAGGCTTCTCTTGACTTGACTCAATCTTCTTGAAGTGGGTTTTCTTCTTGAAGTCATTTCCCTTAGAGCCATGGCCACTCTTTTGTAGCTTCAAGAATTTCTTGAATCTCTTCACCATTAGAGCCATGTCTTCATCCGAGTCATCATCCCCCTTCCCAATCTTGGAGGTCTTCAAGGCTAACCCCTTTTGCTTCTTGGGAGGTGTGGAGGTAGGACCCCGTCTAGACTCATAGGCAAGTAGCCTTCCAATCACTTCACTTGGCTTCATAGTCTTGAAGTCCTTGTTTTCTTTAAGAGCCGTCACTTTAGATTCGAATCTAGCAGGAAGTTACCTCATGATCTTTTGCTTGATCCTCCTATCCAAATACGAGTCACCTAGTTGATGGCTTTGATTCACAATATCCATCAACTTCACTTGGAAGTCATTAAAGCACTCATGCTTCTCCATCTTGATTGTCTCAAATTATGCTTGAAGAACTTGGAGCTTGGAATCCTTAACCACTTCGGTTCCCTCATGCACCGTCTCTAGGATTTTCCAAGCTTCATGTGCATTTTTGGTGATTTGGATGAGTTTGTATTGGCTCTCATCCATTGCACAAAACAAAGCATGCATCGCTTTGTTGTTCCACTTTGAAGCTTCAAATTCTTGTGTGCTCTATTGAGACTTAGGCTTGGAGACTTCACTTCCATCTTCGGTGGTCATTGTTGGAGGAGTGTAACCATCTTCAATTACCATCCAAGCTCGGTCACTTATTTGGCAAATATAGGACTTCATGTTGCCTTTCCATGAGGCATAATTGTCACCCTTGAGCAAAGGAGGTCGTATGCTCAATGCTCCCTCATTACTCATCCCAAAGTCACTCATAGTGTTTAGGTAATATGAATGCAAGTGAATGCAACCAACAAAATGCACACAAATGCAAGACACACAAACAAGAGCAAGGATCACCTAAGTATGTCTAGGAACCCGCTCTGATACCAATTGAAAATACACTCTAAGCGTGTGTCTACAAGCTAGAGGGGGGGGGGGGGGGGGGGGGGGTGGGGGGGCTTGAATAGGTTTTTATCAAGTTAATTACCAATTTTTCTTGATTAGTCAATATTAAAAATTCACCTTATAAACAAACATACAAAAATCAAATTTAAAGAACGGAATAATAAATAACACTTGATTTTTACGTAGAAACCCTTCAACAAGGGAAAAACCACGGGCTATCCTTCTAGCCACACACGATCCTCAAATCCACTAGTGTAATGATGTTTACAACTTAGGTTGACCTCTAGTCACACCATTTTCGGTCACTAACCCACCACTACTACCCAACGGGCCTTTATAGTGAATCCTTGATCACTTTGCTTGCCAACCACACATTGGTTGCAAGAATTCACTTGCTTGTGCACTACATCTTGTAGTCACAAGACTTAACTCTCAAGAAGAGATTAACAACCTAAGTGAATATATGAATATTCAAAATGCAAATAATGCTAGGCAACACTAAATGCTTATCTAGGGATTTAAGATGACACTAAGTACAAATCCTAGATATCAATGTCTATATGAATGCTCATAAAGACCTAACTAGATATAGATATGCAAGTCTAAAATCTAGTCATCAACACAAAGCCATATCAACACATGTTGTCACATAAAATGGCAAGGACAATAAATGCAATTAACAAATGCAATCAATGAGTCCTAATTAGCTAGAGGGAAAACATGTCCTAAACATTAGCTATCACAATACAAACCCCAAACTTGTCATAACTTCAATTGATATACAATAAATATGAAGATTTGCTAACCTAAGCAATAAATGACATGTCTTGATAAGCTAGAACAATAAATGAGCAAGGATGTGAGTTCTACTTACCAAGTAAAGACATTAATGAAGACGCATGCTTGAATGATGCTCTATATGCAAGATGATGATGGGTTTTTGGGGTTTGGAGAGTCAAGTAACAAAGCTTGAAGCTTTCTCTCTCATAAAAAATGGGTTCTTAAAGCTCTCTCTCTTGGAGTCACTTTCTCTCACTAAAGATGTAAATTTCTGAGCTCTAGGGTTAAATGGTGGAGAAGATGAAGTATTTATAGAGTCCAAAAACTGAGCTGGTGTGAAATACCCGAAATGCCCAGTTCAGGTGACAGAGGCAACATGACCAAGTCGCCTAACACACTGGAAAGAAAACACGTTGCCTTAGGCGACATGTAAGGCGACATGCCCAAGTCGCCTATGAAGTCGCCTAACACACTGGAGGAAAAATGTGAAGACTAAGGCGACATTGGAGGCGACATGCACAAGTGGCCTTGCATGTCGCCTAACACACTGTGGGAAAAACTCAAGTCTAAGGCAACTTGTCAGGCGACATGTACAAGTGGCCTTGCATGTCGCCTAACCCACTGTGCAGCCCATCAACTCCAAAATGCAAGAAGTGTGTGTGTGCAACCATACATGCATGTCAATACAAAAGCAAGGAATGTGAGTGTGTGCAATTAAAACCTCTTCAAGAGTTAAGGACAAGTGAACTACCTCTCTTAAAGCTCTTTGGGATGACCGGAAGCATGTCTTCAAGAAAACCACATTTGGAGAACCTATGCTACCCATTACATAAACATCCCTAATGTGATTTGTCATGAAATAAGCCAATCATAAACAATGAGGTTTTTACAAGTGCCTAGGTTTTTATGTTTTGAGTCAAGTTGGGTGCGCTCTGCTATGCTGGACTCTCTTGTCTTCAACATTGAGGACAATGTTGGGTTTTGGTTTAGGGGTGTAGATGCCTTCGTTGAGTCATCTTTTTAAGTTGTTCTGAGTCATTTTTGTTAAAAAATTTAATTTGTCGCAATGGCCAAATTTTTTGAGCTTTAACTAGCTTGGATGTGATGCCTTGAGCTTGTGCTTTTGGCGAGTGTACGAATGCATTTTGAGCTTGTGTAACAAATCGTTGTCACTCTTGGGTTTTTCTTGCTTGTCATGGGTTAGTTCCATCCTTTGTGTGTTTAATTTGAGGGGACTCGGTGCTCTTGCGCCTTGTTCTAATAGTAGAGACCACCAGTGGGTTCACAAACACAAGCCTATTAAAAAGTGCACTGAGTGTTAAATTGTTCTATTCTTTAAACACTTTTCTCGTCATATGTGTCACATGCCATAGAACATACATTAATCTTACTTATATTGTGGATGGATTGCTCGTCGGATGCATTCATTCCCATAATAGACTAATTGTGGAGATGATTTTAGGCAATGTGTAACTACTAAATTAGCCTAAACACATTCCTACTCCCTAGTTGTGTGCTCCAATGACAATTTTGCGAACGAACACTTAAGTTTCATTTGGAACCACATTAAACCATATAGCCATAAGACCAAACACAAACCAGCCCTTAAATTGCCAATCATGTGGGGTGCGTGAGTGTTGTGTGTGTGTGGTGTATGAAAGTGTAAGCTCTAATGTTGAAATGACATGTATTTAGGAAACTATGTAAAATGTGCATGAAATGGTACAAAATGTAAAACTGCCAAAAAGTTGCTTAGGAGTCGAATTGTCAAAGTGTTAAATGAAGTTGTGCAAAGGATATAGAGAATTAACACATGATTTTACATGGTAAAGCCTCCTAAGAGGAAACATCCACGAGTTGATACCACATCCACCGGAAAACACCTTTCACTAGTAAGATAAAACGATAAAATCTCTCAAGTGACCACTTCACCTAGAAATCTACCCTTCAACCCTACATAACGAAAGAGATGCCCTCTTGCTAAACTATCCCGATCACCCCAATCCTAGTCCAGACTTCCATGCACAAATTGAAGAACCCCTCTCCAAAATGTGACTTCCAATGCACAATCCGAAGAATCACTCTAAGGAATGTGACTTCCAATGCTCACTCCAAAGAATCACTCTAAGGAATGAAAATTCCAACCTTTTCACAAGGCATGTGATCTAAGTGAATGCAAATGATGCAAACACACACAACATAGTATATATGATCAATATATCCTATGGAAACTAGAATTGAATCAATATGCACATGTCACATGTATTCTAGTTTACAATCCTAAAAACAATGCAATCACACTCAATGATGCATGTACATATGAAATGTGTGGATTAGGCACATAACATGAAGAACTAGATTTTTATCAACAAAAGCTCAAACACAAATTCATCTAGAACTTATAACATGAACAATTAATCTAGAGTATGTGAAACACCTAACACACACAAAACCCTAGATTATGTTCAATCACATAAAAATGCTAGAATTAATTTGATAAAATCAAAAATGATTCTCTAGCAAAATAATAGAGCTTGGATTCTCAAGATATTCATTTAATTCAATCAAGCCGTAAATCATCAATCATATATGCTATTTCAATAAATCTTCAATTAAAATGACTTAGAATATCAAAAGACTATCAATCATAAAAATCATGTCAATAAACAAACAAGATAGTCCTATATTTGAAGCTAGCACAATACAACATCTCAAACATGTGAAAACATAGATTTAGAAAAACCTAACTCAACATGTAAGTCAATTAAAGCTCTAACTAGCTCTACTAGAGTTCAATACTCTAACAAATTTTTACACATAAAACACACATATATTCAAGAAGAAACCCCAAGGTGATTGAAGACTTGAAGATCAAAAACAAAAGAGAAATCAATACCTTGAACTCAAACTGTGCTGTCTCGTTTTTGTGAGGATAGCTATCAGAACTCTTGATCAAATGACTCCAAACTTATGTGGAGATGATAGAGGACTGATAGACAAAGATTCTCAAACTTGAATCACTCCAAACGGAGTTTGTATGAGTGAGTTATGGTGTTTGGAAGATAAGAAAGTTTGAGAGAAAATTTCTGCACAAGTTTTTCAATTTTCTTCTTGGAATGAAATGGTGGGCAAAATGGAGTATTTAAAGGAGGGAATTAAAACAAGAATTGAAGAAACAATTGGAGGCTGCCAACCCAGCTTCCCATGGAGGGGCGTGGCCTCCACAGGGGCAGAGTGCAGCTCCTCCTGTGGGGGCCACGCACCTCCACGGGGTGAGTTGCAATGGCCTCCAATTTGGCCTACAACTCCCCTCGCGCACCATTTTGTTCTTCAACAGTTCTCCGGCCTCCAAACTCCGATTTTGAATCCGTTTTTGGATTACGAATCAAGACTCCCTCACGTACAAAAGACGTCAAGAAAACTTTCTTAAAAAATATGGAATTCAACTTGAAAATCCTGGACGAAAACCATGTAAGATAAAATCTCGGAAAGTTTCTTAACCTCTTAATTTGAACTAGAAACTTAATGAATGAGTAACCGAAACAACCGGAACTCAATGATAAATTATATATGCTCAAATTAAAGTTCAATAACATAGAAACACAAACAAATAAATATAAGAACACACAAGTATTCTTTTTCCAAGAGATAATCCTAGAACATGCAATTTATGAAAATTGTCAACTTTAAATCTAATGCATGTGCATACATGAACAAGTGTATGTATTGTGTTATACCAAATTTTGTACAACGATGCAGTGACACATATGAATTTAATGTATGTGTGTGCATAGGCCTTGCAAGAGGAAAGGGGTCTCAATATACCTTTTGCTAAGCAATTTAGCTTTGTTCCTCCTGTAGCCACCACTTTGCTTGAATGTTGTCCAATCTTCCTTGAAGCTTGATCATCCACAAATCCTAGGCAACTAATCAATACAAAGCAAATGTAGTTTTGATATAGAATTATGCCAACACAAATCTCAAGAACCTAACAATCTCCCCATTTGGCAAATTCTATGTCAAAACACCTATACAAATACTAAAACTTACAAAATGAAGATTGGTCACAAATCACACCCTTACATTACAACGAGTTAGTTCCCTTAGACTAATCTTCTTCAAGTATTGAATTCTTCAATGTAGTATCCTCTTGTAATCACCTAGAATCATCTTGAAACACAAAGCATATACAAGAGAAACAGACATATATATGGCAAGATATTTAGATATATGTCAATTAAAGTTCAAATGGATACACATGTATCCCCCTAAATACATGCATACTATCCATCAACAAAATATTATCAATATCCAAATATTACAAACCAAGAATTCAAGATACCAAATGAAATAAAAACTAAATATACTAAAAACTAAACAATTCCTAAGATTAAGAGCATTTAAGAGCATATCTAGTATCATTGTTTTTCTCCCCCCTTTTGACATTAAATGAAGCCAAAAGGTTAAGAAAATATAATACCTCAAGATCAAGCATCATCAAAGAAAGTTCTTCTTGTTGTTGATCTCACATAATGCTTTGCAGTGGATGAATTGCTAGAGGCAAACTTTTCTTCCAAATACTTGATCTTTTCATCTTGTTGTATCACCTTAGTGTAAGGAAAAACACGCTGCGGAAGCGAAAAATTTGATTGGTATATTCCAAAAATTTTCCTTTTAAAAGAAACAACCTTAACCCTTGATTAATTAACATATAATTAAAAGTATCATACCTTTTTCACGTGCCGATTGATATTGCGCCGAATTGAATCCGCAAGATCTTCCAATCCAATCACGAACGTGAATCACCTAGGAGTGTGTGATTCATTTCTTTGAATTGTATACCTGAGGATGGAAAACAAAAACCTTTTTTTTGTTAGTCACAATAACCTTCTTAGAGAAAAACAAAGAACGTTTGGTCACTTGTGAATTCTTAATCTTTTAATTGAAAACTCGCATGAACCCTAATTCGATGTTGTGCACCAAACCTTTTGATATAAAAGCTACTAGTACACTATCGAAAACAAAAACTTTTTTTCTTTATTTTCCTCTTGGCCGAATTCTATGAGTTGGATGTTTTTTTTTATTATTCAAAGTAAAAGAATAAAAATTCTTTCTCTCGAAAAAACTTCCCTTAAAAAACACACCCCTGACCGAATTCTCTTGATAGGTATTTATAGGTGGTGGCTGAATCCTCACACAAGGAGGATTCATGTCTTGTGGACGAATCCACTCACAAGAAGGAATTGTGTTTCACCTAAACTCCTATCAACCTTTAGAATTCATCCTATTCCAACTCATTAGAGTATTATCCAATAATAAATTATTGAATATAAATTAAATTGTTACTCAATCAAAACTTCCTAATTTGACCACTTGTCAATTAGAGTTTTGATAGATATCAAATACTTCCTAATTTGACTAAATAAATAAAACCTTTTTATTTATCTACTTATCAAATAAGGTATTTGATACTTATCATACTACTAACAATAGTATGACACTAAGGGTGCGTTTGTTTCACAAAACAGCATTGGGATTGGACTATTTTGAGTCCAATCCAATGTTTGGTGAGTCCAGTCACTCGGGATTATTTTTATCCCAAGTTCCTTCTTATCCTGCCAGAAGAGGATAAAATAATCCCCTCCAAATTGATGGGATTATTTTATCCCCTCCAATTTTTAATGTTCTTCGTCTTCTTCAATCAATTAAAACAAAACCAGAAAAAAAAAAAACAATCTCAGATCAAACATACATTCATCAATCTTCAATCTGTTTACAGAAAAAAAAAATCAATTTTTTCAAAACAAACCGATAAAACCCAGAAAATCAAACAAATCACCAAGAAAATGAATCAAACACAGAGAATCAAACAAACACACATAATCATTCAAACCCGAAAAATCACCTAAAACCAATCAAACCTATAAAATCATTCAAACACATTCAAACCCGGAAAACCATTAAAACTCAGAAAATCAAACCAAAACATAGGTCTTAAAGCAATAACAATAGATCACTATCGCCCTCTTTACCACCACAATTCAAAAAGAAAACAAAACAAAAACAAAAAATTTTAGATACGGAGTTGGATCTCCACCGGATCCATCCCTATATCAAATATTTTAAAAAAAAAGACAGAGAGAGACGGGGGAACGAGAGAGAGATAGCCGATTTCCTCTCAGTGGAGGAGAAAAACTCGCCGGCAGCAAGAGATCTAAGAGATGGGGAGTGAGAATAGAGAGAGAGATGAGAGGGAGGGTTGTTTGGGAAGAGAGAGGGTCTGAGAAAGGAAAGAAAAGAAAGTTTTTGGGGAAAGAGAGAGTGTTCGAGAAAGATGAGAAAGAAAAGATAGTTAATTGGATTATATTAAATGATTTTATTTATTTAATAGAATTAAATTATTTTTTATCCAATCCCATCACATACCAAACACATGATTGGACTATTTTTAGTCCAATCCCATGTTACACCAAACATGGGAAACACAATAATTAATCCAATCCTATCCAATCCAATCCCATCTCTTAAAAATAGTCCAATCCTATCCCGCGCACCAAACGCACCCTAAGAGTCCTACTCCTAGTTAGAAAAAGATTTTGACTTTTAATTAAATAATTAATTAATTTCCATTTAATTAAATAATGAAATAAAACAATATAATAGGCTAAAATTCTTAGCCTTGCCGCCCAAGTGTAAAACATGTGCAATATATCATTTTTCCATTTTATTAAATCCATTGGACTTTAATAAAAAAGTCCACATGTGAATTAGACCCATTCTTACTACAAAAGAAACAAGTCCACATGCCTTAAATTAGTATATTAATGTAATTTAACAACCCATTTAATTAAAATGTGCAAATTATATTCTTAATATATTAATGGAATGCTAATTGCACCCCATTAGGGCCGCCCAAGGATCCCCACATCCTTGGCCTCCCATCCCAGGCATTTGAAGAGTTACCGCGTGTCTTGATCACATATGACTGCACCTCTCCAAAACTTTTGGATTCCAAAATCCAAAAACAATTCTAGATGGACCCCGAAATTGGTCCGGTAGAATATATCAAGTGATCTATTCAGGTTCGTGTGGATTAGGGATCTTGGCGGCTATCTAAATTTAAGCTCCAATAGACATAACCTAATCACAATCAACAAATGATTCACTTAGTTTCAATCTATTAATTTTAGCTCATTCCACTAAAGGGCTAAAATTGAACTCTTAAATAAAGATAGAATAAGTTTATATATCTCATTCATACCCTAGACAACCTTACTGGAGATAGTGTATCCTCGTGAAAAATACCAGTAATCACCAAGAGCTCATAGACCGTCTATAGCTCTCCTAGTTACCTTATTTACTCATATGACCATATTTTGAACTTGGATATTTTGACTTGTCTAGAAGCCATGTTTCAATAGACACTACTGAAAACTTAACGTTAAGATTTAATATCCAGTACCTCAAAATATCCATATGATGATATTCTAACTCACATTTAATAAATTGAGCCACGATGTCCATATCTATAAATGAAGTCCTCTATTGATTAACAAATGAATACCACCAAACCCTCGAGGATAAACGATGCTATATAATTGTACTCATTGACAGCTCGAATGATAACATTTGCAACCATAAGTCCATCATTTATCTCAGGATTGAGATAGACTCTCCGATTATCCTCAAGTGAAAACTTTTATCCACTGATGGTTTTAGATAAAGTATTTCACTAGGATCCTATTCAATGCACCTAGTGCACTAGATTCTTTAGCCCAAAGACACTACATATTGATGATTTTAGACTCATCATAACACATTTGATCCCACCAAATGCTAGCAAAAGAATCTACAACTTTGACAAGGTAAAGGTCCCCAACCTTTATCTTAAGTTGTGAATATTGTTCAAGACTAACTAAAGAATTGTGTCTACCTCATACATATCCATATGTACAAAAAAAATTTCATTTCTCATAGTCTTTTGACCTTATGATTATTTACTTTTGACAATTATAATAATTAAACTATAAATGCTATAAGATTTGTTAAACTAGAAATCACTTTATTAATATGAAAAGATTGTCAAATACATTATTACACTCTTGCTATTAAGCATAATCCTAACACTTAGCACTTTAGCATCAAGCTCTTCAATCTTAGTCAAAAGCCCCTCTTGAATTTGCCTGGCCCATTCTAGTAAAGGATTTGTGCTTGTCTCAACACATGGCTCATGGTGCTGACCAAAAAGCCTACAAGTGTCACTAACATTCCCTTTTTCTTTGTATGACATAAACAGCAAGTGCTTGTCACAAAATTCCTCCAACGGCACAATCTTGATCTTCTCCTTGTTATGCTCGGAAGCATTTGTAGATCCTACAAGATTCGTACATACAAATAGATTCCAAAACACACTAACCTTGGTTAACTCACTTTGACCTATAAAAGCTCTCTTACCCCATTCAAATCCATCATCCTCACATAAAGTCCTCCCCATAAGATTTAAATGATCAATGTTATCCACATCAAGTAGTTCCGAAACAATCTCATTTGAAATACCAAGGCACTTGTTGATGCTATCCGAGGAGATCCTAAATGTTTTTCCTCTCACATTCATCAAGGCATTTTCAAAGGTTGTACTCTCCTTATACTCAAAATAAAACTCTCTTATAAGGCTCTCATTAACAACCCCAATAGAATTTATCCAAGTATCCCAATGCCTTTCATGTATAGAGTGGAAAATGTAAGAACCCTCAACCAAATCAACACCCATATCTTGAATAAGCTTCTCTGTTCCGATAACACCTAAGGCTTTCAACTTGTTGGGTTTGGGTTTCTTAGAGGTGGTTAGAGTAGATTTGGGTTTGGCTATGGGTTTTGATGGATGGATAGAATTAGAAACCTTGTTTCTTCCCATGGCTTTGTTGTCAACACTACAAAACAAAAACACATGAGTGGAAAAGAGACACAAGTGAGTGTTAGTTGACAAAAATAAACATAAAATGACATATGGGAATAATAAATGCATAAACGTTCTATTTCAAGCACATTGGTCCATTTTACCAAATTCAACAAATGCATTTAACAACAAGATTCATCCATAAATAGAGGAATTGGTATCAATCACAATTACTATCAACCTCAAACATGAAGGAATTGGTTGTAACAACAACTACTAGCAACCCCAAGCAAGAAGGAACTTAATCAACCTCAAGCTAGGAGGAATTGCTTGTAACTACAAATACTATCAACATCAAGTATGAAGGAATTTATTGCAATATCAACTACTATCAACTCCAAACTAGGAGAAATTTATTGCCAACACATTCATACAATTATTTCAAGATAGATATCATGCATTCTTATCATTCAATTATTCTAATAAATCAATATGTCAACATATAACAAACTAAATCATGTGAACATATCATAAAAGAGAACAAAAGTTTAGCATACTATGCTCCCCCTTGATAAGTGCTCTATCTAAGATCAAGATAGAATATTATTCACAATAATATCCACACAATCACACATTCAAGCAATTTCAAAATAAATTCAACAAAATAAGCTTCACAAACTATGAGAGATACACCATGATTTTCAATCACTCTCATAATTCTTCTTAAATTGCTAGAATATCAAAATACTTATAAACAAAAGTGTTTGTGTGTGTGAATTTTGCTTCAAGCATATATAGAGGAGTAATTTGACAACCAAAATGCAAATCATATCCACATCTATTCATCTTAAGCTTTTCCATAAAAGGTCAAACCGATTATCATCCAGAATTTTTGCTTTAAAGAGAATAGATTGCAACATATGAGCATGTGTATTTACCCAAAAAACATATGAGCGTGTGTGTGCATGTGGCTACAGTTTTCACTCATCACAATGGTGTAGCCCTTTCCTACATTGGACAGCTGCACAACCAAAGTGTGTAGCCCTTTCCATGAAGGTGCTCGTTGAATTCTATGTAGCTGTTGAAGCAAAATGGATACTAACCATATGTCATCTTAAATGTACTAGTCATAAGACTTCAAGATGTATCCATAACTTACAAAATTTCAAATTCAATTTACTATAACAAAACATATAAAAGAAGTGAAAATACACTCTAAGCTTGTGTCTGGGGGGGGGGGGGGGGGGGGGGGGGTTGAATATGTTTTAATCAAGTTAATTACCAATTTTTCTTGATTAGTCAATATTAAAAATTCACCTCATAAACAAACATACAAAATCAAATGTAAAGTGCGGAATTATAAATAACACTTGATTTTTACATGGAAACCCTTCAACAAGGGAAAAACCACGGGCTATCCTTCTAGCCACACACGATCCTCAAATCCACTAGTGTAATGATGTTTACAACTTAGGTTGACCTCTAGTCACACCATTTTCGGTCACTAACCCACCACTACTACCCAACGGGCCTTTATAGTGAATCCTTGATCACTTTGCTTGCCAACCACACATTGGTTGCAAGAATTCACTTGCTTGTGCACTACATCTTGTAGTCACAAGACTTAACTCTCAAGAAGAGATTAACAACCTAAGTGAATATATGAATATTCAAAATGAAAATAATGCTAGACAACACTAAATGCTTATCTAGGGATTAAAGATGGCACTAAGTACAAATCCTACATATCAATGTCTATATGAATGCTCATAAAGACCTAACTAGATATAGATATGCAAGTCTAAGATCTAGTCATCAAACAAAGCCATATCAACACATGTTGTCACATAAAATGGCAAGGACAATAAATGCAATTAATGAGTCCTAATTAGCTAAAGGGTAAATATGTCCTAAATATTAGCTATCACAATACAAACCCCGAACATGTCATAACTTCAATTGATATACAATAACTATGAAGATTTGCTAACCTAAGTAATAAATGATATGTCTTGATAAGCTAGAACAATAAATGAGCAAGGATGTGAGTTCTACTTACCAAGTAAAGACATTAATGAAGACCCATGCTTGAATGATGCTCTATATGCAAGATGATGATGGGTTTTTGGAGTTTGGAGAGTCAAGGAACAAAGCTTGAAGCTTTCTCTCTCTTGGAGTCACTTTCTCTCACTTAAGGATATGATATTTTAAACTCTAGGTTTAAATGGTGGAGAAGATGATGTATTTATAGAGACCAAAAAATGAGCTGGTGTGAAATACCCAAATTGCCTAGTTCAGGTGACAAAGGCGACATGCAAGGTGACATGACCAAGTTGCCTCGTAAGTTGTTTAACACACTGGAGGAAAAATACGTTGCCTGGGGCGACATGGAAGGCGACATGCACAAGTCGCCTATGAAGTCGCCTAACACACTGGAGGAAAAACAAGATGTCAGAGGCGACATGTAAGGCGACATGTACAAGTGGCCTTGGATGTCACCTAACACACTGTGGGAAAAATTCAAGTCTAAGGCGAATTGTCAGGCGACATGCACAAGTGGCCTTGCATGTCGCCTAACCTACTATGCTGCCCATCAACTCCAAAATGCAAGAAGTGTGTGTGTGTGTGTGTGTGCAACAATACATGCATGTCAATACAAATGCATAAGATGTGAGTATGTGCAACTAAAACCTCTTCAAGAAGAATTAAGCACAAGTGAACTACCTCTTGAAGCTCATGAGATGACCAGAACCATGTCTTTGAGAAAAACCGCACTTGGAGAACCTATGCTACCCGTTACAAACATCCCCAATGGGATTTGTCATGAAATAAGCCAATCATAGAAATGAGGTTCTTACAATCTCCCCCTTTGGATATTTCATGACAAAATCACCACTCACAAAATAATCCTCACATAAAGAAAAAACAAAGCTATTGGTCAACAAAGAATATTCTACGTTACAATAAGAGAAACCTAAGATCTAAGTCTTCAAGGTCCCCAATCTCTTCGTAGATCATTGTACCTATACACAATAGCAAGCAAGCACTTTCCAAGAACAAGTGCAAGTGAGGTGAACAAATAAAAGCAAGCGTTACACTCAAAACAAGTAAGGCAATACAAAGAATGCATGTGCAATGCTCCCCCTAAAAGGTTACTCTCTCTCTCATGATTTCTCCCCCAAAGCATAAACAATGCTCCCCCTATTTCTCTCAAGACTTCTCCCCCTTTTTGTCATGAGATAGGAAAAGGAGCTCCCCCTATCGGGTTGCTTTAGCAAAGAGAGCTATTAGCACAATCACGATGCATACTCATATACACAAATTTTATTCAACTTAAGTAATTGAGAGAGATTCAAGAAGATTATATTCAAAAATGTGTGTGTGAAAGGTTGCTTAGCATGTAATACAAAACACTATTATCCTCATGCATGAAAATCAATTAAAGCAACCCTCAATAGGATTTCCAAATGAAGTCAAACCAATTAAGACCCTGTTGTTATGATAAGAAGATATATATCCAAGCATTTGTGTGCAAGTGAACTAATCACATCAAAAAATATACCATCTTTTCTTCATTGCTAAATACATCATCAATCAACAATTTTGATGTCAAAAATAAGCAATGCATCACCACATATAATAGTCATATAACAACATTTCTGTTTTTCTCCAATTTCCTAGCAAGCATGTATTTTCTGTTTTTCATGCTAAAGTAACTTTCTTGATGGCTTTCACTCGGTTTTAAATGAGTAGCCTTTTCTAACATTGGGCGGCTCCACGTCATATTGCCAGTAGCCCTTTTCAAGAGAGAGCTTAAGAATGCATATCACAGGAATCATGAACATGGAGAATAATTTGAGATCAATCAAATGTACTAACAAGTAGAACATTCCTCAAAAAATATAAGCATGCTCAAACAATAATAGAAATCATGCATTATCAAACAAAGCAACCGTGCAATGGTGTAATAAAAAACATTATACAATTATAAATCAGTGTTATTCACCATGCATACTCAAGCAATCATAAGAGAGCATAAAATTAATCAACTTTTTGCACATAGCAAATCATGCAAGTTTGCTCTCTTTGCTTGAGTTCCCTAGATGGGGTAAAATCCAACCAAGTCAATGGGAGACATGAGCCCCTATAGACTTACCAAGTCCGATGGACCTAGTTGCATCTACGGGTGTCACATGGGCACTAAGGCAAGCTGGTTCATTCTTTCTAACCCACCTAGGTTCCACTTTAACATTTTTAGTAGTCATAGACATGTTTCTAGGTTCCCTAGGTTCATGCAAACTTGCCATATTTTTCAACCGTTTTTCTTTTATGCTCTCTAACCTACACCTCTCAATATATTTAAAGCACTTTGGTCTTAAGTGACCAATCATACCACAAAAATGACAAGTAGGTATAAAAGAAGAGTTTATGCCATTACATTGAGATCTCATCGAGGCATCGCCATGTTGATGAGGTTGTCTTTGATGGTGCTTCGGTTTGCTTCTCCTTGGAGCTTGAGCCGATTGGCGGCACCTTTATGGTTTTTCTTGTTGAGGTGGTTGAGCCGGTTAATCTTGTCTCCTTGGTTGATGTTGTTTCTTGTGATCACCTCCTTTCTTCATAATTGGCTTGTTGGAGGAGGTGATTGACTTCTTAAGGACTTGTCGTTTCTTCTTGAATTGCCTAGGATTTGGTTGGGTTGCCAAGGCTTGTGTGGACTTCCCTTGAGTTGAAGGTTGCTTGGATATGACCTTGCTTTTGCCTTGAGCTTGAGGTTATTTGACCTTGGTTTTCTTTAATTCTTCAAGCTCCTCATCTCTCTTTCCTTGACAATCTTCAAGGAGTTTTCTTTGTTGGCAAGCTCTTCTTTCATGGCCTTCATCCGTTGATGGTAATCTTCAATCTCCTTCTTATATTCAGACACATCAACTGTATCCATCTTCAAGGAGTCATTCAACTTGGTCCTTAGTTGAAGATTTTCTTCCTTGAACCTCTTGATTTCTCCATTCTTCTCCTTCAAGGACCATTGAAAACTTTCAATGAAGTCTTCATAACACAAATCTTCATCACTCAAGCTCTTGGAGCTTGAACTTTCTTCATCGAAGCTTCTACCACTTGTGCTCTCGTGGCAATCATCATTCAAACTAGCTTCTTCATTGTTGACTTTAAGTGATGGGTGTCTTGTGGCCGCCTTTAAGTTGTCATCATGTAAAGTGGGGAAGGATATGTGATTCCTTTCACATCTCTCGAAACCCGAAGAGCTTTCTTTACTTTCACTCCAAGAGTAGGCCTTTGATTTGCCTCTTCGACTCTTGGTATTTGAGTTTCCACAATCCGTGGAGATGTGCCCATAGTCGCCACAATCATAACATTGAAGCTATATCTTCAAGGTACCCACATTCTTATCTTCTTCTTTCACGACACCTTTGTGGGTAATTCTTAGAATCTCCCAAGCTTCTCGAACATCTCGAGTTGTTTGGATGAGTTTGGCTTGATTCTCATCCACTGCACAAGATAAGGCATGGATGCAATGTATAGTCTTAATTACCCATGAAAGATTAGGATTATTTTTTCATTTTAGAGAGAGATGCTCCTCCCTCTATCTAGAATTTGTTGCTGCCTTCTTTTTCTAGCTTGTTTTCATGGTGGACTCTTCTCCATCCATGGATCCCTCACCTAAACATCCATCCCTTCCTTGCCTTGGTTCCAAGAGGCTTTCTACCCCCTACTCTTTGGTCCTCCCACCCGGTTCTACCATGAAAAATCCACCATTCCAGGAAGCACCTTCTTTTTCCTCTTTTAGTGTACTGCCTCCCACCCCTTCCTTGCAAGACCGTCCTTTACCCTCCCCCCACATAGTTTCTTCAGCTGGTGTTTCTTCAATTTTAAATGCTAATGACTCTATTGAGTGCAGCAATGGGTCTACCAAAAGAGGGCATGGTTCTAGCATACCCAAGCTCGTTTTAAATAATGCCTTCAACCAAGCAAGAACTGGTCATAGTACACTCAATAGAGTTGTTGTTGTTGAAGCTAAAGGGGTCCTATCAAGCAGCCAACAAACCTCAACTATTGCTGCCATTTTAGGCAACAATGGAGGTCTTGAAGTTTCAGGCTTTGCTGCACATCTCAAGAACGAATTGGGGAAGATGAAAGGGCCCATGGATCAATGTAATAGGTCTGAAAAGTCTAATAGGTCTTAAAAGTCTGCTGGTATGGTTGAAAAGTCTGCTGGTATGGTTGAAAAGCCTGCCTCTAAAGGAGAAGATTGTCCAGCCGCAATTGTTGAAGATCAAAAGGTCCAGCTAGAGGAGGTCTCCTCTTTAAGCAATTATGTGCTGCCCCATAATAAAAGTATTTCTATCACTCCTCCTTTGGTGAATAAAAATGCTAGCAATGCTATAGGTCAAGTGCCTCCTATAATTTCTGAAAAAAGCCTAATTTCTTATAGTAATGTGCTGAAAGGTGCTCATAATAATCCACTTATGGATCCCCCCTCTGGTAGGCCTATGAGTCTTAAATACCATCAACCCTTTCATAGTGGAAATAGGAAGTGTGTCTCCCCTCCCTTAGAAGTTGCAGAGAATGGCTCTAAAGCATGGAAGAACTGCTTGGTGGGTTATTTTATTGAGAAAAAGCTCTCATTTTCTCTAGTTAACAACATAGCCTTGCGTATTTGGGGCAATCGTGGCCTGTTGGAAGTTCTAGCTAATGAAAAGGGGTTCTACTTCTTTAAGTTCTCGGATGATGAAGCTTGTTCTAATGTGTTAGAGGCTGGCCCTTGGTTATTTTCTGGAAGGATGGTGATCCTTAAAAAATGGCATCCTAGGCTCATTCTATCTAAAGATTCCTACTCCAAAATTCCGGTTTGGGTTAAGCTCTTCAACATTCCCCATGAATACTGGAATGAAGAAGGGCTGAGCCATATTACAAGTGCGGTTGGTAAGCCCTTCTATGCTGATAGCCTAACTGAATCCATGAAGAGAATTTCCTTTGCTAGGGTTTGTATTGAAATTGATGACTCTTGTGACCTTGTTGATTCCTTTTACCTATTTATGGGGGATATTTCAAACCCAAAACTTGTAGAAATCGTGGAAATCTTGGTGGAATACCAATGGAAACCAAACATTTGTACTGAATGCAAGTCTTTTGGACACTCTATTACTAATTTCCCTAAGCTTAAGCCTCTACTTTCCCCATCTGAAAATGTTTCTGCTCCTAAGCTAAAATAAGAATGGAGGAGAATCAATAAAAGAGATGCTCCCAAGGTTTGCTCTCCCCAAGCATGCATGGAACCTCCTCTGTTTGGCACCTTGAAAGATGATGAAGTTATCTCCACTTGTAATACTGAAAATGAGCCTTCTTTGTGTCCTACCAACCTACCTAACCTTGACCAATGCCAAGTCCTCTCTATGGAAAGGGCTGTTGATACCTCTAACAAGTTTGCAGCTCTTGTTGAGGAAGGTGATAACCGTAATGACCAATGCAATGACCAGAGCAATGACCAATGTAATAATGTTGATCCTCCTTCTATGGCCTCTCCGAACCAGCGCAATGACCAATGTACTGATGTTGATTCTCCTACTACGGCCTCTCCGGACCACTCTCTATGGCACTCAAAAATAAAAAAGATTGATGGGGTCACTGTGAAAGGGCTCTCCAGCCCCACAGAATCCTCTAGCAAGAAGAAGAAGAAGAAGCGGACTGCTAAGAAAGGCAAGGGTAATAGTTCGCAAGCTAAGGTAACGCCTTTTCAACCTCTCGATGATTAATCTAGCATGTTTGAACACTAGGGGTCTGAATTCCACCCCTAAACAATCAGAAGTTAGGAAGTTGTTGCTCGACTATAACATCAGTCTAGTTTGTTTAATTGAGACAAGAGTGAGAATTAACAAGAAAACTCTTGTGGCCAATTCAGTTTTCAAAGATTGGGATATGATAGATAATTATAATAGTCATAGCCCTGGATGAATTTGGGTTGGTTGGGATCCTAGAATTCTCAATATCACTAACATTAGTGAAACCAATCAGATCATCCATTGTAATGCTTGTATTTTGGACACCAATGACCAGTTTCGAATCTCCTTTGTTTATGGATCTAATGATGATAGATTAAGGAAGGCTCTTTGGCAAAGTATGTGTTCAAGTCAGCATGGTTTTCCTTGGATTGTGCTTGGTGATTTCAATGTCTCTAGGAGTGTGGGTGAGTCAATTGGGGGCAACTCCAGAATTTTGGGTGCTATGGAGGAGTTCAATGACTGTCTTCAATCTTTGGAGCTTGATGATCTTCGTTTCTCGGGTTTTCTTCATACTTGGTGTAATAAGAGAAGCAACGGTTGTATATCTAAGAAATTGGATAGAGTTCTTGTGAATAATGATTGGCTTGAAAAGTTTGAGAATTCTGAAGCGATTTTCCTTCCCCCTAGCATTTCGGATCATTGTCCCTCCGTGGTTAAACTTGGGTTGCAAGGTATTAAGAAAAATCGCCTTTTCAAAATTTTCAATTTTCTAACGGATAGAGCAGATTTCCTGCCCTTGGTTGATAGGTGTTGGCGGGAGCAAGTTCATGGCACCATGCAGTACAAGCTTTGCGCTAAGCTTCGAAATCTGAAGAAGGTTCTTAAAACCCTCAATAATGACAAGGTGGGAGACTTGACAATTAAATCGATTGAAGCCAAGGCTGCCCTTGATGATTGTCAATGCCTCCTTGACCAGCAGCCCCTTGATTCTAATCTTAGAATTTCTGGAAAAAGAGCTTATAAGTTGTTATACTATGACACTTAAAGCTGAAGAGGACCTACTAAGGCAAAAATCTAGAATCCAAAGGCTTAAGGCTGGTGACCGCAACTCCTCTTATTTCTTCAAAGCCATCAATGGTAAGCGTAATAGAAGCAAGATCCACACTATTACTGGAGATGATGGTTCCTTGATTGAAGGTGATATTCTGGTCAAGAAAGAGGCTATTCGTCATTTTCAGACTATTCTTGGTTACTCGAGGCCAGTTAGTCATGGAATTTGTACTACTTTGAGCAATATTATTAATAAGGTCATTTCCAATGGGCAAGCTGATTTCATGGGTAGAGATGTCACCGATGATGAGATTCGGGAAGTTTGCTACTCCCTCCACCCAAAAAAGGCTCCGGGCCCAGATGGTTTCAATGCTCACTTTTTCAAGATAACATCGGACATTGTTGGTGAAGATGTCATTAGTGCTATCCAAGAGTTCTTTAGGCCTAGTCTATTGCTCAAGGAACTCAATGCTACTATCCTTGCTTTGGTCCTTAAAGTCCCTAACCCTTCTAAGATGAAGGACTTTAGACCTATCTTTTGTTGCAACACACTCTATAAGATCATTGCCAAGATAATTGCGAATGGGATCAAGCCTTGCCTTCCGGATATAATCAGCCCTTCTCAATCGGCTTTTGTGGCTGGTAGGTGTATGGGTGATAACATTCTTCTTGTGCAAGAGCTTATGAGGAACTACCACAAAGATACTAGCTGCCCTAGGTTGGCTCTTAAAGTGGATTTAATGAAGGCTTTTGACATGGTGGATTGGGGATTCTTACTAGAAACCCTTGCTGCATTTCACTTCCCTCCTAAAGTCATTATGTGGATCAAAGCTTGCCTAACTACCCCCAAGTTCTCTATCTCTATCAATGGGGAGCTTGCTGGTTTCTTTTCCGGAAAGAGAGGCCTTCGCCAAGGGGATCCCATGTCCCCCTACCTCTTTGTTATTGCTATGGAAGTTCTTTAAAAAATTTTGGCCAAGCGCATTGAGGACTCTCCTAGTTTCATGTTTCATTGGAGGCATGACAAGATTAAGCTTTCCCACCTTTGTTTTGCCGATGACCTTATTATGTTATGCCATGGCTCTCTTTCATCAGCACATGTTGTTAAGGCAGCGCTTGATGAGTTCTCCTTGTTATCGGGCCTCCATGCTAATCATGCTAAGAGCAACATCTTCACTTCCGGGGTTTCTCCTACCATCAACCAGCAGCTTATCAACCTTTTTGGTTATACGGTTGGTTCTCTCCCCATTCATTATCTTGGCAAACCTATCATCTCTTCTAGATTACACCTTCATAATTGCTCCCCCCTTGTGGACAGAGTCTCATGAGGACTTGAGTCTTGGCTGAACCGAGGCCTCTCTTATGCTGGTCGCTTGTAACTTATTGTCTCGTTTTTGACTAGTTTACAAGTATTTTGGGCTAGTTATCTCTGCCTCCCTAAAAAAGTTTTGAATATTATTGAGCAGAAATTTAGAAGCTTTTTGATGGAGAGGGATTGAAGGCGATAGCAAGGGTGCAAAGATATGCTGGTCAGATATTTGTCTCCCTAAGAAAGAGGGAGGTCTTGGCATCAAGGACCTATCCTCTTGGAACAAAGCTCTCATGATTAGGCATATTTGGATTTTGAGTTATGGCACAAATAACCTATGATCTTCTTGGATCAAAGCCTACCACCTTAAGGACTCTAATCTTTGGGAGGATAAAACTCCATGTACTTGCTCTTGGAATTGGAGAAAACTCCTCCATCTTCGGCCTCTTGTACGCCCCCTTATTCAGCACTACATTGGTAACGGTTCTAGCACCTCCTTATGGTTTGACAATTGGCACCTGGATGGTTCTCTTCTTTCGAAATGGAGCCCCCGTGTTGTCTATGACTCAGGCCTCACTATCCACCCAACGGTTAGTTCCATTGTTCATGGCGATTCTTGGAGTTGGCCGGCTGCTATGTCCCTTGATATTTTTGAAATTAGAAGTCGTATGCCTTTCTATAATCCTAACTCTAATGTGCATGATAGAGCTCACTGGCTTCCTTCTTCCAATGGTACTTATTCTGCCTCCTCTGCTTTGGCTTCTCTTAGAACCCCTCATCTGTTTGTTCCTTGGTTTAAGCTTGTTAGGTTTCCCTAAAATATTCCTAGAATGAGTTTTATCCTATGGGTGGCAATTAGAGGCAAGCTCTCTACTCGGGATCGCATCCATAAATATGACCCTTTGGCGGTTACTACTTGTGTTCTTTGCAACACCCACCCGGAGTCTCAAGCCCATCTTTTTTTTGAGTGTTTATTCAGTAGTGCCATTTGGACTCAGCTTATGAATATTTGTGGGTCTCCTTGGAATGGTATTTGTTGGAATGCTTTCATTGACTGGGCTTCCACTCATTGGAGAGGGAACTCTTCTGCTATTGTTGCTAACAAGCTTTGTCTTGGGGTTGCGGTTTATCATATTTGGAGAGAGCGAAACTGTCGCATTTTCGAAGGCACTCAAAAGACTAGTTTGGTTGTTGCTCGCTCCATTATTGACACCATTCGCTGCCGGCTATCCTCTTTCAATTTAAAGAACCACTCCATGATTGCCTTGAATTGGAATGTCAACTCTAGTTGATTTGTTGTCTTGCTCTTGTCTTGTCTTGCTCGTTTGTTAGAGCTGTTTTGAGCCTTTGTTTAGCTCTTGCTTTGCTTCCTGGGGTATGCCCCTTGTATTTTGGACATTCTTTCTCTCTTTTTATGAAACTATTTACTTACCCAAAAAAAAGGCATGGATGCAAATGACTGAATGAATTTTTTATTAAAATGAAGAGGGGCTGGAGGCTAGAGAGAGATGCTCATCCTTCTCTCTAGAATTTGTTGCTGCCTTCTTTTTCTATCTTGTTTTCATGGTGGACTCTTCTCCATCCATGGATCCCTCACCTAAACATCCATCCCTTCCTTGCCTTGGTTCCAAGAGGCTTTCTACCCCCTACTCTTTGGTCCTCCCACCCGGTTCTACCGTGGAAAATCCACCATTCCCGGAAGCACATTCTTCTTCCACTTCTAGTGTACTGCCTCCCACCCCTTCCTTTCAAGACCGTCATTTACCCTCCCCCCATATAGTTTCTTCAGCTGGTGTTTCTTCCATATTAAATGCTAATGACTCTATTGAGTGCAGCAATGGGTCTACCAAAAGAGGGCATTGTTCTAGCATACCCAAGCTCATTTTAAATAATGCCTTCAACCATGCAAAAACTGGTCATAGTACACTCAATAGAGCTGTTGTTACTGAAGCTAAAGGGGTCCTATCAAGCAGCCCACAAACCTCAACTATTGCAGTAAATTTAGGCAACAATGGAGGTCTTGAAGATTTAAGCTTTGCTGCACATCTCAAGAACGAATTGGGGAAGATGAAAGGGCCCATGGATCAATGTAATAGGTCTGAAAAGCCTGCCCTTGATGTCCATAGACCTAACCAGCTACACCAGGTCCCTTTTTCCTCTTTTGGTATGGTTAAAAAGCTTGCCTCTAAAGGAGAAGCTTGTCCCTCCGCAATTGTTGAAAATCAAAAGGTCCAGCTAGAGGAGGTCTCCTCTTTAAGCAATTATGTGCTGCCCCATAATAAAGGTATTTCTATCACTCCTCATTTTATGAATAAAGATGCTAGCAATGCTATAGGTCAAGTGCCTCCTATAATTTCTGACAAAAAGCCCTATTTCTTATAGTAATGTGCTGAAAGGTGCTCATGATAATCCACTTATGGATACCCCCTCTAGTAGGCCTATGAATCTTAAATACTACCAGCCTTTTCATAGTGGAAATAGGAAGTGTGTCTCCCCTCCCTTAGTAGTTGCAGAGAATGGCTCTAAAGCATGGAAAAACTGCTTGGTGGGTTATTTTATTGAGAAAAAGATCCCATTTTCTCTAGTTATCAACATAGCCATGCGTATTTGGGGCAATCGTGGCATGTTGGAAGTTCTAGCAAATGAAAAGGGGTTCTACTTCTTTAAGTTCTCGGATGATAAAGCTTGTTCTAATGTGTTAGAGGCTGGCCCTTGGTTATTTGCTGGAAGGATGGTGATCCTCAAAAAATGGCATCCTATGCTCATTCTATCTACAGATTCCTACTCTAAAATTCCAGTTTGGGTTAAGCTCTTCAATCTTCCCCATGAATACTGGAATGAAGAAGGGCTGAGCCATATTGCTAGTGCAGTTGGTAAGCCCTTCTATGCTGATAGCCTAACTGAATCCATGAAGAGAATTTCCTTTGCTAGGGTTTGTATTGAAATTGATGCCTCTTATGACCTTGTTGATTCCTTTGACCTATTTATGGGTGATAGTTCAAACCCAAAACATGGAGAAAACGTGGAAATCTTGGTGGAATACAAATGAAAACCAAAAATTTGTACTGAATGCAAGTCTTTCGGCCACTCTATTACTAATTGCCCTAATCTTAAGCCTCTACTTTCCCTATCTGAAAATATTTCTGCTCCTAAGCTAAAACAAGAATGGAGGAGAGTCAATAAACGAGATGCTCCCACGGTTTGCTCTCCCCAAGCATGCATGGAACCTCTTCTGTTAGGCTCCCTGAAAGATGATGAAGTTATTTCCACTTGTAATACTGAACATGAGCCTTCTTTGTGTCCTACCAACCTACCTAACCATGACCAATGCCAAGACCTCTCTATGGAAAGGGCTGTTGATACCTCCAACAAGTTTTGCATCTCTTGTTGAGGAAGGTGATAACCGTAATGACCAGAGCAATGACCAATGTAATGATGTTGATCCTCCTTCTATAGCCTCTCCGGACCAGCGCAATGACCAATGTACTGATGTTGATTCTCCTACTACGGCCTCTCCGGACCACTCTCTATGGCACTCAAAAATAAAAAAGATTGATGGGGTCACTGTTAAAGGGCTCTCCAGCCGCCCCACAGAATCCTCTAGCAAGAAGAAGAAGAAGAAGCGGACTGCTAAGAAAGGCAAGGTTAATAGCTCGCAAGCTAAGGTAATGCCTTTTCAACCTCTCGATGATTAATCTAGCATGTTAGAACACTAGGGGTCTGAATTCCACCCCTAAACAATCAGAAGTTAGGAAGTTGTTGCTTGACCATAACATCAGTCTAGTTTGTTTAATCGTGACAAGAGTGAGAATTAACAAGAAAACTATTGTTGCCAATTCAGTTTTCGAAGATTGGGATATGATAGATAATTATAATAGTCATAGCCTTGGAAGAATTTGGGATGGTTGGGATCCTAGAATTCTCAATATCACTAACATTAGTGAAACCGATCAGATCATCCATTGTAATGCTTGTATTTTGGACACCAATGACCAGTTTCGAATCTCCTTTGTTTATGGCTCTAATGATGATAGATTAAGGAAGGCTCTTTGGCAAAGTATGTGTTCAAGTCAGCATGGTTTTCCTTGGATTGTGCTTGGTGATTTCAATGTCTCTAGGAGTGTGGGTGAGTCAATTGGGGGCAACTCCAGAATTTTGGGTGCTATGGAGGAGTTCAATGACTGTCTTCAATCTTTGGAGCTTGATGATCTTCGTTTCTCGGGTTTTCTTCATACTTGGTGTAATAAGAGAAGCAACGGTTGTATATCTAAGAAATTGGATAGGGTTCTTGTGAATAATGATTGGCTTGAAAAGTTTGAGAATTCTGAAGCGATTTTCCTTCCCCCTAGCATTTCGGATCATTGTCCCTCCGTGGTTAAACTTGGGTTGCAAGGTATTAAGAAAAATCGCCTTTTCAAAATTTTCAATTTTCTAACGGATAGAGCAGATTTCCTGCCCTTGGTTGATAGGTGTTGGCGGGAGCAAGTTCATGGCACCATGCAGTACAAGCTTTGCTCTAAGCTTCGAAATCTGAAGAAGGTTCTTAAGACCCTCAATAATGACAAGGTGGGAGACTTGACAATTAAATCGATTGAAGCCAAGGTTGCCCTTGATGATTGTCAACGCCTCCTTGATCAGCAGCCACTTGATTCTAATCTTAGAATTCGGGAAAAAGAGCTTATAAGTTGTTATACTACGACACTTAAAGCTAAAGAGGACCTACTAAGGCAAAAATCTAAAATCCAATGGCTTAAGGCTGGTGACCGCAACTCCTCTTATTTCTTCAAAGCCATCAATGGTAAACGTAATAGAAGCAAGATCCACACTATTACCGGAGATGATGGTTCCTTGATTGAAGGTGATATTCTGGTCAAGAAAGAAGCTATTCGTAATTTTTAGACTATTCTTGGTTACTCGAGGCCTGTTAGTCACGGAATTGGTAGTACTTTGAGCAATATACTTGATAAGGTCATTTCCAATGGGCAAGCTGATTTCATGGGTAGAGATGTCACCGATGATGAGATTCGGGAAGTTTGCTTCTCCCTCCACCCAAACAAGGCTCTGGGCCCAGATGGTTTCAATGCTCACTTTTTCAAGATAACATGGGACATTGTTGGTGAAGATGTCATTAGTGCTGTTCAAGAGTTCTTTAGGTCTGGTCTATTGCTCAAGGAACTCAATGCTACTATCCTTGCTTTGGTTCCTAAAGTCCCTAACCCTTCTAAGATGAAGGACTTTAGACCTATCTCTTGTTGCAACACTCTTTATAAGATCATTGCCAAGATAATTGCGAATAGGATCAAGCCTTGCCTTCCAGATATAATCAGCCCTTCTCAATCGACTTTTGTGGCTGGTAGGTGTATTGGTGATAACATTCTTCTTGTGCAAGAGCTTATGAGGAACTACCACAAAGATGCTAGCTGCCCTAGGTTGGCTCTTAAAGTGGATTTAATGAAGGCTTTTGACATGGTGGATTGAGGATTCTTACTTGAAACCCTTGCTACCTTTCACTTCCCTCCTAAAGTCATTATGTGGATCAAAGCTTGCCTAACTACCCCCAAGTTCTCTATCTCTATCAATGGGGAGCTTGCTGGTTTCTTTTTTGGAAAGAGAGGCCTTTGCCAAGGGGATCCCATGTCCCCCTACCTCTTTGTTATTGCTATGGAAGTTCTTTCAAAAATTCTGGCCAAGCGCATTGAGGACTCTCCTAGTTTCAAGTTTCATTAGATGTGTGACAAGATTAAGCTTTCCCACCTTTGTTTTGCCGATGACCTTATTATGTTATGCCATGGCTCTCTTTCATCAGCACGTGTTGTTAAGGTAGCGCTTGATGAGTTCACCTTGTTATCGGGCCTCCATGCAAATCATGCTAAGAGCAACATCTTCACTTCCGGGGTTTCTCCTACCATCAACCAGTAGCTTATCAACCTTTTTGGTTATACGGTTGGTTCTCTCCCCATTCGTTATCTTGGCATACCTATCATCTCTTCTAGATTACGCCTTCGCGATTGCTCCCCCCTTGTGGACATAGTCTCGGGAAGACTTGCTTCTTGGCTGAACCGAGGCCTCTCTTATGCTGGTCGCTTGCACCTTATTGTCTCGGTTTTGACTAGTTTACAAGTATTTTGGGCTAGTTATCTTTGCCTCCCTAAAAAAGTTTTGAATATTATTGAGTAGAAATTTAGAAGCTTTTTTGTGGAGAGGGATTGAAGGCGATAGCAAGGGTGCAAAGATATGCTGGTCCAATATTTGTCTCCCTAAGAATGATGGAGGTCTTTGCATCAAGGACTTATCCTCTTGGAACAATGCTCTCATGATTAGGCATATTTGGATTTTGAGTTATGGCACAAATAACCTATGGTCTTCTTGGATCAAAGCCTACCACCTTAAGGACTCTAATCTTTTGGAGGCTAAAACTCCATGTACATGCTCTTGGAATTTGAGAAAACTCCTCCATCTTCGGCCTCTTGTTCGCCCCCTTATTCAGCACTACATTGGTAACGGTTCTAGCACCTCTTTATGGTTTGACAATCGGCATTCGGATGGTCCTCTTCTTTCGAAATGGAGCCCCCGTGTTGTCTATGACTCAGGCCTCCCTATCCATGCAACGGTTAGTTCCATTGTTCATGGCGATTCTTAGAGTTGGCCGGCTGCCATGTCCATTGACCTTTTTGAAATTAGAAGTCGTATGCCTTCCTATAATCCTAACTCCAATGTGAATGATAGAGTTCGCTGGCTTCCTTCCTCCAATGGTACTTATTCTGCCTCCTCTGCTTTGGCTTCTCTTAGAATCCCTCATCCGATTGTTCCTTGGTGTAAGCTTGTTTGGTTCCCCCCAAAATATTCCTAGAATGAGTTTTATCATGTGGGTGGCAATTAGAGGTAGGCTCTCTACTCGAGATCACATCCATAAATATGACCATATGGCGGTTACTACTTGTGTTCTTTGCAACACCCATCCGGAGTCTCATGCCCACCTTTTTTTGAGTGTTTATTCAGTAGAGCCCTTTGGACTCAGCTTATGAATATTTGTGGGTCTCCTTGGAATGGTATTTGTTGGAATGCTTTCATTGATTGGGCTTCCACCCATTGAAGAGGGAACTCTCCTGCTATTGTTGCTAACAAGCTTTGTCTTGGGGTTGCGGTTTATCATATTTTGAGAGAGCGAAACTGTCGCATTTTCGAAGGCACTCAAAAGACTAGTTTGGTTGTTGCTCACTCCATTATTGACACCATTCGCTGACGGCTATCCTCTTTCAATTTATAGAACCACTCTGTCATTGCCTTGAATTGGAATGTCAACTCTAGTTGATTTTGCTTGTCTTGCTCGTTTGTTAGAGCTATTTTAAGCCTTTGTTTAGCTCTTGCTTTGCTTCCTGGGGTATGCCCCTTGTATTTTGTACATTCTTTCTCTCTTTCTATGATACTATTTACTTACCCAAAAAAAGGCATGGATGCCCTTTGAATTCCACTTTGAGTTCGTCATTTGTCCACTTGGACTTGGGCTTAGGCATAGAAGCCTCATTCTCTAACTTCTCGATGGGAGGTGAGTATCCCTCTTCCACATACATCCACACATGCTCATCGAGGTCCATTAAAAACACTTCCATCCTCACTTTCCAAGAGGAGTAGTTATCCTTGGTGAGCAATGGTGGTTCAAAGATCAATGCACCCTCTAACATCTCAATGCCACTCATAATGTCTAATGAATGAGATGAATGCAAATGAATGCAACAAACAAGATGCACACAAATGCAGGACACACACAATCAAGAGCAAGGATCACCTAAGTATATCTAGGAACCCGCTCTGATACCAATTAAAAATACACTTTAAGCGTGTGTCTACAACCTAGAGCGCGCGGCGGGGGGGGGGGGGGGGGGGGGGGGGGGGGGGGGTGGGGGGGTAGGGAATAGGTTTTAATCAAGTTAATTACCAATTTTTCTTGATTAGTCAATATTAAAAATTCACCTCACAAACAAACATACAAAATCAAATGTAAAATGCAGAATTATAAATAACACTTGATTTTTACGTGGAAACCCTTCAACAAGGGAAAATCACGGGCTATCCTTCTAGCCACACACGATCATCAAATCCACTATTGTAATGATGTTTACAATCTAGGTTGACCTCTAGTCACAGCATTCTCGGTCACTAACCCACCACTACTACCCAACGGGCTTTTATAGTGAATCCTTGATCACTTTGATTGCCAACCACACCTTGGTTGCAAGACTTCACTTGCTTGTGCACTACACCTTGTTGTCACAAGACTTAACTCTCAAGAAGAGATTAACAACCTAAGTGAATATATGAATATTCAAAATGCAAATAATGCTAGGCAACACTAAATGCTTATCTAGGGATTAAAGATGGCACTAAGTACAAATCCTACATATCAATGTCTATATGAATGCTCATAAAGATCTAACTAGATATAGATATGCAAGTCTAAGATCTAGTCATCAAACAAAGCCATATCAACACATGTTGTCACATAAAATGGCAAGGACAATAAATGCAATTAACAAATGCAATCAATGAGTCCTAATTAGCTCAAGGGCAAATATGTCCTAAATATTAGCTATCACAATACAAACCCCAAACATGTCATAACTTCAATTGATATACAATAACTATGAAGATTTGCTAACCTAAGCAATAAATGAAATGTCTTGATAAGCTAGAACAATAAATGAGCAAGGATGTGAGTTCTACTTACCAAGTAAAGACATTGATGAAGACCCATGCTTGAATGATGCTCTATATGCAAGATGATGATGGGTTTTTGGGGTTTGGAGAGTCAAGGAACAAAGCTTGAAGCTTTCTCTCTCTTGGAGTCACTTTCTCTCACATAAGGATATGATATTTTGAGCTCTAGGTTTAAATGGTGGAGAAGATGATGTATTTATAGAGACCAAAAAATGAGCTGGTTTGAAATACCCAAATTGCCCAGTTCGGGTGACAAAGACGACATGCAAGGCGACATGACCAAGTCGCCTCGTAAGTCGCCTAACACACTGGAGGAAAACACATGTTGCCTGAGGCGACATGCACAAGTCGCCTAAGTCGCCTAACACACTGGAGGAAAAACAAGATGTCAGAGGCGACATGTACAAGTGGCCTTGCAAGTCACCTAACACACTATGGGAAAAATTCAAGTCTAAGGTGACTTGTTAGGCGACATGCACAAGTGGCCTTGCATGTCGCCTAACCTACTGTGCTGCCCATCAACTCCAAAATGCAAGAAGTGTGTGTGTGTGTGTGTGTGTGTGTGTGTGTGTGTGTGTGTGTGTGTGTGTGTGCAACAATACATGCATGTCAATACAAGTGCATAAGATGTGAGTGTGTGCAACTAAAACCACTTCAAGAAGAATTAAGCACAAGTGAACTACCTCTTGAAGCTCATGAGATGACCAGAAGCATGTCTTCGAGAAAAACCGCACTTGGAGAACCTATGCTACCCGTTACAAACATCCCCAATGTGATTTGCCATGAAATAAGCCAATCATAGAAATGAGGTTCTTACAAGAAGCGAAGTGCAATATTTGAAAACCAAGTTTTATGGCTTTCAAGCACATGATCTAAAAGCAATAAAACAGATTTACTTAAGATCATATCTTCTCAAGAGAGTAGCTTTCAAAGAATATGAAGCTCATATTTTTCAAAACATATGCCACTCATCATTTAAACAAAATTTTCACACATCATATATAAGACCTTTGTGAACAACATCACTATAAAATCTTTAGAGAGCAAATGTCAATGAGAATCATGAGGTATACCAAGCTCTTTGGCCTTCATGATTTCCATTTCCTCTTCCTTTCCTTTGATTGTTTCTTTCAAGAAAAACAAATAATTAGCAAAATCATTTATTAAATTTTCTAACACATGAGTGTCTTCGACCATCTTTGTTTCTTGACATTTGATCACTTCACTCTTCACTTCAACTTCCTTCAAAGCTTCATCTCTTTCCTTCTCAAGAGTTTGAACTCTTGCCATCAAGTTGAAGATGGTGGTCTTTGATTTGCAATCCTCTTCATTGAGTTGCAAAGACAAGTGATCATATCTAGCTTGATTGTCCATTTGAAAATCCTCTTCTTCTTTAATTTCTTCTTGTTGCGAAGTCATGTCACATAGGTAGTTACATACATAAACATTATCTTGCTAGGAATCTAGTTTCTCCTCATCTTCGCTTTTGTCACTAATATTCTCTTTAAGAATATAAATAAATCACCACATTCATGGATATCTTGAAGAATATCCCATGCCTTTTTAGTTTCATCAACAAGAGGTGGACAATCAAAACAAACAATATAAAACTAAAGGTTGCTATCCATAGCTAGTAAATCACCATGAGTGTATCCCGGGATCTAACTAAGGGTCGTCTAGTGACTCGCTTTGATACCAAATGAAAAATACAAACATGATTAATTTGCCTTGAGCTAACCTAGAGGGGGGGGTGAATAGGTTACTACACCTTTTTCTCTCCCTTGAAACAAACACAAGTTTGTCCCTCTAAGTAGCTTGTATCACACTTCAAAAAGAAAGAACAAGTATTATCAAATCAATTAAAGATATACTTGGTCAAACACATTCAATGTAAGCCATAACTTGCATATGATACAAACTCAATTTATATATTGGCTTTTAATTATAAAGCTCCAACAAATACAAATTTGATATATAATGAATATCACTTACAAAGATATCAAACAAGATTTATATCAATATATACACAAATATCAAGAGATAAGGATAGAGAGAATTAACTAATGATTTTTACGTGGTAAAACCTCCTAAGAGGAAACATCCACGGGTTGATACCACAACCACCGGCAAACACCTTTCACTAATAAGATGAAAATATACAATCTCTCAAGTGACCACTTCACCTAGAAATCTACCCTTCAACCTTACATAATGAAAGAGATGCTCTCTTGTTCAACTATCTGGATCACCCCAATCCTAGTCCAGACTTCCATGCACAAATTGAGGAACCCCTCTCCAAAATGTGACTTCCAATGCACAATCCAAAGAATCACTCTAAGGAATGTGACTTCCAATGCTCACTCCAAAGAATTACTCTAAGGATTGAGAATTCCAACCTTTTCACAAGGCATGTGATATAAGTGAATGCAAATGATGCAAACACACACAACATAGTATATATGATCAATATATCCTACGGAAACTAGAATTGAATCAATATGCACATGTCACATGTATTCTAGTTTACAATCCTAAAAACAATGTAATCACACTCAATGATGCATGTACATATGAAATGTGTGGATTAGGCACATAACATGAAGAACTAGATTTTTATCAACAAAAGCTCAAACACAAATTCATCTAGAACTTATAACATGAACAAGTAACCTAGAGTATGTGAAACACCTAACACACACAAAAACCTAGATTATGTTCAATCACATAAAAAATGCTAGAATCAAATTGATAAAATAAAAAATGAATCTCTAGCAAAATAATAGAGCATAGATTCTCAAGATAATCATTTAATTCAATCAAGCCATAAATCATCAATCATATATGCTATTTCAATAAATCTTCAATTAAAATGACTTAGCATATCAAAAGACTATCAATCATAAAAATCATGTCAATAAACAAACAAGATAGTCCTATATTTGAAGCTAGCACAATACAACATCTCAAACATGTGAAAACATAGATTTAGAAAAACCTAACTCAACATGTAAGTCAATTAAAGCTCTAACTAGCTCTACTAGAGTTCAATACTCTAATGATTTTTACACATAAAACACACATATATTCAAGAAGAAACCCCAAGGTGATTGAAGACTTGTAGATCAAAAATAAAAGAGAAATCAATACCTTGAACTCAAACTGTGCTGTCTCATTTTTGTGAGGATAGCTATCAGAACTCTTGATCAAATGACTCCAAAATTATGTAGAGATGATAGAGGACTGATAGACAAAGATTCTCAAACTTGAATCACTCCAAACGGAGTTTGTATGAGTGAGTTATGGTGTTTGGAAGATAAGAAAGTTTGAGAGAAAATTTCTGCACAAGATTTTCAATTTTCTTCTTGGAATGAAATGGGGGGCAAAATGGAGTATTTAAAGGAGGGAATTAAAACAAGAATTGAAGAAACAATTGGAGGCTGCCAACCTAGCTTCCCATGGAGGGGCGTGGCCTCCACGGGGGCAGAGTGCAGCTCCTCCTGTGGGGGCCACGCACCTCCGCGGGGTAAGTTGCAATGGCCTCCAATTTGGCCTACAACTCCCCTCGCGCACCATTTTGTTCTTCAACAGTTGTCCGGCCTCCGAACTCTGATTTTGAATCCGTTTTTGGATTACAAACCAAGACTCCCTCATGTACAAATGACATCAAGAAAACTTTCTCAAAAAATATGGAATTCAACTTGAAAATCTAGGACGAAAACCATGTACGATAAAGTCTCGGAAAGTTTCTTAACCTCTTAATTTGAATTTGAAACTTAATGAATGAGTAGCCGAAACAACCGAAACTCAATAAGGAATTATATATGCTCAAATTCAAGTTCAATAACATAGAAACACAAACAAATAAATACAAGAACACACAAGTATGCCGTTTCCAAGAGATAATCCTAGAACATGCAATTTATGAAAATTGTCAACTTTAAATTTAATGCATGTGCATACATGAACCAGTGTGTGTATTGTGTTATACCAAATTTTGCACAATGATGCAATGACACTTATGAATGCAATGTATGTGTGTGCCTATGCATTGCAAGAGGAAAGAGGTCTCGATATACCTTTTGCTAAGTAATTTAGCTTTGTTCCTCTTGTAGCCACCACTTTGCTTGAATGTTGTCCAATCTTCCTTGTAGCTTGATCATCCACAAATCCTAGAAAACTAATCAATACAATGCAAATGTCTTTTTGATAAAGAATTATGCCAACACAAATCTCAAGAACCTGACATTATCCAAAACCCATACATCATCTTCACCATTTTCTACTCAAGAAGGACATTGGAGGTGGATTCAAGCTTGAAGAAAGACGGTCTCACATGGGTCCTTTCTATTTCTATCCTCTTTGTTATTTTCTTATATTTGTCATGAGTAGCTAAACCGAAATTGGGGGTTGATGTAATTAATTCATAGATTGTGGGATTTCCACCATTTTGATTTGATCAATATAGTTCCATTCAATTTGCTTAATTGTGTTTAATTATCTCTTGAATTAAGTAGACACTCAAACTCTTAATTCTTGTGGATTAATTGAACTTATTATAGTAACTAATCTTTAATTGAAATCTGTCTGAAGTTGGTAGACACTCCAACTCCCATTTAACTTAGTAGTTGAATTTACTCTTTAATGCATTTGATACTCACCATGGATTGGGTATGCACTCCAACTCCCAACTCATTGGTGAGATTGAATTGTGGTTTCTTTGTGAGCCAAGTAGGCACTCCAACTCTTGGTTTACATTAGACACCAATTAATATTTTTAACCAACTACACCAAGGTGTTTAACCAAGTTTAATTGAATTGGAAGGCGTATGTTGTGAGCACTCTCATATCCCGGCTAGGTAAAAGGGGTTGATTGGGAGCACTCCAATCCAAGCTATCCCGGCTATCTCATATCTATCCAAAGCAAAAGTGAAAAGGGTGGATTGTGAGCACTCCAATCCAAGCCATCTCGGAAACTCGCCTAGGAAGATAATCCCTATATCTAAATCGAATCGGGCTTCATAAGCGGAACTCCCACTATTTGTGTCTATATTGCATCAACTCCCATATCTCTCATCATATACTTTTCACATATATTTTCATTATCTTAAGTTATGCTTAGTTTCTTTAGTTTAGTAGTAGTGCATTTTCATTTAGTTCCTATCATCTTTTTTTTTGGGTAAATAAATAGTATCATAGAAAAGAGAAAGAAAAAATGTACATTTACAAGGGGCATACCCCAGGAAGAAGAACGAGAGCAAAAATAAAAGCTCAAAAACAGCTCAAACACACGAGCTAAACAAGAAAGCAAAAGCTAAACAAGGCTCGAACAAGCACAAAACATGACAAACAAATCACCCAATAGAGATATTCCATTTTAAAGCAACAAGAGGCCAATCCTTCAAGTTGATAGATAAGAGCCTGCTACGAATAGTGTCAATAATGAAGCTGGTAACAACTATGCTTGACTTATGAGAACTCCCAAAGATTCTAGTGTTCCTTTATCTCCAAATATAGTAAACCGCCATAGCAAGACAAAGCTTCTTGACAACAATGGAAGGAGATTTCCCTTTCCAACGTTGAGCAGCCCAAGCAATAAATCTAGGCCAGCTATGACCATTCCAAGGTCGGCCACACATATCCTTCAAAAGAGACCATATGACTTTGCTATAAGCACACTCAAAGAAAAGGTGGGCATGATTCTCAAGGGAAGAGGATCAAAGAACACAAAGAACACAAAGAGTACCAACACGAGGATTATAAAGATGAACACGGTCCAATGTTGAAAGTCTCCCTCTAATGGCTAACCAAAGAATGAAGCTCATCCTTGGAATGTTATGAAAATACCACACAACCTCAAACCGAGGAACCAAAGGATGCGGAGTCTTGAGACTAGCCATGGTTGAAGCTACAGAATAAATACGATCGGGAGTAGGAAGCCACTTAATACAATCCTCCAAACTAGAATTAGGGTTGTAAGAAGGCATATGGTTCTTGATTTCTAGGAGATCAATCGATATGGAGCAAGACCAAACCCACTGATCACCATGAACAATAGAACTGACTTTGGCCTTTGTAGGAAGACCTGAGTCATAAATGACCCTAGTGCTCCATTTTAAACGAATAGGGCCATCGGGATGCCAATTATCAAACAACAAGGAAGTGCCAAACCCATTACCAATGATATGCCGAATTAAGGGGCGAGCAATAGGACGAAGCTTGAGGAGCTTTCTCCAATTCTAAGAACACGTTTGGGGAGCTTTCACCTCCCAAATACTCCTACCTTTGAGGTGATAGGTTTTAATCCAGTTTGTCCAGAGATTATTAGAACCATGCACCAGATTCCAAATATTTCGAATCATTAGAGCTTTATTCCAAGAAATGAGATCCTTGATGCCGAGACCACCCTCATATTTAGGAAGACAAATATCCGACCAAGCAACTTTTGCCCCTTTACAATTTCCATCAATACCTTTCCACAAAAAGGAGCAAAATTTCTGCTCAATATTCCTCAGAACCTTTGAAGGGAGACAAAGGTGACTAGCCCAAAAGACTTGGATACTAGACAAAACCGAGATAATAAGTTGCAGCCGCCCTGCATAAGAAAGACAACGATTCATCCAAGAAGAAATTCTGTTCAAAACTTTATCCAAAAGAGAAGAGCAATCAAGATGACTTAACTTTGAAGAAATGATTGGAATCCCCAAATACCTGATAGGAAGCGAGCCAACATTATAGCCAAAAATGTTGATGAGTTGATGTCTACTATCATTAGGCACACTCGGAAGAAAAATATTACTCTTGGTCGGATTAGCTTTGAGGCCCGAGAGAGAAGAGAAATCATCAAGAGGTATCTTGAGAATAGTAGCAGAAGGTGTAGAACCATGACAAAGCATAATAAGATCATCCGCAAAACATAGATGAGAAAGTTTAATCTTTTCACACTTCCAGTGATATTTAAAATGTGGGGAATGCTTGGCTAATAACTTAGTGAGAACCTCCATAGCTATAACAAAGAGATAGGGAGACATAGGATCACCTTGACGAAGCCCCCTCTTACTATGAAAGAAACCTACAAGCTCACCATTTATAAAAATAGAGAATTTAGGAGTTGTGATGCACACCTTAATTCAGTTTATTACCTTTGAAGGAACACGAAAAGCAGCAAGGGTTTCTAACAAGAAGTCTCACTCCACCGTATCAAAAGTTTTCATCAAGTCCACTTTCAAAGAACACTTGGGAGTGCCATCATCTTTATGGTAATTCCTCATAAGCTCTTGGACAAGAAGAATATTATCACCAATCCTTCTTCCGACCACAAAAGCTGATTGAGGAGGGCTGATAATGTTAGGAAGAATAATCTTAATCCTATTTGCAATGATCTTAGCGATAATCTTGTAAAGAGTATTGCAACATGAGATCGGTCTAAAGTCCATCATTCTAGAAGGATTTGGGACTTTAGGAACCAAAGCTAAGATCGTTGTATTGAGTTCTTTGAGAAGATGACCTGTTCGAAAAAACTCTTGAACAGCATTGATTACGTCTCCACCAACTATATCCCACATCTTTTTAAAGAAATGAGCATTAAAACCATCAGGCCCTGGAGCTTCATTAGGGTGAAGCGAGAAGCAAACATCACGAATCTCTTCATTAGTGACACTCCTACATATCAAGTAAGCTTGATCATTTGAAATATGATTATGAATAATAGTTTGAAGTGTACCAGCTCTATTCAATGAGGGAATCAAGCAGCCAAGAATTTTCTGAAAGTGGCGGATAGCTTCATTTTTGATAGGAACATCACCTTCGATCAAAGAACCATCTTCCCTCATAATAGATAGAATTTTATTTCGATTTTGTCTACCATTGATGGCCTTGAAAAAATAGGAAGAATTCCGATCACTAGCATGTAACCATTGGATTCTCGATTTTTGCTTAAGAAAATCTTCTTCAACTTGAAGAGCCATAGTATAAGAATTAATAATATCCTTTTCTTGCAATCTAAGAGTGTTATCAGTAGGGTGGGCATCAAGACAATGTTGACACTCTTCAAGCGCTTCTTTGGCTTCGTTCAATTTGACTGTCACATCACCAACCTGGTTCTTGTTAAGAGATTTTAAAGCCTTCTTAAGAATACGAAGCTTAGAGCAAAGCTTAAATTGCATAGTTCCATGAACTTGTTCCCGCCAACAGCTCTTAACAAGAGGAAGAAAGTCTTCCCTCTCCGTTAGAAAATTGAAGAATTTAAACGGGCAATTCTTCCTTCTACCTTGTAACCCAAGCTTAACCAAAGATGAACTATGATCGGAAATGCTAGGAGGGAGAAAAATGGCTTCTGAATTCATTTACTTACCTAGCCAAGCATCATTAACGAGCACCCTATCCAATTTCTTAGAGATACAATCATCATTACTTATTTTGTTACACCAATAGTTGAAAAAACCCGAGAGCCGCAGGTCGTCCTGTTCAGCAGCTTGTAAGCAATCTTCAAACTCATCCATAGCAACCGATCGTTTAGAAGAACCCCCAATAGTATCATGAACCCCTCTGGCAACATTAACGTCTCCAAGAACGATCCAAGGGGTACCAGCAGAAAAATTAGCACACATATTATCCTAAAGTTCTCTTCTAGCTCCATTATCATTAGAACCATAAACAAAAGAGATTCTAAATGTGTCATTATTATCAAGAAGACAAGCATGACAGTGGATAATCTGGTCAGTTTCACAAATTTTGCTCACTTTAAGGATTCTTGGGTCCCAACCAACCCAAATCCTTCTAAGGCTATGACTATTGTAGTTGTCAAGCATGTCCCATTCTTTAAAAAATAGATTTGATAACATTGGGTTTATTAATGATTCTCACCCGAGTTTCAACCAAGCAAATCAAATTGAGCTTTAAATCAATCAACATCTTCCTTACCTCCAGTTGTTTAGGGGCAGCATTAAGACCCCTAATGTTCCAACAAACCATACTAATCATCTAGAGGTGGTGGGAGACTCCACCTTAGCTATAGAGCTATGAACCTTGCTGGACTTAGAGGCTTTAGAATTTCGCTTCTTCTTTTTATGACTAGAGGCCTCAGAGGTGCTAAAGAGACCTACTATAGGAATCCCATCAATATTCTTGATCTTGGAATGCCAAAGAGAGATATCGGGAGAAGTTGTGGCAGGAGAATCTTCATTACTGTAAGCCTCTTCTTCTTCTTCAATGAGAGCCAAGAACTTGTTGGAGGTATCAACCCCTTCTTCCTTAGAATTAGCAACAATGGTATGGACTTCACTTCCCAAATTCTGAAAAAGAAGACTAGAAATACCCATAATTGGCACATCCTCAGAAATACAAATAGATAGGGGGGTAGGCTGTCCTCCACCATTATTTGAAGGTTCCTCAACCTTTGTACCAACAGAGGAATCCTGAACAAAATTAAGGTCCCCTGAAAGGATGGAAACTGGAGCTGCACCACGATTGACCTTCACCCACTCTTGCTTCATTTTGGAACCACGGTTCTCGTCAAATCTACCTTCCACATGCTTTAGACTCGAGCAAGTAGCAACATTATGACCAAACGATTTGCATTCAGGATAAATCTTTGGTTTCCATTGATAATCAACCAGAATTTCAACACTCTCCTCATTATTGTGCTCATCACCTTTGCCCATAAGTAAATCAAAAGAACCAATTAACTTGCTAGTAGCATCAATTTCGACACAAATTCTTGTGTAAGAAATTCTTTTCCTTGTTTCAGTTAGACTATCAGCATAAAGAGGCTTCCCAAAAGCACATGCTACATAGCTTAGCCCCTCTTCAGTCCAATATTCATGAGGAATATTGAAAAACTTGACCCATACTGGAACCTTAGAATAAGATTATTTTGTTAAAACAAGCCGAGAGTGCCATTTCTTAAGAATAATCATTCTTCCAGCAAAAAGCCATGGACTAGCCTCAAGAACTTTAGAGCAAGAGTCATCATCTGTGAACTTGAAAAAAATAGAACCCTTTTCATTAGCTAACACCTCTAGAAGACCACAATTACCCCAAATCTTCATAGTAATATTGTTAACAAGAGAGAATGAGAGCTTCTTCTCAATAAAATAACCCACCAAGCAATTCTTCCAAGCCTTGCACCCTTCATCAGCAACCTCCATTGGGGGGGGGCAACACACTTCCTATTTTCCTTGTTAATAGGATTGTAGAATTTGAGCTTCATGGGCATTCGGTTTGGACCACCTTCATTTTGAGAAGAAAGAACACTTTGAAGCACATTGCTGTAGCTAATAGGCCTATTTTCGGAAATACTTGGGGGTGATTTCCTAGGTTGACTAATTGCATTGTTGAAGGCTCCATCATCCAAAGGGGAAGTGTCAGAATTTCCTTTCCTTTGCTGCTCCTTGTTTTTCCATAAAGGAGGAACTCCAACCAGCTGTATCTGCTGAGACTCATCAATTTTAGTAGTACTGACTTGTCCTTTAGAGGCATGCTTTTGTGCATGGCCAAAAAAGGAAAAAAGAGACTTTTGCTTCAGAACTGATTTTTGCGAGTTGTGACTCATCTTCTGCTTCTCTATCACGTTCATGGAGTTATAAAGAACATCCATTGTTGATAAACCTTCATTCTCAGGAGACAAACCAGCTCCATTGCAAATAGCTTCGTCACCAGTTGTATTTTCTTTAGTTTGAGAGTTCAATCCAGCTCCATGGGAAAAAGCTTTGTTTGAAATGAGTTTAGACCTGTTAAGGTTATGTCCTCCACCTTTAGACCCATTTTTACTCTTGTTAACAACACTAGCTTCCAAGAGAGAAGGAAAACCAACAAAAGATCCATTAGAGATAGTAAGGGGCGGATTCTCCATGGTAGAACCAGCTAGATGCACCAAAGAGTAGGAGATAGCAGCTGTGTTGAGTGAAATTGGACTAGCTCCACCATTGTTGGGCAAGCTAGAAAGATGCACTCCTTTGGCAGACTCAATATTGCACTTAATAGGAACACTAGATTTTAAAATGGAAATGACACCAGCAGAGGGAACTTTATGAGGGAGGGAGAGAGGTTGGCCTTTCATGGAGGAAATGGGAAGAAGGACACCAGAAGTGGAAGTGGAAAGAAATTCTAAAATCTCTGAAGTGGGTGTATTTTCAGTACTCCTTTGGAAGGACCATAGAGAAGGAGGAGCGAGGTTTGTTAAAGACTAAGCAAGGAAGGGATGAGTGTTAAAGACTAAACAAGTACTAAGCTAGAAAGATCGGGATAGCTATATCTCGATCTTTGTGGACAATACTCTAACTTGCCATAGTACTTGTTTAATACATTTGAGTGTATAGTTGCGGTATTATAATTTTTTTTTTTGATATTGCATATACGACAGATGCGTGTCAAGGGTTGATTCGTGGCTTGAACAATTACGAGCGCTCACCTTCTTCCGTAATGGAAGATAGGATATAATTGTTCATTAGAGAATCAATGGTACTTAATTGAAAAGATGAAAAGATATATAATTAGAGAGGTAAAACAGACTTTATGACCTAGCTCTAATTATGAACTACTCGTGGAGGATCATACCGTATGTAATAGCTATATCGATTGACATTGAGATTTTAGTCTGTGTAATACATCTGCAGTTTCGAGCATGCAACCTCGGGTTTTTAATCGAGTAACTTCGAAGTTAATAATCATGGAATATTGATTAAAGAGTTTAATTAATATTTCTAAGTATTATTGGAGCTCAAAACTATGGGTCCATTAGGTCTCTTTGCTAGCCCTTTATTCTTATTGGTAACAAGGGTCACGGTTAATTAAATGGATAGTCCAATTAATTGTGTTACGAAAGTGACACGAATAAATTAAGAAAACTAATTAAATAAAATGATTATTTGATTAGTATATTAATAGTTGAATTATGTTAATAATCAAGAATTATTAATTATTTAATTATTAATATGAGGTTACAAGTTCGAACCATGACTAATACAAAAGGATTAGAGATAATAAAGATTATTTTAAATCCTAGAGGTCGCGGGTTCAAGTCCTAGTGGTGACCAAATTAAAATAGGATTTAGTATCCTATTTTGACTTGGACAACTGAACCCTAGGATCCTGATATAAATAGATACTTATCAGGAAACAAAAAGCAACAACCAAAAACCTAACACAGAAAATAGAGGTGCGGCCAAATCAAAAAAAAAAATTGTTTCCCTTGCAGGAGCTGGCTGAACACAAGGAGAAGGCAAAGGGTTGTCTTCTTGACTTCTGTAACCTTCTTCTAGTCCTATCTGTATCTGTGACGTGTACACACAAGTTATCAGACATCGGGTTATAGCTAGGAAGGCTTGGTGGTGAAATCAGAATTGAATTATTAAGAAAACAATCAAGTATACTTCAAGTGTTTTTTATATACGTGTATATACAAAATCCGGTCCGGAAATTGTGTTTTCTAAAGGAATTTTTTTTTGAAACCCTATATACATTCAGCTGCAATTTTTGTAATCATTTTTTTTCCTACAACTATTTATTCCCCCAAAAAAATATGTGCTAGACAAACACACAAAATTCTTAACTAGATGTAAAAGATGCAAATCTAACAACCTATCTATTAGCTAACTCCAATCAACATCACAATTTCACTATGCAATAAAAATGAAGTATTTGCAAAAAATATGAAATGAAGATCCAGTCTTGGACAAGTAGAATAATGAATGAGATGAGATGTCTGTTCTTACCTACCGAGTGAACATATGATGAACAACCATGCTTGATGAAGTTTAGATGCACATGGATTTGGGGATGGACTGTTAAAAAAGGTATCTTGTAACTTCAGACTCTTGAAAACTCCACTCTCACTCTAAAGATTGAATTTTTGAAGTTCTACAGCTTGATGAAGTTAAGGAAGTATATATAGTGCCCTAAATGAAATAGGGTCGTTTTGGCCCTAACACTCAAAGTGCGACTTCCAATTACGACTTTGTTTCGCACTTTTGAAGTCACAGAATTTACTGCAGCATTATGCGAGTTTGCAAAGTGTGACTTTATTTCACATCAAAAATCTCGTAGAAGTTACTAGAGATCAGTGTGACTTTCAAAGTGCGACTTTATTTCGCACATATGATCTCGTAGAAGTTACAGGAGATTGATTTGAGTTTCAAAGTATGACTTTGTTTTGCACATTCAAAGTCCCACATCCAAAGTGCGACTTTAACTCGCATTTCTCGAACTCCCACAAATCCCTTTGAGAGATTTACAAGATGTAATGCACACCACTTTGAAGAGAATAGAAATGGCCTTCTAAAGTGGTAAAGAACACACACTAATTAATATTTATGATGTGAAAGTGTGAAAGCGATGACATGCACACCAACAATGAAACACAATTGAATGATATGTTTGTGTGTGCGCACCTAATTTTATGAAGAGAACAAGTCAAGTGATTTACCTTTGAAGCTTTTGTTCTTAAAGCTTAGAGGTACCAGGAAGATTGCAGATCATGATAACACTATTGAGCACATGAAGATCCTAATCTACCTATTACAACAAAAAAACATTATGCGACTTCCAATTACGACTTTGTTTCGCACTTTTGAAGTCACAGAATTTACTGCAGCATTATGCGAGTTTGCAAAGTGTGACTTTATTTCACATCAAAAATCTCGTAGAAGTTACTAGAGATCAGTGTGACTTTCAAAGTGCGACTTTATTTCGCACATATGATCTCGTAGAAGTTACAGGAGATTGATTTGAGTTTCAAAGTATGACTTTGTTTTGCACATTCAAAGTCCCACATCCAAAGTGCGACTTTAACTCGCATTTCTCGAACTCCCACAAATCCCTTTGAGAGATTTACAAGATGTAATGCACACCACTTTGAAGAGAATAGAAATAGCCTTCTAAAGTGGTAAAGAACACACACTAATTAATATTTATGATGTGAAAGTGTGAAAGCGATGACATGCACACCAACAATGAAACACAATTGAATGATATGTTTGTGTGTGCGCACCTAATTTTATGAAGAGAACAAGTCAAGTGATTTACCTTTGAAGCTTTTGTTCTTAAAGCTTAGAGGTACCAGGAAGATTGCAGATCATGATAACACTATTGAGCACATGAAGATCCTAATCTACCTATTACAACAAAAAAACATTCCAATGTGGTTTGTCATATAAATAAGACAATCACAAAATGGAGAACCTTACACAGTGGGTTCACAAAATACAATATTCGTGAGCTGTTGAGATCTCACCTCCACCTCTACAAAAAGGGAAGGAGGAGGGGGGGGGGGGGGGGTGGAGGTCGACCTCCCCCACCTAGAATAGGAGAGGATTGTAGATCCTCGAATCTGGAAATAAATTTGTAATCTGGTAGGCATTGACAACCTACGAAAAAGACAGAGAAAAAGGAGCGGTGGTCAAGCCACATAGTGGTGGGGGGGGGGGGGGGGGTCCCTTTGGGGGATTCTCTAATGCTCAAGTCAGATGGTGAATCGAATATAAGAAATAAATTCAAAGAGACGGCGTTTAAACAAAACCAGTTTGTTTGTGTCATGTCGTGCATGTTAGGTCGACTAAGCTCAGGTGACTAAGAGTCCCTAAGCTTTTCCAAGTTGAGACAAGGTTAGAATTAGAGCTAGAGCTGAAGCGAAGCAAACCAATTCATAAACCGAATGAAAGAGAGAGTAGGAGCTAAAGAGAGGATTTCAGCAGTGTTTATGTGTATAAAAAGCCAACTGTGTCAAGTTGAGAACTCGAGTTGCTATATATTAGGCTTAACGTGTTTGAGTGTAAAGAAGAGCTGACTTTGATAGGAAAAAACTGAATCTCTTTCTCTGAAGAGGGGTCTGGTATTTTTAGGGGAGTGACAAGCGTCGTTTGTATATTAAAATACACAAAGTGCGTGTCTAATACAACCTATAGGGGGGGGGGGGGGGGTGAATAGGTTTTAATCAAGTTAATTACCAACTTTTCCTGATTATTCAATATACAAAATCAAGAATAAAGTGCTAAAATTAAATAACATTTTATTTTTACGTGGAAACCCTTCAACAAGGGAAAAACCACGGGCTAACTGCTTACCCACTCTGATTTTCAAATCCACTATTGTAATGATGTTTACAACCTAGGTTGACCTCTAGTCACTGTTGGAACCTAGGGTTACGGATTGCGCAGCGGAAGGTTTTAAAAAAAAAATTTATGCAATCATTAAACTAACCCATTTGTACAGTAATAATCGAATACATTAATAAAGTGGAGAAACTTTTTCATACCTATGTAGGAGGCTCCTTCACTTTTATACGAACTACTCCTGATTTGAACCACGTGATCTTCCTCGCTATCTCCCAGAACTGGTAACAGCGTGTGGGCGCGTCACGATATTCAGGACCTGCATGGAGGAAGAAGAGAAAAAACACACACACAAAAACAAAACCTAGGCACTTGTGGTCTCACCACACCCTAGTATTTTTTTCACTTTTTTTGTTTTGCTTTTTCCTTTTGCTGTGTCTTTTCTGTGTCTCACGATCACTCAATTTCTCTTCTTTTTTTTTGTTTTTAGTGTCAATTGTCTCATTCGGTTCTTTTCAATTCTTGTTTAATTAAATATATATCTCATATATATTCAAAAAAACAACAAACCAAAATCTATTTGATTTTAAAAAAAAGATTTTCAAAGATATCTCATATCTTTTTAAAATAATTAAATATTTATTTTTTGAATTCAAACATTTTAAATTCAAATTCAAATATTTAATTTAATAAAATAAAATAATCATATTATCTTATTTGATTCAAAATCAAATATCAACTAACACCCTCCATTTAGTGATTAACAACATAATTAAATAATCTTATTATTTAATTTATTTAATCACCATTATTCATTAATTAAATAATCCCATTATTCAAATAACTCCCGAATAAATACGCGTCACTTTCGTAACACAATTAATTGGACAATCCAATTAATTAACCGTGACCCTTGTTACCTAAATCGATCGGGCTAGCAAGGGGACCTAATGGACCCATAATATTTTGAGCTCCAATAATCCTTTGAAATTATTAATTAAACTCTTTAATTAATATTTCATGATTATTAACTTCGGTGTTATTCCACTAAAAACCCGAAGCTGCACTCTCTCAACTGTAGACGTTTTTACACAAACCAATAACTCTCGGTGTCCATCGATATAGCTATTACATATGGTATAATCCTCCATAAGTAGTTCATAATTAGAGCTGGGTCATAATGTCCGTTATACCCCTCTAATCATATCTTTCCATTAAGTACCATTGATTCTCTAATGAACAATAAATCCTACATTCCTTACGGAATTAGGAGAGCGCTCATATTGTTCAAGCCCCGAATCAACCCTTAAGGGAACTACCATCTACTTCTCACAAGAAGGAGTGGATTCCACTATTGTGTACAAACCTTCCCAGCCACAAGCCAAACCGCGATCCCAACATACGGAGTATATTGATCGGGAATGCAACTCCGACCTCACCCATGGTATATCAAAGACCACGATCTAACCTGAAGGAGTCGATAAGACACTCAGGATTAAGATCACCCACATATAGCCATCATAAGTTGATATATATGAATCTCATCGTTAAACGGATCTAAATGAGAGATTCATATAGATCATGGCCCAGTCCTATATGATCACATCATACAAGGTGCCTCCATTCTCATATCTACATATGAATGATCCAGGAGAGGATCACCGTACACTACAAAATGGACCGCAGCTGTAGATTAACCACAAATAAAGTACCCAGCTTTATTTGCTATCTACGGACTCTTTAAATTGCTCGTTTCAAACTGAATCCATCTATATATGACACTCATATACTCAGTTCGAAATTACATCCGGCAATTTTAGGATGTTAAGTGCACATGTTATATAAAGTATGACACAAAATGAATGAATATACTACTTTTTTTATTTATGTTCAAATTACATTTACATATTACAAGTTTTAGGGCAAAAAACCCCAACAGTCACACCATTCTCGGTCACTAACCCACCACTACTACCCGCATGCCTTTATAGTGAATTCTTGATCACTTTGCTTGCCAACCACACCTTGGTTACAAGACTTAACTTGCTTGTGCACTACACCTTGTAGTCACAAAGACTTAACTCTCAAAGAGATTAACAACCTAAGTGAATATATGAATATTCAAAATGTAAATAATGCTAGGCAACACTAAATGCTAATCTAGGGATTATATGACAGCAATAGATGCAATCCTAGATATCAATATCTTTATGAATGCTCATAAAGACCTAACTAGATATAGATATGCAAGTCTAAAATCTAATCATCAAACAAAGCCATAGTAACACAAGTTGTCATTAATTATGGCAAGGACAATAAATGCAATCAACGAATCCTAATTAGCTAGAGGGCAAATATGTCCTAAATGTAAGCTATCACAATACAAACCCAATCATGCAAAGGAACTTATAACAAGTTGTAATAAATGAAGTCCTAGCATTTAATCAACTAATAAATGCAATAAAAACATCATCTTGGAAAGTTTAAACAAATAACAAAGATGTGATTTTTGTTTAACTTACCAAGTCAACTAAAGATGAAGACCCATGCCTTAATGATGCTTAATGATGCATGAAGGATGATGGGTTTTGGGTTTGGAAAGTTAATGAAACACTCTTGGAGCTTCTCTCACTAAGGGAATATGTTCTCTCTATCTAAAAACCAAGTTTGAAGCTCCAAAAAACGAAGTGGGAGAGAAGAGAACATATATAAAGAAGACCTAAATGAAACAACGTTGTTTTAGCAAATAAGGCACAAAACAAGGCACTGTGCGGGTCCAGTGCACGGGTAGGGGACCCGCGCACTACCCGCGTAAAAGCGAAATCCGAGAAACATCATGCTCGGTGTACGGTTATTGTACAGGTAGGGTACCCATGCATAACTCGTGCAAAAACAGACTCGAGCCACCCCATGGACAGTGCGCGGGTAGGGGACCCGCACACAAACCTGTACACTGGAGAAACTCGAGGAAATCAAAGGCCATAGCGCTGGTACTGCACGGGTAAGGGACCCGTGCACACCCGCATGTAGGTTCTAGATTTTGGATTGCGCAGCGGAATGAGGTTTTTATAATTTCAATGCAATCATCAATTAAACCAATTGTACAGTAATAAGCGAAAACAATAAGAAAGAGATGAAACTATTTCATACCAACGTTTGTTGGCTCCATCTTCTTTTCGATCTGCTTCCTGATTTGAACCACAAGATCTTCTTGGCTATCTCCCGGGATTGGTAACAGCATGTGGGCGCGTCACGGTACTCAAGAATAAGGAGGATGAAGAAAAGAAGAAAAAGAATTTTTTTTCTTTGGCCGAAAATTCCTAGAACACTTTCTAGGGTTTTTTTTTTCCTTTCTCTCCTTGGTTCTATACGCTTAAAAAATTAACTCTCAATTCTGAATGTATGATGTGTTGTCTTAGTTTCCAAAAACATATATCCTATATATATTTTTAATAAAGCTAATTCATCAAATCTTTTAAGATATATGATATCTTTAAAGATATTGAATAATATTAATTTATTTGATTTGATTTGAATTCAAACTCTTTTAAATTCAAATTCAAATCTTTTAAGATATCTGAAATCTTTAATTAATATTAATTTATTTGAATTCAAACTCTTTTAAATTCAAATTCAAATATTTAATTTAATGGAAATAAAATAATCAAATTATCTTATCTTCATTCAAAATTAAAAATCAATCAACACCCTCCATCTAATGATTAATTACACAATTAAATAATCTAAATATAATCATTAATATTCATTAATTAAATAATCTCATTATTCAATTAATTCTCGAATAGACACGTGTCACTTTCGTAACACAATTAATTGGACAATCCAATTAATTAATCGTGAACCTTGTTACCTTAATCAATCGGGCTAACGAGGGGATCTAATGAACCCATAGTATTTTGAGCTCCAATAATCTTTAGAAATAATTAATTCAACTCTTTAATTAATATTTCATGATTATTAACTTTCGTATTATTCCATTAAAAACATGAAGTTGTATTCTCTCAACTGTAGATGTTTTTACACAAACCAATAACTTTTGGTGTCCATCGATATAGCTATTACATATGGTATAATCCTCTACAAGTAGTTCATAATTAGAGATGGGTCATAATGTCTGTTATACCCCTCTAATTATATCTTTCTATTAAGTACCATTGATTCTCTAATGAACAATAAATCATACATTCCTTACGGAATTAGGAGAGCGCTCATATTGTTCAAACCCCGAATCAACCATTAAGGGAACTACTATCTACTTGTCACAAGAAGGAGTGGATTCCACTATTATGTACAAACCTTCCCAGCCATAAGCTAAACCGCGATCCCAACATACGGTGCATATTGATCGGGAATGCAACTCTGACCTCACCCATGGTACATCAAAAATCACGATCTAACCTGAAGGAGTCGATAAGACACTCAGGATTAAAATCACCCATATATAGCCATCATTTGTCAATATATGAATCTCATCATGTAACAGATCTAACTGAGAGATTCATATAGATCGTGGCCTAGTCCTATTTGATCACATCATACAAGGTGCCTCCATTCTCATATCACCATATGAATGATCCAGGATAAGATCATCGTACATTACAGAATGGACCGCAGTTGTAGATTAACCACAAATAAAGTACCCAACTTTATTAGCTATGTATGGACTCTTTAGATTGCTGAACGCGCAATATTTTATATGTCGTGATATGCACTATTCAAACAAATTTATAAGACCCCAAGATGCACTCAAACAAGTATAAAACTAGTCTGTGGCAAGTATGTGTATCGTTCCTCAAAGATCGAGAGATAGTTATAAGTAAATCAAGCTTTAGTTAAAAATGCTAGAAAAGTAAATTGATATGAATTTGGAGAAGAAATAAAACTAAAATGTAAACTAAGCTAAAATGCACTAAAATATACTATTCTAGAAAGGTATGGATATGTGATATGTAGATTAAGGAATTGATGAATTCAACTAGCAAACAATGGGTAAAGAATGAACTCATAATGATTGTCATTAACTAATGTAATCACCCTAGGATGTATAGGAGTGACTATTTACCACTTGCGAGTGCCCAAACCATCATGTATAGCATTGGCCACCCGCAATTGGTTATATAATGAAAGAACATCTATCTCATAAGGGACATATCTCTTTGTTAAAAAATCACCAACCCATCATGTATAGATTGATGCTTAAATCTATCACATGCAAACAATCCTAGGATGTATAGTCTTGATTCCATGAAAGATTAGGATTATTTTTTTCGTTTTAGAGAGAGATGCTCCTTCTCTCTAGAATTTGTTGCTGCCTTCTTTTTCTAGCTTGTTTTCATGGTGGACTCTTCTCCATCCATGGATCCCTCGCCTAAACATCCATCTCTTCCTTGCCTTGGTTCCAAGAGGCTTTCTCCCCTCTACTCTTTGGTCCTCCCACCCGGTTCTACCATGGAAAATCCACCATTCCCGGAAGCACCTTATTTTTCCACTTCTAGTGTACTGCCTCCCACCCCTTCCTTGCAAGACCGTCCTTTACCCTCCCCCCTCGTAGTTTCTTTAGCTGGTGTTTCTTCCATTTTAAATGCTAATGACTCTATTGAGTGCAGCAATGGGTCTACCAAAAGAGGGCATGGTTCTAGCATACCCAAGCTCGTTTTAAATAATGCCTTCAACCAAGCAAGAACTGGTCATAGTACACTCAATAGAGCTGTTGTTGCTAAAGCTAAAGGGGTCCTATCAAGCAGCCCACAAACCTCAACTATTGCTGCCATTTTAGGCAACAATGGAGGTCTTGAAGTTTCAGGCTTTGCTGCACATCTCAAGAGCGAATTGGGGAAGATGAAAGTGCCCATGGATCAATGTAATAGGTCTGAAAAGTCTAATAGGTCTGAAAAGTCTGTTGGTATGGTAGAAAAGTCTGCTGGTATGGTTGAAAAGCCTGCCTCTAAAGGAGAAGATTGTCCAGCCGCAATTGTTGAAGATCAAAAGGTCCAGCTAGAGGAGGTTTCCTCTTTAAGCAATTATGTGCTGCCCCATAATAAAGGTATTTCTATCACTCCTCCTCTGGTGAATAAAGATGCTAGCAATGCTATAGGTCAAGTGCCTCCTATAATTTCTGAAAAAAGCCTTATTTCTTATAGTAATGTGCTGAAAGGTGCTCATAATAATCCACTTATGGATCCCCCCTCTGGTAGGCCTATGAATCTTAAATACCATCAACCATTTCATAGTGGAAATAGGAAGTGTGTCTCCTCTCCCTTAGAAGTTACAGAGAATGGCTCTAAAGCAAGGAAGAACTGCTTGGTGGGTTATTTTATTGAGAAAAAGCTCCCATTTTCTCTAGTTAACAACATAGCCTTGCGTATTTGGGACAATCGTGGCCTGTTGGAAGTTTTAGCTAATGAAAAGTGGTTCTACTTCTTTAAGTTCTCGGATGATGAAGCTTGTTCTAATGTGTTAGAGGCTGGCCCTTGGTTATTTGCTGGAAGGATGGTGATTCTTAAAAAATGGCATCCTAGGCTCATTCTATCTAAAGATTCCTACTCTAAAATTTCGGTTTGGGTTAAGCTCTTCAACATTCCCCATGAATACTGGAATGAAGAAGGGCTGAGCCATATTACTAGTGCGGTTGGTAAGCCCCTCTATGCTGATAGTCTAACTGAATCCATGAAGAGAATTTCATTTGCTAGGGTTTGTATTGAAATTGATGCCTCTTGTGACCTTGTTGATTCCTTTGACCTATTTATGGGGGATAGTTCAAACCCAAAACTTGGAGAAAACGTGGAAATCTTGGTGGAATACCAATGGAAACCAAAAATTTGTACTGAATGCAAGTCTTTTGCCCACTCTATTACTAATTGCACTAAGCTTAAGCCTCTACTTTCCCCATCTGAAAATGTTTCTGCTCCTAAGCTAAAACAAGAATGGAGGAGAGTCAATAAAAGAGATGCTCCCATGGTTTGCTCTCCCCAAGCATGCATGGAACCTCCTCCGTTTGGCTCCTTGAAAGATGATGAAGTTATCTCCACTTGTAATACTGAAAATGAGCCTTCTTGGTGTCCTTGTTGGTGGGATGGTGTGGTTGAGGTCACTTGTGGTGCACCTCTGAGAGAGATTTCGGGCACTCAACAGAAGGAGAAACTTCAAACTCTCTTTATATCTCTCTATATTTTCTTACATCACTCCACACTTTTACAATACAATCTTCATTCCTTTATATAGGCAAATGAGATGAGAAAAACACAAAAATAAATTCAAACAATGAAACAAAGTCAACGATAAGCTTCAATTGTTTGGTGGTGGTAGTTGGGGGTTGGCAGAAGGTGGCAGCTGGATGGTGGCAGCTGGAAGTCAAGCTTAGTGGCTTCTAGAATGGAGGTGGATGTCTGGAAGTTAGGTTTAATTTTCAACATCCCCCCTTAAACTTGACTCTCCATGCTTTGTCATACCAAGCATTGTCTTTAGTCTTGAAAACACATCGTGTTTGACAGGCTTGGTGAAAATATCAGCAGCTTGATCATATGTCCTGCAAGAGACTAGTTCTACCTCTTTATCCTTCACATGCTCTCTGATGAAATGATACCTCTTATCAATATGTTTGATTCTTTCATGGAATAATGGATTCTTTGCTAGCGCAATCACTTACTGATTTTTGATGTAGACCTCTGTGGGATTTACTTGTGGAAATCCCAAGTACTGTAACACATTCCTGATCCAGATACCATGACAAACAGCTGAGCAGGCAGCAACGTACTCAGCTTCACATGATGATAGTGTCACAATGGCTTGCTTTTTGGATGACCATGTGAATGCTGCATCTCCCATAAAAAAACTGAAAAACTTGTCGTGCTTTTACGTTCATCCAGATCTCTTCCCTAATCACTATCTGAATAGCCAATCAACCTGCAATCTTCACTTTTGGTATACAATATACAATCATCAACAGTACCTTTTATGTACCGGAGTATCCTCTTTGCTGCATTCAGGTGAGACTGGTCAGGAGTCTCCATGTATCTGCTGACTAGTCCAACTCCATAGAGTATATCTGGCCTGGTACACGTCAAGTATCTCAGGCTTCCAACCAAGCTCTTGAAATAGGTTGGATTAATATCTCCTCTTTCATTCTTTCTTAACTCTATTCCTGTTTCTACAGGAGTTGTGACAGGATTGCATTTTTCCATACCAAATCTTTTCAAAATTTCTTTTTCATAGATACTCTGAGAGATGAAGATACCTTTTTCGCTTTGCACAACTTCAATTTCGAGAAAATGAGCTATTAGACCAATGTCAGTCATCTCAAATTCTTTCACCATTCTTCGTTTGAAATCTTCAAACATGGCTGGATTGTTGCCGGTGAAGATCAAGTCATCAACATATAGACATGCATATAACAAGCTTCCATCAGTCTCCTTTTTCATGTATAGTGCATGCTCATATGGACATTTATCAAATCCGCTTTCTTGGAAGTAATCATTAATCCTCATGTTCCATGCACGAGGTGCTTGCTTCAAACCATATAGAGCTTTCTTTAGTCTGCACACTTTATCTTCTCTGCCTTTCTTCACATATCCAGGTGGTTGTTCCACATAGATTTCTTCTTCAAGAAAGCCATTCAGGAATGCTGACTTTACATCAAGTTGGTAAATTTTCCAACTTTTCTGGGCTGTCAATGATATCAGCAATCTGATGGTTTATAGTCTAGCAACTGGGGCAAAGACTTCTCCGTAATCAACTCCTTCCTTTTGCTTATAGCCTTTTGCTACAAGTCTTGCCTTGTATCTCTGGACTTCTCCTTTCGCATCTCTTTTGGTCTTGTAGACCCATTTTACGCCGATAGTTTTCCGGCCTTTTGGGAGAGTAGTCAACTCCCATTTCTTGTTCTTTTCAATGGATCGAATATCCTCATCCATTGCGCTTCTCCAATTTTCTTTTTGATTAGCCTCTTCAAAGCTAACTGGATCACTTGTCATCAGCAGACAATACATAGTAATATCTTCTTCCACCTGTTCTGTATTTTCATACAGATCTTCTAGGCTACGTGTCCCTCTAGGCCTCATATCTGAAAAATCACGATCAATTGGTAATTGAGCATCGTACCTTTGTGGTGACGGGAAACCACATTGAGGAGTCTGCTGATCTCTGGGTATTTGTGGCTCTCTAGCCACTTCTCTTGTCTCTTCTGCAGGTATCAACTCTGCACTTCTGAAAGCTTTGGTCTGATCCCAATTCCATGATTCATTTTCTTCAAAAATGACATCTCTGCTGAAGATCACTTTCTCGATGACAGGGTTGTATAGCCAGTAACCCATTGTTCTGTCACCGTATCCAACAAGGATACACTTTTCTTCTTTATCTTCAAGCTTAGTTCTTTTCGCTTCTAGAACCTTGATATAGGCAATAGAGCCAAATACTCTGAGGTGACTCACACTTGGTTTGTGAGTGCTCCATGCTTCTTGCAGTGTCTTTGTATCTAGACTCTTTGTAGGACATCTGCTTAGTAGATATACCGCACACAAAACTGCTTCAGCCCAAAAGCTTTTGGGCATGTTTTTATCCTCTAACATGCTTTTGACCATGTTAAGAATTGTTCGATTCTTCCTTTCAGCTACACCATTTAACTGAGGAATATAAGCTGGTGTAAACTGATGTCTGATTCCTTGTTGCTTAAGGAATTCCTGGAAAGCACCTGCAGTGTATTCTCCACCTTGATCTGATCTCAATGTTTTGATGTAATAGCCACTTTGCTTCTCCACAAGAGTTTTAAACTCTTTGAAATGATCAAATACTTCAGACTTCTTTCTTAGGAAATAGACCTAAGTTTTCTTGCTGTAGTCGTCAATGAAGGTAAGGAAGTATTGATTCTGTCCATTTGATACTAGCGTCAATGGACCACACACATATGTGTGAACGAGCTCTAGTGGCATGGTTGCTTTCCAATTTGCCTCATTTCCGAAGCTATTTCTGTGTTGTTTACTGAGAACACAGCTTTCACACATCTCATTTGGGTGATGGATATTTGGCAATCCTTTCACCATCTTCTTTTTTCCTAATTGCTTTAAACTTTCAAAGTTGAGATGTCCATACCTTAGATGCCACAACCAATCTTTGTCATTGATGATGGCTGTCAAACACCTTGGCGTATCATGATGAATTGCGAGAGGAAACATTCTGTTCTTCGTCATCTGGACTCGAGTCATCAGCTTTCCTCGAGAATCTGTGATGGTGAGTTGCATATTTTGGAGGCTAATATGATAACCTTTCTCCAGGAGTTGTCCGAGACTTATGATGTTTGTCCTCATGTCTGGAACATAGTAAACATTGGAAATGAATGCATGATCTCCATTCTTCTGCTTGATCATGACATCTCCTCTTCCTTGGACAGGGATTTTTGAGAGGTCGCCAAATGAGATTTCTCCATGAACTTTCTCATCAAGTTCTATGAATAAGTCTTTTCTGCCAGTCATATGATTGCTGGCTCCAGAATCAAGAAACCAAACATTTTGGTTTTGATATGTTGAGTTGTGTTCCATCAACATCAACGATTCTCCTTCTACTTGCTCTTTCTCTGCAAAGTTAGAATTTTCATTTACCTCATTTGGGTTACCTCTGCACTCGTTGCTATAGTGGCCATATTTGTGGCAGTTATAGCATTGAACATTTCTTTTGTCAATGTTTGGACGGTTGTTGTAGTCGTCTCTTCTTCCACGTCCTCTTCCTCATGGGACATAGTTCTGTTGTCCACGCCCTCCTCTATTTGTGTCTCTTCCTCCTCTGCCTCTACCTCTGGTTTCGGTATTTCTAGAACCTCTTCCACGAGATCCTTTACCTCGTTCTCTTCCTTGTTGTGAGGTTCCCCCTTGCTCGTATCTTTTTTCATTGAGGAAGAACTTTGACTGGAGAGCTTGCTCCAATACTTTGTCGTCACTTCTTCTTGTGACTTTCTGCTCATGGGCTTGCAATGAACCCACTAGTTCTTCAACAGACATCGTCTCCAGATCTTTTGTTTCTTCTAGTGCTACAACTATAAAATCAAACTTTGGATCTAATGATCTCAAAATTTTCTCTGAAATTCTCATGTCGATGAGAGTTTCTCCATTTCTTCTTAGCTGATTCTTAACGACCATAACTCGTGTATAGAACTCAGCAATGGATTCATTAGATTTCATCCGTAGGGATTCGAACTCACCTCGTAGAGTTTGAAGTCGGATTCTTTTCACTTTGTCAGCACCTTTGTAGGTCTTGTGAAGAGTGTCCCAAATTTCTTTCGATGACTGAGAGGATGCTATGATCTCGAATGTGGCCTCGTCTATTCCTTGATAGATTATGGACTTTGCTTTACAATCTCTTTTTCGATCGGCTTTGAGAGTTGTTATCTGAGCATCTGTCAAGTCTCCTTCAACTTCTTTGGAGGTGGGTTCTGTGTATCCATCCTCCACAATATCCATGACATCTTGAGAACCTAGTAAAGCTCTCATTTGTATGCACCAATTGTCATAGTTGTCTTTGGTGAGTTTCGGGATGACAATATACGCGTTTCCGTTGGCCATTGAGACTTGCAATGCTTAGAACACTAGTCTGGAGCTGAATTTGTAGGAACCGAGTGCACGGTTGCATCCGGAATGGTCCAAAACATTGGAAACCAGTCTGATTTTATCAAAAAACGAGTTCGGAAGCGTCCAAAACGAGCGGTCAAACTTTTAGCAAAAGTCAACTGAGATAACAGAATATTCCTTTTTGGCAGACAGAATATTCTGGGTGATTACCGCCATTAGTGACGTCAGCACACGTCAGCAGGCATGGATCCGGGTCAGGTCACGGGTCGGATCTTGAGTCGATCTGTAGATCGGGCGAAGAAGACGATCTGCGCGTGGCGGTGACGCGTCGGAGTTGCAGCTGCGCGTGGTGGCGTGTGAACTCAAGCTCCAACGTCAGAGAGAGCGTGCGGCTTCGTCTGAGCTCCGATTTGGGTGAAAATTTCACCGTTGCACTCCTAGCGATGAGTAGAACACTCTGGTGTGATCAAAAATCAATATTGAGCACTTTGATTTCTGGGCAAATTCGGATTTGGCCTCTGTTTTCTGAATTTCTCGCTCTCCTGGGCTCTGATACCACTGTTGGTGGGATGGTGTGGTTGAGGTCACTTGTGGTGCACCTCTGAGAGAGATTTTGGGCATTCAACAGAAGGAGAAACTTCAAACTCTCTTTATATCTCTCTATATTTTCTTACACCACTCCACACTTTTACAATACAATCTTCATTCCTTTATATAGGGAAATGAGATGAGAAAAACACAAAAATAAATTCAAACAATGAAACAAAGTCAAAGATAAGCTTCAATTGTTTGGTGGTGGTTGTTTGGGGTTGGCAGAAGGTGGCAGTTGGAAGTCAAGCTTAGTGGCCTCTAGAATGGAGGTGGATGTCTGGAAGGCAGGTTTAATTTTCAACAGTCCTACCAACCTACCTAACCTTGACCAATGCCAAGTCCTCTTTATGGAAAGGGCTGTTGATACCTCCAACAAGTTCGCAGCTCTTGTTGAGGAAGGTGATAACCGTAATGACCAATGCAATGACCAGAGCAATGACCAATGTAATGATGTTGATCCTCCTTCTATGGCCTCTCCGGACCAGCGCAATGACCAATGTACTGATGTTGATTCTCCTACTACGGCCTCTCCGGACCACTCTCTATGGCACTCAAAAATAAAATACATTGATGGGGTCACTGTTAAAGGGTTCTTTAGCCACACGGAATCCTTTAGCAAGAAGAAGAAGAAGAAGCGGACTGCTAAGAAAGGCAAGGTTAATAGCTCGCAAGCTAAGGTAACGCCTTTTCAACCTCTCGATGATTAATCTAGCATGTTGGAACACTAGGGGTCTGAATTCCACCCCTAAACAATCTGAAGTTAGGAAGTTGTTGCTCGACTATAACATCAGTCTAGTTTGTTTAATTGAGACAAGAGTGAGAATTAACAAGAAAACTCTTGTTGCCAATTCAGTTTTCAAAGATTGGGATATGATAGATAATTATAATAGTCATAGCCTTGGACGAATTTGGGTTGGTTGGGATCCTAGAATTCTCAATATCACTAAAATTAGTTAAACCAATCAGATCATCCATTGTAATGCTTGTATTTTGGACACCAATGACCAGTTTCGAATCTCCTTTGTTTATGGCTCTAATGATGATAGATTAAGGAAGGCTCTTTGGCAAAGTATGTGTTCAAGTCAGCATGGTTCTCCTTGGATTGTGCTTGGTGATTTCAATGTCTCTAGGAGTGTGGGTGAGTCAATTGGGGGCTGCTCCAGAATTTCGGTTGCTATGGAGGAGTTCAATGACAGTCTTTAATTTTTGGAGCTTGATGATCTTCGTTTCTCAGGTTTTCTTCATACTTGGTGCAATAAGAGAAGCAACGATTGTATCTCTAAGAAATTGGATAGAGGTCTTGTCAATAATGATTGGCTTGTAAAGTTTGAGAATTCTGAAGCAATTTTCCTTCCCCCTAGCATTTCGGATCATTGTCCCTCTGTGGTTAAACTTGGGTTACAAGGTATTAAGAAAAATCACCCTTTCAAAATTTTCAATTTTCTAACGGATAGAGCAGATTTCCTCCCCTTGGTTGATAGGTGTTGGCGGGAGCAAGTTCATGGCACCATGCAGTACAAGCTTTGCTCTAAGCTTCGAAATCTGAAGAAGGTTCTTAAGACCCTCAATAATGACAAGGTGGGAGACTTGACAATTAAATCGATTGAAGCCAAGGCTGCCCTTGATGATTGTCAACGCCTCCTTGACAAGCAGCCCCTTGATTCTAATCTTAGAATTCGGGAAAAAGAGCTTATAAGCTGTTATACTACGACACTTAAAGCTGAAGAGGACCTACTAAGGCAAAAATCTAGAATCCAATGGCTTAAGGCTGGTGACCGCAACTCCTCTTATTTCTTCAAAGCCATCAATGGTAAGCCTATTAGAAGCAAGATCCACACTATTACCGGAGATGATGGTTCCTTGATTGAAAGTGATATTCTGGTCAAGAAAGAGGCTATTCGTCATTTTCAGACTATTCTTGGTTACTCGAGGCTCGTTAGTCATGGAATTGGTACTACTTTGAGCAATATTATTGATAAGGTCATTTCCAATGGGCAAGTTGATTTCATGGGTAGAGATGTCACCGATGATGAGATTCGGGAAGTTTGCTTCTCCCTGCACCTAAACAAGGCTCCGGGCCCAGATGGTTTCAATGCTCACTTTTTCAAGATAACATGAGACATTGTTGGTGAAGATGTCATTAGTGCTGTCTAAGAGTTCTTTAGGTCTAGTCTATTGCTCAAGGAACTCAATGCTACTATCCTTGCTTTGGTCTCTAAAGTCCCTAACCCTTCTAAGATGAAGGACTTTAGACCTATCTCTTGTTGCAATACACTCTATAAGATCATTGCCAAGATAATTGTGAATAGGATCAAGCCTTGCCTTCCAGATATAATCAGCCCTTCTCAATCGGCTTTTATGGCTGGTAGGTGTATTGGTGATAACATTCTTCTTGTGCAAGAGCTTATGAGGAACTACCACAAAGATACTAGCTGCCCTAGGTTGGCTCTTAAAGTGGATTTAATGAAGGCTTTTGACATGGTGGATTGTGGATTCTTACTTGAAACCCTTGCTGCATTTCACTTACCTCCTAAAGTCATTATGTGGATCAAAGCTTGCCTAACTACCCTCAAGTTCTCTATCTCTATCAATGGGGAGCTTGCTGATTTCTTTTCCGGAAAGAGAGGCCTTCGCCAAGGGGATCCCATGTCCCTCTACCTGTTTGTTATTGCTATGGAAGTTCTTTCAAAAATTCTGGCCAAGTGCATTGAGGACTCTCTTAGTTTCAAGTTTCATTGGAGGTGTGACAAGATTAAGCTTTCCCACCTTTGTTTTGCCGATGACCTTATTATGTTATTCCATGGCTCTCTTTCATCAGCACGTGTTGTTAAGGCAGCACTTGATGAGTTCTCCTTGTTATCGGGCCTCCATGCTAATCATGCTAAGAGCAACATCTTCACTTCCGGGGTTTCTCATACCATCAACCAGTAGCTTATCAACCTTTTTGGTTATACGGTTGGTTCTCTCCCCATTCGTTATCTTGGCATACCTATCATCTCTTCCTGATTACGCCTTCGCGATTGCTCCCCCCTTGTGGACAGAGTCTCAAGAAGACTTGCGTCTTGGCTGAACCGAGGCCTCTCTTATGCTGGTCGCTTGCAACTTATTATCTCGGTTTTGACTAGTTTACAAGTATTTTGGGCTAGTTATCTCTGCCTCCCTAAAAAGGTTTTGAATATTATTGAGCAGAAATTTAGAAGCTTTTTGTGGAGAGGAATTGAAGGCGATAGCAATGGTGCAAAGATATGCAGGTCAGATATTTGTGTCCCTAAGAAAGAGGGAGGTCTTGGCATCAAGGACCTATCCTCTTAGAACAAAGCTCTCATGATTAGGCATATTTGGATTTTGAGTTATGGCACAAATAACCTATGGTCTTCTTGGATCAAAGCCTACCATCTTAAGGACTCTAATCTTTGGGAGGCTAAAACTCCATGTACTTGCTTTGGAATTGGAGAAAACTCCTCCATATTTGGCCTCTTGTGCGCCCCCTTATTAAGCACTACATTGGTAACGGTTCTAGCACCTCCTTATGGTTTGACAATTGGCACCCGGATGGTCCTCTTCTTTCGAAATGGATCCCCCGTGTTGTCTATGACTGATGCCTCCCTATCCACGCAACGGTTAGTTCCATTGTTCATGGCGATTCTTGGAGTTGGCCGGCTGCTATGTCCATTGATCTTTTTGAAATTAGAAGTCGTATGCCTTCCTATAATCCTAACTCCAATGTGAATGATAGAGCTCGCTGACTTCCTTCTTCCAATGGTACTTATTCTGCCTCCTCTGCTTTGGCTTCTCTTAGAACCCCTCATCCGTTTGTTCCTTGGTTTAAGCTTGTTTGGTTTCCCCAAAATATTCCAAGAATGAGTTTTATCCTATGGGTGGCAATTAGAGGCAGGCTCTCTACTCGGGATCGCATCCATAAATATGACCCTATGGCGGTTACTACTTGTGTTCTTTGCAACACCCACCCGGAGTCTCATGCCCACCTTTTTTTTGTGTGTTTATTCAGTAGAGCCATTTGGACTCAGCTTATGAATATTTGTGGGTCTCCTTGGAATGGACTTTGTTGGAATGCTTTCATTGACTGGGCTTCCACTCATTGGAGAGGGAACTCTCCTGCTATTGTTGCTAACAAGTTTTGTCTTGGGGTTGCTGTTTATCATATTTGGAGAGAGCGAAACTGTCGCATTTTCGAAGGCACTCAAAAGACTAGTTTGGTTGTTGCTCGCTCCATTATTGACACCATTCGCTGCCGGCTATCCTCTTTCAATTTAAAGAACCACCCCATCATTGCCTTGAATTGGAATGTTAACTCTAGTTGATTTGCTGTCTTGCTGTCTTGCACTTGTCTTGTCTTGCTCGTTTGTTAGAGCTGTTTTGAGCCTTTGTTTAGCTCTTGCTTTGCTTCCTGGGGTATGCCCCTTGTATGTTGTACATTCTTTCTCTCTTTCTATGATACTATTTACTTACCCACAAAAAAACAAAAAAAAAGATTAGGATTAGGTGAGATTAATAAATCCGGATATTACTTGGGTCATGTACCCTTGTTCAATCCTCCTATTCAATTGAGCTTAGAGGGCCAAGCATCATGTATACTTGATTCTCTACACACATAATTTCTCAAACAACTCATGAAAAGAGTTATGTACAATCAAACACAAATTGCTTTTGAAATCAAATAAAACATTGAATAGAACAAATGAGATAGATTTTTAATAGAAGATATTGAGTTCATTACAAATACCCATATTTACAAGTGAATCACATCAATCCCCTAATTTCATTACGCTACTCATAACAAATGGAATACAAGAATAAAAAGGAGGGAAGTAGAAAGGACCCATGTAGAACCTTCTTTCTTCAAGCTTCAATCCACCTCCTATGTCCTTGTGAGTAGCCAATGATGGAGATGATAATGGGTTTTTGGTAAGAAATGTTTTTTGGGATTTAGAGAGAAAAAGAATGAATGGAATGGTGTATGGTCGTGGGTCTCCTCCTTTTTGAAAATCAGAATTGAAAACTATTTATACTTCCTTCAAAAACTAGGCCAAAATGCTGATGTGGTGAGATGGGTTTCCCGTATAGCACCGGTATAGCACGGGTAGGTTACCCGTGCAGTCTTCATTTCTCTTCAGATTTGCACAATGTTCATGGGTATGTGCATGGGTGGATGACTCGTGCACCACTCTTGTAGTTGCCTTCTCCCGTGGCCTTGTTCCCTGGTCTGGTGAACTGCACGGGTGGGTGCACGGGTGTGACCCGTGCAATTACCCGTGCAGTTTGGTCTTCTCAAAATCCACCTTTCGGTGCACGGGTGAGTGCACGGGTAGTGGACGGGTATCCTACCCGTGCACTTTTGCTTTCTTCACTTCATTTGTGCACCAATTGGTCCAATTTGCCCCCCTTCATGCCTTTTTACCTAATGTCTGCAATAAAAACCAAACGAGCCATAAATACACATAAAATCGCTCAAGAACAAAACAAAGAGAACATATATGAGGGCCAAAATGTATAACATTTTTGGCTCGATCAAATGCTCATTTCAAACTGAATCCATTTGTATATGACATTTATATACTCAGTTCTAAATTACATCCGACAATCTTAGATGTTAAATACACATGTTATATAAAAGTATGAAACAATTTGAATGAATAAACTACTTCTTTTATTTATGTTCAATTCATATTTACAAATTACAAGCTTTAGGGCAAAAACCCCAACACCACACACTTGAGACATTTAGAAAGGTCACTCATTGCGCTAGGCTAAACCATACCAATCGTGCGGGCTCGGACGTTTCCGAACACACATCGGGAAACAAATTACACTACACGACACCACACTTAGTAGTAAGAATGAAGTGCAAGTGCGATTGTGAAAAGAATACACACATGAGCAATAAGGAACACATGCATAACATCACAAATGGATGTAAGGAAAAACACACGGCGGAAGCAAAAAATTAGGTTTGTATATTTCAAAAATTTTCCCTTTAAATGAAATAACCTTAGCCCTTGATTAATTAACATATAATAAAAGAATCATACCTTTTTAATGTGAAGATTAATGTTGCGTCGATTTGAATCCGCTTGTTTCGAATTGAATCCGCAAGATCTTCCAATCCAATCACGAACTTGAATCACCTAGGAGTGTGGGTTCCCTTTTCTTTGAATTGTAAACCAGAGGATGGAAAAACAAACCTTTTTCTTTTGTTAGTCACATTAATCCTCCTAGCGAAAATAAAGAACGTTTGGTCACTTGTGAATGCTTAATCTTTTTAATTAAGAACTCGAGTGAACCTTAATTCGATCTTGTGCTTAAAGCCTTTTGATGTAAATCCTTCTAGTGCACTATCGAAAATAAAACTCTCCTTATTCTTCTTCTCTTTGGTTGGAATTCTACACCCTTTTCTTGTATTGGAAGTTTTTTTTTATTCAAAAGCAAGAGAATAATTTTTTTTTAAAAAAAAACTTCTTCTTTGAACTACATATATTAAAATTTAAATTCTTGATATATATATATATATATATATATATATATATATATATATATAGGTGATGGCCAAATCCTCACACAAGGAGGATTCTTGTCATGTAGTCAAATCTTTACACAAGTAGGATTTCTACTTTGTGGACAAATCCTCACACAAGGAGGATTTGATTTCACCTAAACCTTATCAACTTAGTAGTTAAAACCTACTCCAACTCATAAGTGTATTTATCCAATAATAAATTATTGAATATAAAATTGTGACTTTATCAATTTCTTCTTATTTTTACTAGATAAATAAAAATTCTTTTTAATTTATCTACTTATCAAATAAAGTTTTTGATACTTATCATACTACTAACAATAGTATGACACTAAAAGTCCTTCTCATAGTATACTACTACCAATAGTATGATACTAAGAGTCATTCTCCTAGTAAACTACTTATAATACTATGCCACTAGGAACCTTCTCCTAGTTCGAAAAAGATTTTGACTTTTAATAGAACAATTAATTAATTAATTTCCATTTGCTTAATTAATAAAATAAAACAATATATTAAGCTAATATTATTAGCCTTGCCACCCAAGTGTATATATGGGTAATATATTGTTTTTCCATTTTATTAAATCCATTGGATTTTAATAAAAAGTCCACATGTGAACTAGACTCATTCTTACTATAAAAGAAACAAGTCCACATATCTTAAAGTAATACATTAATATAATTTAGCAGCCCATTTAATTAAAATGTACGAATTATATTCTTAATGTATTAATGGAATGCTAAATTCACCCCATTAGGGCCGCCCAAGGATTTCTACATCCATGGCCGCCCATTCGAGGTATTTGAAGAGTTACCACATGTCTTGATCACATATGACCACATCTCTCCAAAGCTTTTTGATTCTGAAATCTAAAAACAATTCTAGATGGACCCATAAAATGGTCTAGTAGAATATAACAAGTGATCCATGCAAGTTCATGCGGACTGGGGATCTTGGTGGGCTATCTTAATTTAAGCTTTAATAGACATAACCTAATCACAATCAACAAATGATTCACTTAGGTTCAATCTATTAATTTTAGCTCATTCCACTAAAAAGCTAAAATTGAACTCTTAAATAAAGATAGAACAAGTTAATATTTCTCATTCATACCCTAGACAACCTTATTGGAGATAGTGTATCCTCGTGAAAAATACCAGTAACCGCCAAGATCCCATAAACTGTCTATAGGTCTCCTAGTTACCATATTTACTCATATGACCACATTTTGAACTTGGATATTTTGACTTGTCTAGAAGCCATGTTTCAACAGACACTATTGAAAACTCAACGTTAAGATTTAAAATCCAATATCTCAAACTATCCATATGATGATATTCTACTATTATTTAATGAATTGAGCCACGATGTCCATATCTATAAATGAAGTCCTCTATCTATTAACAAATGAATACCACCAAACTATCGAGGATAGACTATGATATATAATCATACTCATTGATATCTCAAATGATAACACTTGTAACCATAAGTCCATCATTTATCTCAGGATTGAGATAAACTCTCCGATTCTCCTCAAGTGAAAACTTTTATCCATTGACAGTTCTGGATAAAGTATTTCACTGTGATCCTATTCAACGCACCTAGTGCACTAGATTCATTTGCCCAAAGACACTACACTTTGATGATTTTCGACTCATCATAACACATTTGATTCCACTCAAATGCTAGCAGAAGAATCTACAACTTTAACAAGGTAAATGCGCCCAACCTTTATCTTAAGTTGTGAATATTATTCAAGACTGATTAAAGAATTATGTCTACCTCATACATATCCAGATGTACGAACACTTTTTCATTTCTCATAGTCTTTTGACCTTATGACTATTTACTTTTGACAATTATAATAATTAAACTATAAATGCTATAAGATTTGTTAAACTAGAAATCACTTTATTAATATGAAAAGATTGTCAAATACATTATTACACTCTTGCTATTGAGCATAATCCTAACATTCTCCCACTTGTGCTATAGCAAGTTTGTCATATCTCTCATTCTCATATTCTCTAGGTGCCCATGAAAACTCTTTTTTGGTAGAGCCTTTGTGAAGGGATCCGCTAGATTTTCTGTTGAAGTGATCTTGGTAATCATCACCTAACCCCTATGCATAATTTCCCTCAGAAGATGATACTTTCTTTCAATGTGTTTCCCTCTCTTATGACTTCTTGGTTCTCTCGAATTAGCCACTGCTCCACTGTTGTCATAGTAGATAGTGATCTACTTATTCGCATTAGGAACCACTTCTAAGTAATCAAGAATTGGCGGAGCCAGACAGCCTCTTTAGTAGCTTCGTATGCGGCAACATACTTAGCTTCCATGGAGGAATCAACAATACATGATTGCTTGATACTCCTCCATATGACTGCACCTCCTCCAAGAGTAACACAGATCCTGATGTGGATCTCCTGGAGTCAGAATCCGACTGGAAATCAGAATCTTTATACCCAAGAATCCGACTGGAAATCAGAATCTTTATACCCAACGGGAATTAAATCCCCTCCAGAGTATACAAGCATATGATCTTTCGTTCTCCTAAAATACTTGAAAATATTCTTGACTCTTGTCCAGTGATCATGACCAGGTTTCGATTGAAAGTTGCTAACTATGCCAACAACAAAACAAATATCTGGTATAGTACAGAGCATTGCATACATGAGACTTCCAACTGCCGAGGCATATGGAACCCTACTCTTGAATTGCTCTTCATGCTCGTTCTTAGGAACTTGTTTCTTAGAAAGTTTGATTCCATGTCTGAAAGGTTACATACCTTTCTTGGAATCTTGCATGAAGAACTTAGACAAGATTTTATCTATGTATGAAGCTTGGGATAATGCAATCGTTCTATTCTTTTTATCCCTTATTACTAGGATACTAAGAATATAACTTGCTTCTCCTAAGTCCTTCATATCAAACTGTTTTGCTAACCATTCTTTTACTGATGTCAATACACTTACATCATTTCCGATGAGTAGTATATCATCAAAGTAAAGAACTAGGAAAACCAACTTGTCACCTTTAATCCTTTTGTATACACAGGGTTCGTCAAGGTTTTGAATAAATCCAAAACTTTTCACAGCTTGATCGAACCTTATGTTCCAGGATCTGGATGCTTGCTTAAGTCCATATATGGATCTTTACAACTTGTATACCCTTTCCTTTTGGCCTTTTTCAATGAATTCTTATGGTTTCATCATATAGATGCTTTTGTCTAGACTTCCATTAAGGAAAGCCGTCTTGACATCCATTTGCCAAATCTTTAAGTCTAGAGATGCTGTAATGGATAATAGTATCCTAATGGATTTAAGCTTTGCCACAAGAGAGAAGGTTTCCTCAAAATCAGTACCTTCCTTCTGTGTGTAACCTTTAGCTACCAATCTAGCTTTAAAGGTTTCCACCTTTCCATCCATTCCTCTTTTCCTCTTGTATACCCACTTGCACCCAATGGGTTTTATCCCTTTAGGCAAGTCTACAAGAGACCAGACTTTATTTGTGAACATAGAATCAATTTCGGATTGCATTGCCTTTTGCCAATGGTGACAATCAACATCCTCTATAGCTTCCTTGAATGTGTAGGGATCATCACTGTCTGGGAGATTCGCCACTGATTCTCCTAGACCTCTATATCTCTCGGGTAGTTTACTAACCCTCCCAATACGATAAGGAATGGTAGGTTGTTGATATTGTGACGGAGCAGAACTTACAATTGGGTTAGGTTACGAAACCTCTTGTGGAATTGTATATCCTGAAAGCTCATTCTGGACAATTCTACTTTTAGGCATAAAATCATTCATATAGTCCTTTTCTAGAAGTTTAGCTTTTGTTGAAACAAATACTTTAAGATCTGAAGGACTATAGAAATAATATCATTTGGTTCCTTTTGGATACCCCACAAATATGAATGTTTTTGAACGGGACTCCATCTTTTATGTCATTCCTTTTAACATGTGTGCAGGACATGAAAATATCCTTAAGTGTTGTAAACTAGGCTTTTGCCCAATCCCAACTCATGCGGTGTTTGAGGAACCGATTTGGATGGTACATCGTTTAGAATGTACATAGCAGTTTGTAAAGCATATCCCCAAAAAGAAATAGTAAGCGTTGAATAACTCAACATAGACCAAACCATGTCCAAAAGAGTCCTATTTCTCCTTTCTGCCACCCCATTTTGTTGAGGTGTACCTAGCGTAGAAAGCTGAGAAATAATCCCATTATCAATAAGATTTTGCTCCAAATAGATATTCTCCACCATGATCAGATCTCAAGATTTTTATGTGTTTCTCAAGCTGATTTTCTACTTCAGCTTTAAATGCTTTGAACATGTCAAAAGCATCCGACTTATATCTCATGAGATACAAATAGCCAAATCTTGAGTAATCATCCGTGAAAGTAATGAAGTACTCATATCCACCTCTAGCTTGAATGTTCATAGGACCACACACGTCAGTGTGTATTAATCCTAAACATTCAGTGGCTCTTGTGCCTTTGGCCGTGAACGACCTTTTGGTCATCTTACCTTCTAGACAAGATTCACAAGTTGGTAGATCATCAACCTTTAAGTCATTAAAGGTCAATCACTAACCAATCTTTTAATCCTATCAAGGTTAATATGACCTAGGCGCAAATGCCATATTTAAATTTCATCTATTGATAATTTATTCTTTTATGATTAGGTTCCATTGATTCTGTGTCTAACAAGTTAGAGATATTTCTATACAAATAGAATAAACCATTTTACAATGTACCTTTGCAAACAAATTTGTTATTCTTACTAATAATAAAATCTTTGTTCAAAGTAACCGAATATACAAATTTATTTAAACAAGAAACTGTAATTAAATTCCTCTTGAATTGAGGTACATAATAAACGTCTATTAAATCTAAATGCCTATTAGAATCTAAATTAGCTATAATATCTCCCACTAAACAGGCAAACACCAACGCTCCGTTGCCTAAACACAGTTTGAATTCATTCTCATTCAGTCTTTTCCTTTCCTGGAACCCCTTCTTGGTAGGCCTAAGTTGCTTTTCTTCTGTTGTTTCTTGACCTTTTTACAGGTCTTAACAGTAGCAACTTTACCAACCGTATGAATCTGACAGTGAGTTAACAATCATGTCAATTTTCATCTCACTATCTATCTCAGCACCATTTAGTTCAGCAATGTTGAGATGTGCTATGACCTTCATCATGTGATCTTTCACATCCTGTCCAGGTTTCATCCTAAGATTCATGAAAGCAGTCACTGCCTCTCTCTTAGTAATCCTAGACCTCATAGCAAACATCTCCTCTAGAGACATCATTATATCGGCAGCAAAACTCATTCCTTCATGTTGTTGTTGCAACACGTCGGAGATGGCGGCTATAATGTAAAATTTGGCCATCTCATCTGAGGTCTCCCACTGCTTATACTGATCTCTTTGTTGCTCAATAGATTCATCAGTAGGAGCAGGTGGTTTAGGGGTAGACAAAACGAACTTACGCTTTTCAGATTGCAACAACAGCCCAATTTTCCTTTTCCATGTGACATAATTATCTCCGGTTAAAGTATTATCTTTCAGGATGTTGATAAGGGATGGGGTCATGATTTCTTAATAAAACAAAAATTATATAAGTACACAATCATGATAAAGCACTTTCGAATATTTATCTTGAATTAAATGAAATAATTCAATCAAAAAATTCAACGATGATCCAACATCCATAAATGCCACGCCTCCTTTGGGAGTTCGTACCATTTACTAGTTGGACTAGGTCCCACCTAATTGTTAACATAACAACCAACATTTTCAATTTTAGCCTTGCAATTTATATTGACAAGAACTCATGGGAGGATATCAATAAAACCACATTGAGTGTGTTACAAAGTTATCGACCTTCAATATATTCCTTCACGAAAATCCCTCCTTTGAGAGTAGATATCATTTAAGTCAATTGCCTAGTCTATCCTTGTAAGGATGTATCTTGCTAAATTCCATTCAGGATATCCCTTGAGGGGTTATCACATGAAACATAAAGCTCAACTTATCTTGGAGGCCATAGGTGTTCAAAACACCTTCTCCCACTCAATTGTTTAAGGAGTGTGATAGAATTCCATAGAATGATTTACCAAGTTATCTAGATGCCAATTAGATACCTAAACCATTCAATGCATGTTCATACCAAAATAGATATATGAGTGGCACTCCTATTCTATATGACATGTTATCAAACAATGACAAACATTGTAATATTTACGAAAAATAAATAGCCACAATTTTGGTCCATCCTAGAAAAGCAAGTAAATTACATTTGTTTGAAATATAAGAAACCCTAACTTGGTGATCAAGTCATCAAGAGGCGGTCCATAAAAACTCTTGTGATCCAAAATCCATACGTGGCTGCCCCATGCACAGCACCACGCGCACGCCCGAAGGCTTGCGAGGCTGCCTTGCGCGCACTAGCTGCCGCGGCTTTCCCCCGTTGCTTCTTTTTCTACTTCCAATTCTTCAATTCTTCGAATCTTCGAAACTTGAATATACTACAACAGTTTTTTTTAATTGCAACAATAAATTTAAAAAACTTCACAACTATCCAGAAGGAAATTATGGCGATAATAGACCACCCATCTTGTTACAACTCCAAACAAAAATTACATTGAAATTCTAGGACCAAAATTGAGCAATAACAAACCATATTATAAAAGATATATATCCATACATTACGATGTAATTATATAAGCGAATAACTAGAGTGCCATCTCTTTTTAAAACATGCATATTTACAATAAAAAGAAATAGATTCATGTATATATACATCAATTAATCAAGGGTACAACCAGGCTCTGATACCAATTGTAAGGAAAAAAACACAGCGGAATAGAAAAATTGGGTTTGTATATTTCAAAAAATTTCAATTTAAAAGAAAAAACCTTAACCCTTGATTAATTAACATATAATAAAAGAATCATACCTTTTTAAAGTGACGATTGATGTTGCGTCGATTTGAATCCGCTTGCTTCTAATTGAATCCGTAAGATCTTCCAATCCAATCATGAACATGAATCACCTAGGAGTGTGGGCTCCTTTTTCTTTGAATTGTAAACCCGAGGATAAAAAAACAAACATTTTTCTTTTGTTAGTCACATTAATCCTCCTAGCGAAAATAAAGAACGTTTGGTCACTTGTGAATGCTTAATCTTTTTAATCAAGAACTCGAGTGAACCTTAATTCGATCTTGTGCTTAAAGCCTTTTGATGTAAAACCTTCTAGTGCACTAGCGAAAATAAAATGCTCTTTATTATTCTTCTGTTTGGCCGAATTCTACACCATTTTCTTGAGTTGGCTGTTTTCTTTTTCATTCAAACGCAAGAAAATAAAAATTTTCTAAAAAAAACTTCTTCTTTGAACCACATATGTTAAAAACGAAATTCTTGATATATATATATATATATATATATATATATATAGGTGATGGCCAAATCCTCACACAAGGAGGATTCTTGTCATGTAGTCAATTCTTCACACAAGGAGGATTTCTACCTTGTGGACAAATCCTCACAAAAGGAGGATTTGATTTCACCTAAACCTTATCAACTTAGTAGTTAAAACCTACTCCAACTCATAAGTGTAATTATCCAATAATAAATTATTGAATATAAAATTGTGACTTTATCAATTACTTCTTATTTTTACTAGATAAATAAAAACTCTTTTTAATTTATCTACTTATCAAATAAAGTTTTTGATACTTATCATACTACTAACAATAGTATGACACTAAGAGTCCTCCTAGTATACTACTACCAATAGTATAACACTAAGAGTCATTCTCCTAGTAAACTACTTATAACAGTATGCCACTAGGAATCCTTCTCCTAGTTAGAAAATGATTTTGACTTTTAATCAAATAATTAATTAATTAATAAACTAATTAATTTCCATTTGATTAATTAATAAAATAAAACAATATATTAAGCTAATATTATTAGCCTTGCCGCCCAATTATATATATATATATATATGGGTAATATATTGTTTTTTTATTAAATCCATTGAACTTTAATAAAAAGTCCACATGTGAGCTAGACCCATTCTTACTACAAAAGAAACAAGTCCACATGTCTTAAAGTAATACATTAATATAATTTAGCAGCCCATTTAATTAAAATGTGCAAGTTATATTCTCAATGTATTAATCGAATGCTAAATGCACCCCATTAGGGCGGCCCAAGGATTTTGACATCCATGGCCACCCATTCCAGGTATTTGAAGAGTTACCACGTGTCTTGATCACATATGACCACACCTCTCCAAAACTTTTGGATTCCGAAATCTAAAAACAATTCTAGATGGACCCGTAAACTGGTCCTGTAGAATATATCAAGTGATCCATGAAAGTTCGTGCGGGATAGGGATCTTGACGGGCTATCTAAATTTAAGATTCAATAGACATAACCTAATCACAATCAACAAATGATTCAGTTAGGTTCAATCTATTAATTTTAGCTCATTCCACTAAAAAGCTAAAATTGAACTCTTGAATAAAGATAGAACAAGTTAATATTTTTCTTCCATACCCTAGACAACCTTATTGGAGATAGTGTATCCTTGTGAAAAATACCAATAATCGCCAAGAGCTCATAGACCGTCTATAGCTCTCCTAGTTACCATATTTACTCATATGACCACATTTTGAACTTGGATATTTTGACTTGTCCAGAAGCCATGTTTCAATAGACACTATCGAAAACTCAACGTTAAGATTTAATATCCAATACCTCAAAATGTCCATATGATGATATTCTACTCATATTTAATAAATGGAGCCACGATGTCCATATCTATAAATGAAGTCCTCTATCGATTAACAAATGAATACCACCAAACTATCAAGGATAGACTATGCTATATAATCGTACTCATTGATATCTCAAATGATAACACTTGTAACCATAAGTCCATCATTATCTCAGGATTGAGATAGACTCTCCAATTCTCTTCAAGTGAAAACTTGTATCCATTGACGGTTCTGGATAAAGTATTTCACTGTGATCCTATTCAACGCACCTAGTGCACTATATTCTTTTGACCAAAAACACTACACTTTGATGATTTTAGACTCATCATAACACATTTGATCCCACTCAAATGCTAGCAGAAGAATCTACAACTTTAACAAGGTAAATGCGCCCAACCTTTATCTTAAGTTGTGAATATTATTCAAGACTGATTAAAGAATTGTGTCTACTCATACATATCCAGATGTACGAACACTTTTTCATTTCTCATAGTCTTTTGACCTTATGACTATTTACTTTTGACAATTATAATAATTAAACTATAAATGCTATAAGATTTGTTAAATTAGAAATCACTTTATTAATATGAAAAGATTGTCAAATACATTATTACACTCTTGCTATTGAGCATAATCCTAACAAGTGTGTGTGCACAACTAAATCTCTTCAAGAGTTAAGAACAAGTGAACTACCTCTCTTGAAGCTCTTTGGGATCTTCGAAGCTTGTAGATGAAGAAACACAATAAGATCTAAGCTACCCATTACAAATAATCCTAATGTGGTTTGTCTTGAAATAAGCAAATAAAAAATAGAGGTCCTTACAATCTCCCCGTTTGGCTATTTCATGACAAAACAACCACTCACAAAATAATCCTCACAAAAACAAAAATAAAGCTATTAGTCAACAAAGTATATTCTACGTTACAAAAAGAGATACAAAAGAAACTAAGTCTTCAAGGTCTTCAATCTCTTCGTAGATCATCGTACCTACACACAATAGCAATAAAGCACTCTCCAAGAACAAGTGCATGTGAGGTGAATCAAAATAGGCATTTGCATTAAGAAAATTAATACAATCAATATAATGTAGTGCAATGCAATGCTCCATCTAAATAGGTTACTCTCTCCCAAGACTTCTCCCCAAAGCGTAAAAAAATTGCTTCCCCTATATCTCTCAAAACTTCTCCCCCTTTTTGTCATGAGATTGGCAAAGGAGCTCCCCCTATTGGGCTACGTTAACAAAGATAGATATTTGCACAAAAGATGATTGCATAGTCATAGACATAAACTTTATGCAACTTGAATAATTGAGAGAGATTCAAGGAGTTTTATTTTAAAGAAAATGTGTGAAGTTGTTACTTTTCGTGCAAGACATATAACATCAAAGTCCAAGCAATGGTATTTGGCAAAGCAAATATCAAAAGGGTTTCCATAAGAATTCAAACCAATTTGTACCCTTTTGTCATAAGCAAACATGATATAGTCTTTCAAAAACTTTTCAACACATAAACAACTATATCTATCCTTAAGAGCCAAACAAGACATGGATATAGAATCCTTATTGATTGAATGGATATGAAATCCTTATTGGTTGTTGTCTTGTTCAAACAATTAAGAAGAGAGAGAAGACTAATTTGGATATAAAATCCTTATTGATTACATGGATACAAGATCCTTATTGATTGGTCTTCTCATTTGCATTCACACACATTTGCATAGAGCAATTAAAAACATTTCATGCATATCAATTAAAACATGTCATAATCAAGTTCACATGTCATGGAGATAAATTATAGGTCATTCAAAAGTACTTCCCAATCAATTCTCCTAGTCCCAAAAATGCATGTTTGAACTTAACTGTGACATGGATTACAAGCAAAGCAAGGTTACACACTTATTGAACAAAAATACCATATAAGCATATATGTGCAACCTAGTATCTCAAGCAATTAATAATGAGGCATAAAGTATATCAAATTTTTGCACATTTCAAAAATGCAAGTTCGCTCTCTTTGCTTGAGCTCCCTAAATAGGGTCAAATCCAACCAAGTCAATGGGAGGCATGAGCCCCTATAGACATATCAAGTCCAATAGACCTAGTTGAGTCTATGGGTGACATGTTGGCACAATAGCATACGGGTTCATCTTTTCTAATCCACTTAGGTGATACATTTTCATTCCTAGTGGTCTTAGTCAACTTGTTACTAGACTTCCTAGGATCATTTACTCTAGATTTCCTAGGTACATGCATATTGTCTCTTCTAAGTCTATTCCTCTCCATCATGCTCTCAACTCTACATTTCTTAATGTACTTATGGCAATTTGGCCTTATATGCCCATCAACACCACAAAAATGACAAGTAAGTAAGAAGTGAGAAGTCATACCATATCCTTGTGAGATCATTGGAGACTTGTCATGCATTTGATGTTGCCATTGGTGTTGAACCGATTCTCTCCTTCTTTGTTATTGAACCAGATTTCCATGCTTTCTATGTTGAGTTTGCTTGGCTGGCCTTATTTGTTGAGGGAAGCTTGGATGTGGAGCTCTTGGTTGTTGAGATTGATCTCCATTCTTCGTTGGCATCTTCACTTGGCCACTCTTGGATGACTCTCCAAGCTCAATCTTCCTCCTAGGATGTTGAGGAGGTGAAGCTTTGCTTTTGCCTTGAGCTTGAGGTTGCTTGATCTTATCCTTTTTCAAGTCTTGAAGGTACCTCATCTCTTTATCCTTGACAATCTTTAAGGAATTCTCTTTGTTGGCAAGTTCATCCTTCATTGCCTTCATCCTTTGGTGGCAATCTTTAATCTTCATTTCGTATTTGGACACATCAATCATGTCCATCTTCGAGGAGTCATCTAACTTGGCCTTTAGTTGAAGGTTTTCCTTCTTCAACAAGTCTTCACTTTCCTTGACTCTCCTCATTCTTCATTCAAGTGAGTCACCTTGGTTGAAAGCTTGAGATTCTCCTCCTTCAACTTTTGAATCTCTATTTTCTTCTTCAATCTGGAGTCTTCAAAGTACTTGATGAAGTCTTCAAGGTCCATGGCTTCACAAATACCTCTAGAGTGAGATGAAGACCTCTTATCACTAGAGTCACTTCCTACACTTGAAGATGAGGCACTATCTGCCTTTTGCCTCTCATCAAGAAAGTCAACTTCCATTTGAGTAGCTTCATTCACCATACTTCTAGCTACCTTTTCATCTTTTCTTTCTTCAAGGTCACAATTTAAGGCCTTGTTGCCATTTCCTATATCTTCCAGATAGGATACTCTAAATGCCATATAGTTAATTACAAGTTTTTCATCACTCGAAGAATATTCTACACTCTCACTACCACTTTATGAGGTGGCCATCGTCTTTCCCTTTCGTTTCACCTTCAAGTTACCATAATCCGCGGCGATATGTCCAAAACCTCCATATTCAAAGCATTGAATGCCTTTTCTTGTAGGCTTCTCTTAGCTTGGCTCAATCTTTTTGAAGCGGGTTTTCTTCTATAAGTCATTATTGTGAAGCTTTATAAATTTCTTGAATTTCTTCACCATTAGAGCTATGTCTTCATCCGAGTAATCATCCTCATTCTCACTCTTAGAGGTCTTTAACGCTATGTCTTTTTGCTTCTTTGGAGGTGTAGATGTAGGAGCCCATCTAGATTCATAGGTAAGAAGCCTTCCAATCACTTCACTCAGCTTCATAGTCTTGAAGTCCTTGTTTTATTTAAGAGCCATCACTTTGGATTCGAATTTAGCGGAAAGTGACCTCATGATCTTTTGATTGATCCTCCTATCCGAGTACGGGTCACCAAGTTGATGGCTTTGATTCACAATGTCCATCAAATTCATTTGGAAGTCATTAAAGCACTTATGCTCCTCCATCTTGATTGTCTTAAATTGTGCTTAAAGGACTTGGAGCTTGGAATCCTTAACCACTTCAGTTCCCTTATATGACATCTCTAGGATCTTCCAAGCTTCTTGTGCATTTTTGGTAATTTGGATGAGTTTGTATTGACTCTCATTCAATGCATAAAACAAAGCATGCATTGCCTTGTTGTTCCACTTCGAAGCTTCAAATTCTTCGGAACTCCATTGAGCCTTGGGCTTGGAGACTTCACTTCCATCTTCGGTGGTCATAGTTGGAGAAGTGTAGCCATCTTCAATTGTCATCGATGCATGGTCTTCGATTTGGCAAATATAGGACTCCATCTTGCCTTTCCATGAGGCATAATTGTCCCCCTTGAGAAGTGGTGATCTCACACTCGATGCTCCCTTTTTACTCACACCAAAGTCACTCATAGTGTTTGGGTCAATGTATGCAAATGAATGCAAATGAAAGAAACAATCAAAAGCACACAAATGCATGACACACAATCAAGAGCAACTATCACCTAAGTTTGTCTAGGAACCCGCTCTGATACCAATTGAAAATACACAAAGTGTGTGTCTAATACAATCTAGAGGGGGGGGGGGGGGGGGTGAATAGGTTTTAATCAAGTTAATTACCAACTTTTCTTGATTAGTCAATATTAAAAATTCACCCCATAAACAAACATACAAAATCAAGTATAAAGTGCAAAAATTAAATAACACTTGAATTTTACGTGGAATCCTTCAACAAGGGAAAACCGTAGGCTAACCACTTAGCCACTCCAATCCTCAAATCCACTATTGTAATGATGTTTACAACTTAGGTTGACCTATAGTCACACCAATCTCGGTCACTAACCCACAACTACTACCCGTTTGCCTTTATAGTGAATTATTGATCACTTTGCTTGCCAACCACACCTTGGTTGCAAGACTTAACTTGCTTGTGCACTACACCTTGTAGTCACAAGACTTAACTCTTAAAGAGATTAACAACCTAAGTGAATATATAAATATTCAAAATGTAAATAATGCTAGGCAACACTAAATGCTTATCTAGGGATTATATGACGGCAATAGATGCAATCCTAGATATCAATGTCTATATGAATGCTCATAAAGACCTAACTAGATATAGATATGCAAGTCTAAAATCTAGTCATCAAACAAAGCCATATCAACACAAGTTGTCATTAATCATGGCAAGGACAATAAATGCAATTAACAAATGCAATCAACGAGTCCTAATTAGCTAGAGGGCAAATATGTCCTAAATGCAAGATATCACAATACAAACCCAGTCATGCAAAAGAACTTATAACAAGATGTAATAAATGAAGTCCTAGCATTTAATCAACTAATAAATGCAATAAAAACTTCATCTTGGAAATTTTAAACAAATAACAAAGATGTGATTTTTGTTTAACTTACCAAGTCAACTAAAGATGAAGACCCATGCCTTAATGATGCTTAATGATGCATGAAGGATAATGGGTTTTGGGTTTGGAGAGTTAATGAAACACTCTTGGAGCTTCTCTCTCTAAGGGAATATGTTCTCTGACTAAAGACAAGGTTTGAAACTCTAAAAAATGAAGTGTGAGAGAAGAGAACATATGTAAAGAAGACCTAAATGAAACAACATCGTTTTGGCAAATTAGGCACAAAACAAGGCACTGCGCGGGTCCAGTGTGCGGGTAGGGGACCAGTGTGTTGAGGTTTATGCCCTAAAGATGTAATTTGTAAATGGATTTATGAAATAAATAAAAAGAAAAGTTCAATTCATTCTTGTTGTGTTGTTTATTTCATAACTTGTGCATATATTAACATCCTAGATTGCCGGATGTAATCTTGAACTGTGTATATGAGTGTCATATACGGATGGATACATTAATAGACGTGCAATTTAAAGAGTTCATAGATAGCAAATAAAGCTGTATACTTTATTTGTGGTTAATCTATAGCTGCGGTCCATTCCGTAATGTACGGTGATTCTATCCTGAATCATTCATATAAGATATGGGAATGGAGACACCTTGGATGATGTGATCATATAAGACTGGGCCATGATCTATATGAATCTCTCACCAAGATCCGTTTACTGATAAGATTCATATATATCAACTAATGATGGCTATATGTGGGTGATCTTAATCCTGAGTGTCTTATCTACTCCTTCAGGTTAGATCGTGGTCTTTGATATACCATGGGTGAGGTCAGATGCAGTTCCTGATCAATATGCTCCGTATGTTGGGATTGCAGTTTGACTTGTGGCTGGGAAGGTTTGTACACAATAATGGAATCCACTCATTCTTGTGAGAAGTAGATGGTATTTCCCTTAAGGGTTGATTCAGGGCTTTGACAATATGAGTGCTCTCCTAATTTCAGTGAGGAAATAGGATTTATTGTCCATTAGAGAATCAACGGTACTTAAAGGATATATGTAATTAGAGGGGTATAACAGATATTATGACCCAGCTCTAATTATGAACTACTGTGGAGGATCACATTATGTGTAATAGCTATATCGATGGACACCGAGTTGTATCGGTCCGTGTAAAAGTGTCTGCAGTTGAGAGAGTGCAGCTTCGGGTTTTTAGTGGAATAACACCGGAGTTAATAATCAAGGAATATTAATTAAAGAGTTTAATTAATAATTTCGAGGATTATTGGAGCTCAAAATACTGTGGGTCCATTAGGTCCCCTGCTAGCCCGATTGATTTAGGTAACAAGGGTCACAGTTAATTAATTGGATTGTCCAATTAACTGTTTTACGAAAGTGACACGTATTTATTCGGGAATTGATTGAATAATGAGATTATTTAATTAATTAATAATGGTAATTAAATAAATTAAATAATAAGATTATTTAATTATGTTATTAATCACTAAATGGAGGGTGTTAGTTGATATTTGATTTTAAATAGAATAAGATAATATGATTACTTTATTAAATTAAATATTTGAAATTGAATTTAAAATGTTTATATTCAAAAATAAATATTTAATTATCTTTTAAAATAAAAGATATGAGATATCATTTTAAAAGATTTAGTTTTAAAATTGAAAAAATATCAATTAAAGAGTTATAGTTATAATATATATATATATATATATATATATATTTATAACAAAAACCGAGCAAACGCGTGATCAGTTATTTCAATTTGTATCCGGTACAAATTATGGTGGGTGGTGAATAGTGCTGTAAAAGGGGGCCGGCCCGGCCCACATCGGCACGGCCCGTTTTCCTAAATGGGGGCCCGGCACGGCACGCCGGCACGGCCCTTCCGTGCCGTGCCGCGTGCCGTGCCGGGCCGGCCCGTGGGCCAATTTGGCGGGCCAAATGGGCCGGCCCATATTTTTTAAAAATTTTTTTTTTTATATATTATTATTTTTATATAATAAAAAAAATGTTTATAATAAATTAATAATAGATTATAGATACATTGTGTATTTTATTTAATGAATTAATTCAAAAAATAAATAAAGATAAAACATGAAAGAAAAAAAAAAGTAGATAAAAATATGAAATGAAGAATTCTTTATTTATTTCGGACTTTCAGTATTACATATTTACATGATTGCCTCATTAAAAACCTTACCAAGAAAACCCAGTGGGATAAAAACTTGGTAAGGGAAAAAGAGTGCAATCGTATTACAAGTAAATGTACATGTACAACCTAGTTCTGGACCTGGTTACTGGCGGAACCCTCATCGACATATAAATTGGAGAAATTTTGAATAAATTGTTCATCTACCGTTTCATTTTGCATCCTCTTTCGAGCATGCTCCCAATCCCGAATGCATATTAATACTTCCACCATCTCTGGAGTCAAACAATTTCTTCTTGGTTCAATAATTCGTCCACTCGTGCTGAATGCCTGTTCTGAAGACACAGTGGACACGGGGATAACCGGTATGTCACGTGCTAAGTGTGACAAGACCGGATACCTGTAGCTATAGGTCTTCCACCATAACAACAGATCAAAATTCTCCGTGTTTTCGTCGGCATCAAACTGTGCTTCAAGGAACCTATTCAGTTCGGCACCAGAAGATGCAGCAGATCGTGTAGTTGAAGAAGAAGAACTTGCTGATTTGTCTTTTTTCCGGCGTTTGAGAATGCTCCAACTTGTCGGCAACGGTTGTCTGTCCGGTTCTGGTGATGGTTCAGTGTGAATGCCGCCAAACCTGCGCTCATAAATACTAAAAACTTCGAACAACTTGTTTCGAATGTCAGTAATCTGTTCGGAATAATCTATTGACAATTTATTACCAGTAAACTCAAGCAAATATTCTAAACCAGCTAATTTAATTCTAGGATCTACTATAACACCTAAGGCATAAAGGAAAGGCATTTCAGACCTGTATTTTTTAAACTTGGTCTCCATGGCAACAACTGCATCGCCAAGCAAGTCATCTTCCCTATAAGTGTTTAACATGTCAGACATTTCCACAATCTGATGGATTGCCTGGGAAGATGTGGGGTAGTAGACCCCAGAAAGGGTTACAGTGGCATTGTAAAAAACCTGTAAAAATTCAACAAAACTCTTTGCCACATACCAATCGTCTGGTGTCAGTGATTGAGCAGGTGGACAGCCACTTTCGGCCAATTTCATGTTATAAAAACCCGAAATAGTTGTATCATATTCCAAACAATTTTTCAGCATTAAGTAAGTAGAGTTCCACCTTACCGGCATATCAGTTTGGAATCGTCGGGGTCGTAGACCGTTTAATGTACAGTGTCTGCCAAATTCTTGAAATCTTGGATTAGAGCTACCGATCCAAGAAATGGCATCTCTGATGCGTTCTATACGATTGCTTACTTTCTTCAAACCAGACTGTACAACTAAATTTATGATATGACATGCACAACGCTGGTGGAAGAAATAACCCCCAGCTTGCGGGATGTTTCTTTCAGTAAACAATGCAATAGACTTAGTATTTGCCGATGCATTATCTAATGTGATAGAGAGGATGCGATGAGTTATGTCATAAGTTTCTAAAACAGAAAGAATGACAGCAAAAATATTGTCTGCGGTATGTGCAAAATCCATAGGACGAAAACCAAGAATTGTTTTTTGTATCCTACATTCAGAGTCTAAATAGTGTCCTGTGACACATAAATAGTCCTGTTTGGAACATGCGTTCCAAATATCGGAAGTTAATGCAATTGAGACAGTTAGATGCTGTAATTCAGCCGTCAAGTCATCTCGTTGGGTTTTAAACATTTTTATCAAATCGTTCCTAATGGTGGTTCTAGAAACAATTTGCATTTGGGGGCAAAATGCAGATGTTATAAATTCTTGAAAAAAAACACAGTCACCGAAATTAATAGGTTGATCAGTTTGTGCAATGTACCGTGCCAAACATTCTCTAGCATGTGCGGCGTCGTAATGCCACGTCGTAACCGACCCGTCTGGGTGCCGTTGCAGTTGTGTCTGGGTTGTATTGGGTACCTGTACGTGTTTGGGCATGCATTTTTGCATATGTCTTCTCAAATGACCGGTTCCACCCTTAGTAGTGGTATAGTTCTTAGGACAAAACTTACATTTGGCTCTGGGGCCGACCGTACCGTCTGGAAGTGTCATTTCTACTACGTCAAAACACTGCCATACGTCTGATGTTAACCTCTTAGATTTGGTACGTGATGTCGGTGTGGCGCCGGAACCAGAAGGTCCCGCTCCGGTTTCTGCCGGTCCGAAGAGATCAAAATCATCGTTCAGCATGTTTAGACCGTCTGCAAAATAAGGATGGGTGGGATCCATTTCCTAAAAAAAAAAAGTTTCGGTCATTAAAATTAACTCCTACAAATACAATGATTATTTTACTAAAAATATATATTAAAATTAACTCCTACACATAAAATGATTAATTTACTAAAACAATATATTTAAATTAACTCCTACACATAAAAATGATTTTTTATTACTAAAACAATATATTAAAATTAACTCCTACACATAAAATGATTATTTTACTAAAACAATATATTAAAATTAACTCCTATACATAACATGATTAATTTACTAAAACAATATATTAAAATTAACTCCTACACATAAAAATGATTTTTTTTTACTAAAACAATATATTAAAATTAACTCCTACACATAAAATGATTATTTTACTAAAACAATATATTAAAATTAACTCCTACACATAAAAATTATTAATTTACTAAAACAATATATTAAAATTAACTCCTACACATAAAATGATTATTTTACTAAAACAATATATTAAAATTAACTCCTACACATAAAAATTATTAATTTACTAAAACAATATATTCAAATTAACTCCTACACATAAAATGATTATTTTACTAAAACAATATATTAAAATTAACTCCTACACCTAAAAATTATTAATTTACTAAAAAAATATATTAAAATTAACTCCTACACATAAAATGATTATTTTACTAAAACAATATATTAAAATTAACTCCTATACATAACATGATTAATTTACTAAAACAATATATTAAAATTAACTCCTACACATAAAATGATTATTTTACTAAAACAATATATTAAAATTAACTCCTACACATAAAAATTATTAATTTACTAAAACAATATATTCAAATTAACTCCTACACATAAAATGATTATTTTACTAAAACAATATATTAAAATTAACTCCTACACCTAAAAATTATTAATTTACTAAAACAAATATATTAAAATTAACTCCTACACATAAAATGATTTTTTTTAACTAAAACAATATATTAAAATGAACTCCTACACATAAAATGATTATGTTACAAACAAAATATATTAAAATTAACTACTACAAATAAAATGATTTTTTTACTAAAAAAATATATTAAAATTAACCCCTACACATAAAAATAATTTTTTTTTACTAAAACAATATATTAAAATTAACTCCTACACATAAAATGATTAATTTACTACAAATAAAAATAAAAATTAACCCCTACACATAAAAATGATAAATTTACTAAATAAATAAAATTAATAACTGATATAAACATAAAATGATAAATTTACTAACTAAACAAACATATTAAATTTAAAATATAACACTTAAATAAAAATGTACCTTTGAAGTTTGAACTTTGGTGTCTTGGTGGAGAGATTAGAGAATAATAGTAAATTACTAATAAAATATTATAATAGTATATTAGTAGTGTAGAATAGTAGAGAGAGAGTAAGAATGAAATTAAGAATAATTGAAATTGTATAGAGAGTTTGAGAATGGAGAGATTGAGAGAATTAGAGAAAGTGAATGAAATGTGGAATGTGTGGGAGTATTTATAGAAAAATTAGAAAAGTGGGTAAAAATATAAAACACAAGAGTTGAGGGGGCAAATTGTAATTTTTATTGTTTTTTTAAAAACATAACCGTTGGCTGACGTCATGGATGACGTCAGCCAACGGTTATTTTTTTTTAAAAAACAATAAAAATATACTTAAATTAAAAAAAAAAAAAAAAAAAAAAATTCCGCGGGCCCAACGGTAGGCACGCCGTGCCGGCACGCGTGCCGACCGTTGGGCTTGGCACGCCGTGCTGGCGTGCCGTGCCGGGCCGGCACGCCGTGCCTGGAATCTTGACCCGGCACGGGCCAAGAATGGGGGCCGTGCCTGGCACGGCCCGCTACAGTAGCGGGCCGTGCCAGGCACGGCCCGCCATCCTTGGCAGGCCGGCCGGACCGGGCCCTTCAGGCCCGGCCCATATTTACATCACTAGTGGTGAATCAATTATATATATATATATTTTTTTTTTTTTTTTTGAGAAAACCAAACCTGATAGTGAGATATTTTTTACGCACAAAAAGAGACAATGCTCTGTGAAGAAAAATTGCATTAGATGCAATTGGTATGTGCATGAAAAAGTATTATTGATCAACGCATTTAAAAGATAGTGCAAGTGTGTGTAATTGGTGGCATGGATTCAAAAGAGAAAAGGGTGTGCAATTGGAGGCGTGCACTATTAAAGAAAGAAAAAAAAACTATAATATTTTTTCTTTGAAGAACTTGACTTGTTCTAGGTTTGTTTTCTCTTGGAAGAAATTGTTTCTTCTTCTTTTCTCTACATCCTCCTAGGTTCCTGAGTACGTGACGCGCCCACATGCAGTTACCAGTTCAGGGAATAGCTAGGAAGATCCTCATAGGTTCTAAATTTTTTCTTTAATATATTGATTACAATATCCTGTGTTTACATATTGTATGTATTAGTTCCGGAAAAAAATAATTTCGCTCCCAAGTTCACTGGTTCAAGATTAATTATGATATGTAAAAAAAAAATTTAAAACATATTTTCGCTGCGTTACTAGTGAACGAGGTTCCAACACTGCGCACTACCCGTGCAAAAGCGAAATCCGAGAAACATCATGCTCAGTGCACGGGTACTGCACGGGTAGGGTACCCATACAAAATCAAACCCGAGACACCCCATGGTCCGTGCACGGGTACTACATGTGTTTTTGGACTTGCGCACAAACCCGTACACTGGAGAAACCCGAGAAAATCAAGGGCCATTGCGTGGATATTGCTCGGGTAAGGGACCTGTGCACACCCGCACACTTGAGACCTTTAGAAAGGTCACTCATCGCGCTAAGCTAAAACATACCAATCGTGCGGGCGCGAACATTTCTGAATACACATCGGGAAACAAATTACACTACACAACACCACACTTAATACTAAGAATGAAGTGCAAGTGTGATTGTGAAAAGAATGCACACATGAGCCATAAGGAACACATGTATAACATCACAAATGCATGTAAGTGTGTGTGTGCAATTAAATATCTTCAAGAGTTAAGAACAAGTGAACTACCTCTCTTGAAGCTCTTTGGGATCTTGGAAGCTTGTTGATGAAGAAACACAATAAGAACAAAGCTACCAATTACAAATAATCCCAATGTGGTTTGTCATAAAATAAGTCAGTCAAAAATAGAGGTCCTTACAGTATATGTTTTGCAAGTGTCAAGAAGAATTTATAAAAACCTCAAATGTGCTCACAATGCTTTCTAAACTAGTATAATGGGAAATGATGTATCGTCCATAGGGATTGATGGTTAGCAATGATCAATTTGATTGCTATAGTACTAGGCAAACAATAAAAGTAAAGTAAATGACTGGATTTGGTATTTGTAAGCTAAAAATGCAATTAATACTAAACTAAGCTAAGATGCAACTACACTTAAACTAAACTAAAATGCAACTTTAACTATGAGAACTCGGGATGATAAGATAAGATAATGGGATGGTAATGAGAGTTAATGCAATCACAACACAATTAATTGGCAGTCCATTTAACCTTTTAAGAGCTTATTCAATTATTTAGGGCCAATCTACCTTTGAGGATGATGTAGAATCAATACCTCTCACTCGCAACTACTTGTTTAGATTTGGAGAGATAGGGACTCTTATCACTTCAACTCTCTACTACATAACTGCTTGGTTGGTTTATGATAGAGTCCCTCTTTAAGCCTAGGTAGATTCTAATGGTTAGGGATGGCGTAGAAGGTCATATTCACAATCCACCAGTTTCCATTGAAGTCGGGATGCATCGGAAGGGCATATTCACGACACATCCCTTCCATTCAATTTAGCTAGTTTTAATCACCTTGAAAGTGGGTATCTAACTTGGCTTGAGAGAGGGCATATCTACCTAGTCCAAGAAGATATATATTCCTATTTTGAAACTAAAAATAAATTGATACTAATCAAGAACCAAGAGAGGGCATATCTACTTAATTCAAGAATTAATCAATTGCATTAAAATTCATTGAATGAAACTAAACAATCAAGTAGTAAAGATATAGTGGACCACCCACAATTCATGTGTTGTTACATCACTCCCATAAAGGGTTTAGTTACTTATAATCAAATAACAAAAGAGAAATAAAGAAGCAAGAGATAAGTAAAGATCTATTGGTATATTGTGATCGCTTCAAGTCTTCAAGCTCCTCCCCTTCCCCTAAGTGTAGATTTCGTGCTCCTTGTGTGTGGGTTTTGAGTTTGAGTAGAATTGGAGTGAAATGTGATGATATGGAAGTGATGCGGTGAAGGAATTGGTGGAGAATGGGTTTGAATTTGTGGGAGGATATTCTTGGATCTAAAAAGAGTAAAAATGATGTTGAAGGTTATAGAGGGCATGTGGTTGAGCTCAGGAATGAATCTATTTATAGGATTCCCGAAAATAGGTTTGAAATGATGATATGGCCAACTTTGATGCCCGATGTGTGACAAGTGCCGTTTTGTATGTGAAAAGTGCTTGTCAAAAGAATTTGTAAAATCCCAAGATACGCTCAAAATGTGTGAAAACCAAGTAGAGTGGCAAGTTGGGTATCGTCCATAGGGATCGATCAGATAGTTTTGATCAAATTAAACTTCAATACTAAAAACTTAATAAAAGTAAATGTAGAGATTGGATTGTAATTAACAACTAAAATGTAAACTACGATTACCCTGAACTAGCATGCAACAAAGACTAACAAGAATGAGAAATGATAAGATAGAGTATGAGGTGATGATGTGGGAGTTAATTGAATATTAACACAAATAGTGTGCAATCCATTTATCAATTATGACCCAATTCTATTTATTATGGTAAATCTATCTTTAAGTGTGATTCTAAGATCACATAACTCTCTCTACACAACAATGATTGGTATGCTCAATTGAGTATAAAAAAGGTCTCTAACTAGGCCTAGTTATATTTAGGGTGGTTGGGATGGCTTAGATTGATATGCTCACAATCCACCCCTTCCACTCTTTTGCCGGGACATGTTGGATTGATATGCTCACAACACATCCCTCCCATTCAAGATAGCTAATTTGTCACCTAAATGTGTGTATCTCTACTTAGATTAAGAGTTGTGATGCTTCCCCATTCCAAGGAGATGTTTAAACCAATTTTAGAAACATTCAAGAAACTCAACATCAAACAATGGACCAAGAGTTGATATGCCTGCATAATCCAAAGAGAGATTAAATTAATTAAGATCAATGAATGGGAATAAAAAATCAAATTAAAGATAAGTAGTGGAAAGCCCACAATCAATGTCAAATTACATCAACTCCCACAAAGGGGTTTAGCTACTCATAGAAATTACACAAAGAAGAATAAAAGTGACAAGAGATGAGAGGAAACCCATTGGTATGTTGAGATCTCCTTGTCTTCAAGCTCATATTCTTCTCCTAAGTGCAGAAATTCATGCTCCTTGAGTGGGTTGTGGGTTTAGAGTGAAGTTTTGGTGAAAATGGATGATATGGAAGTGATTTGGAGAAGGATTTGGTGGAGGAATGGTTTGGATTTGTGGGAGGATATTCTTGGATCTAAAGAGGATAAAAATGAGATTGAAGGCTGAGGAGGGCATATGGCTAATTTCTGAAACGAATCTATATATAAGATTCCAAAAGTAGGTCTGAAATGTTGATGTGGTGAAGTCTGACGCTCGTAGTGCCCGGGTAGGGTACCCTCGCAGTTGTTGGGATTTATGCCCTGAAGCTTAATTTATAAATGTTATAAATCCATTAATAAAAGAAGTAGTATTTTCATTCAATAAATATGACTCATACGTTTACATTATGTGTGCTAAACATCTAAGATTGCTAGATGTAATCTCAAATTGAGTATATGAATGTCATATACATACGAATTTGGTTAGAGAAGTGCAATCTAAAGAGTCCGTAGAAAGTAAATAAAGTTGGGTACTTTATTTGTGGTTAATCTACAGCTGCGGTCCATTCCGTAATGTAAGGTGGTTTTATCTTAGACTACTCATACGGTGATATGAGAATGAAGGCACCTTATATAATGTGATCATATAGGAATGGGCCATGATCTATATGAATCTATCACCAAGATCCATTAGTTGAAAAGATTCATATATATATATATATATAGACAAACGATGGATGTATATGGGTGATCTAAATCCTGAGTGTCTTGCCGGCTCCTTCAAGTTAAATCGTGATTTTTTACATACCATGGGTGAGATAAGAGTAGCATTCCCGATCAATAACTCCGTATCATGGAATCACTGTTTGGCTTGTGGCTGGGAATGTATGTACACAATAGAGGAATCTGCTCTTTATTGCGAGAGGTAGATGAGTAGTTCCCTTAAGAGTTGATTCGAGACCTGAACAATTAAGAGCGCTCTCATTCTTCCGTAAAGGAAGGAAGAATATAATTGTTCATTAGAGAATCAATGGCACTTAAAGAAAAATATATAATTAGAGATGTATAATGGACTTTACGACCTAGCTGTAATTATGAACTACTTGTGGAGGATCATACCATATGTAATAGCTATATCGATGGACATTGATATTTTGGTTTGTGTAAAACATCTACAGTTACGAGAGTGCAACCTCGGGTTTTTAGTGGAATAACTTCAAGGTTAATAATCATGAAATATTAATTAAAGAGTTTAATTAATTTTTCTAAGTATTATTGGAGCTCAAAACTGTGGCTCCATTAGGTCCCCTTGCTAGCCCTTTACGATTATTGGTAACAAGGTTCACGGTTAATTGGATGGTCCAATTAATTATGTTACTAAAGTGACTTGTATTTATTACGGGAATTAATTAAATAATATGATTATTTAATTAATATATTATTTAATTGATAAATTAAATATAATGAAATAATATGATTATTTAATTGACAAATTAATAATGAATAATTATTAATTGTTAATTGGATGTTACATGTTCGAAAAATGACTAATACAAAATGATTAAAAGTAATAAAGATTATTTTAAATCCTAAAGGTCACAGGTTCAAGTCTTGATGACAATATATATTAATATAGGATTTCGAATCCTATCTTAACTAGGTAACTGAAACCCTAGTCTTCTGATAATATATATACATATATATATATATATATATAAATATAGATATAATATCAGGAAAAAAAATAACCTAACCATAAAACAGAGAGAGAGAGGTGCGGCAAGGAGAAGAAGAAAAATAAACTTTTTTTTCCTTTGGTTCTTGCTTGGCCGAATTCATCAAGAAGACAAGGAGTTGTCTTCTCCTTTCTCTGCAGCCTCCATTTAAGTACTCTCAGAATCCGTGACGTGCCCACACATTGTTACTAGATCGCGGGTCATAGATCAGAAGGCATAGTGGTGAAGGATCGAAAAGAAACGAAGGAGTAATCTTCAAAGGTTTGAAAACAAATCCCTCCTCATATTTGTGTATACTGAAAAAGTCCAAGATATATTTTTTATAAAACCTATCTTTTTTCCGCTGCGCGACTCATAATTGGTATCAGAGCCAATGGTTTTGATATACACGAATATGTTAAGATTGTTTTCTATTTATTTTCAATATGTATGATATGTGTATGCACAATCTAGGGTTGTATGATGTTTATATATTTTTTATATAATCATGGTTGGTCGTTAATTGTATGGTACGATAAGTTTAGGATTATAATGTTTGGGTTGTAATAATGAAATTTTTTGTCGTCAATTCGTTCTTTGTAATTTTTTTATAATACATTAATGTAATATTGTATGAAGAAGACGATTCAAGAAGATGAAGAAGCCGGGCGTGTGTTGGACACAAAAACGCCAGTCGTACGCAAAAGGCATGACCAGCAGCCGTGCATGCGTGCAATACACAAGCGGCAGTCGTTGCGTATGTTGCGCATACGACAGTCGTTGCGTATGATGGCTACGGGGGAAAGCTCAAGGGCCGCATGTTCGCAATGCTTGGGTTACGTATTTAGAAGCGCGTATGGGCCGATATTTTTTTTTTGACATTTGGGCCTCCAAAAAGTGTTAGGGTAACACTTGGGCCTTAGGTTTAGATTCATGAGATGAATCACTTTTAAAAAAAAAAATTCTTTATCAAGTCAGACTTGGTTGAAAGCCCAAAAGAAGCAAGAGATGGACTTGAAGAATAGCGGGATTACAAGAAGACCAAGGAATGCCTTGGATTAATTTTTCTAATTAGAATATTTATTTTTTAAGTTAGATAGCTCATCGTACTCGGTCAACTCATGTATATTTTATTTATGAGATGATTAAAGTATTGTCATGCATACATATGCCATATAGATTATAAAATATTAATTAAAGAGTTTAATTAATAATTTATAAGGATTATTGGAGCTCAAAATACTGTGGGTCCATTAGGTCCCCTTGCTAGCCCGATCGATTTAGGTAACAAGGGTCACGGTTAATTAATTGGATTGTCCAATTAAATGTGTTACGAAAATGACACATATTTATTCGGGAGTTAATTGAATAATAGGATTATTTAATTAATGAATAATGGTGATTAAATAAATTAAATAATAAGATTATTTAATTATGTTGTTAATCACTAAATGGAGGGTGTTAGTTGATATTTGATTTTGGATAAAATAAGATAATATGATTATTTTATTTTATTAAATTAAATATTTGAAATTGAATTTAAAATGTTTGAATTCAAAAATTAAATATTTAATTATCTTTTTGAAAGATATGAAATATTTTTGAAAATTTTTAAAAATCTAATAAGATTTTGGTTTGTTTTTATTTGATATATATGAGATATATATTTAATTAAAAAAAACCGAATGACATCGATATCAAAGTAATCAGATTACTTGAATATTGAATGAGACAACATACAAAATAAAACAAAAGCAAACAGAGAAAAAAAAAAGGGAGAGGTCGTGCACAGCAAAACGAAAAGCAAAAGAAAAAAAAATATTAGTGTGTGGTGAGACCGACAAATGCTGCACTTCTAGAGTTTGTTTTTGTGTGTGTGTTCTTCTCTTCTTCCTCCATACAGGTCCTGAATATCGTGACTCGCCCACACGCTGTTACCAGTTCCGAGAGATAGCGAGGAAGATCACGTGGTTCAAATTAGGAGCAGTTCGTATCAAAGTGAAGGAGCCTCCTACGTAGGTATGAAAAGTTTCTTCATTTTATTATTGCATTTGATTATTACTCTACAAATGGGTTAGTTTAATGATTGCATTAAAAAAAAATTTTAAACCCTTCCGCTGCGCAATCTGTAACCCTAGGTTCCAACAAGGACTGGGCCAAGATCTATATGAATCTCTCACTAAGATCCGTTTAACGATCAGATTCATATATATATATATATATATATATATATCAACTAATGATGGCTATATGTGGGTGATATTAATCCTAAGTATCTTATCGACTCCTTCAGGTTAGATCGTGGTCTTTGATATACCGTGGGTGAGGTCGGAGTTGCATTCTCGATCAATATACTCCGTATGTTGGGATCGCGGTTTGGCTTGTGGCTGGGAAGGTTTGTACACAATAGTGGAATCCACTCCTTCTTGTGAGAAGTAGATGGTAGTTCCCTTAAGGGTTGATTCGGGACTTGAACAATATGAGCGCTCTCCTAATTCCGTAAGGAATGTAGTAGGATTTATTGTTCATTAGAGAATCAATGGTACTTAATGGAAAGATATGATTAGAGGGGTATAACAGACATTATGACCCAGCTCTAATTATGAACTACTTGTAGAGGATTATACCATATGTAATAGCTATATCGATGGACACCGAGAGTTATTGGTTTGTGTAAAAACGTCTATAGTTGAGAGAGTGCAGCTTCGGGTTTTTAGTGGAATAACACTGAAGTTAATAATCATAAAATATTAATTAAAGAGTTTAATTAATAATTTCTAAGGATTATTGGAGCTCAAAATACTGTGGGTCCATTAGGTCCCCTTGCTAGCCCGATCGATTTAGGTAACAAGGGTCACGGTTAATTAATTGGATTGTCCAATTAAATGTGTTACGAAAATGACACGTATTTATTCGGGAGTTAATTGAATAATGAGATTATTTAATTAATGAATAATGGTGATTAAATAAATTAAATAATAAGATTATTTAATTATGTTGTTAATCACTAAATGGAGGGTGTTAGTCGATATTTGATTTTGAATAAAATAAGATAATATGATTATTTTATTTTATTAAATTAAATATTTGAATTTGAATTTGAAATGTTTGAATTCAAAAATAAATATTTAATTATTTTTAAAAAAGATATGAGATATCTTTATAAATTTTTTAAAAATCAAATATAAGATTTTTGGTTTGTTTTTAATATATATGAGATATATATATTTTTTTAAATTTAAAACCGAATGTCGGTTTTGTTTTTAAAAGATATCAGATATATATTTTAATTAAAAAGCAATGAAACCAAATGAGAGAAATTGACACATCAAAAGAAAAGAAAAAGAAAGTGGTCGTGCACAGCTAAAGAGAAAAGCAAACTAAGAAAAATAATTGGGTGTGGCGAGCACAAAGTGCTGCACTCCTAGAGTTTGTTTTTTCTGTGTGTATTCTTCTCTTCTTCCTCCATACAGGTCCTGAATATCGTGACGCGCCCACACGCTGTTACCTGTTACCAGTTCCGGGAGATAGCGAGGAAGATCACGTGGTTCAAATCAGGAGCAGTTCGTATCAAAGTGAAGGAGCCTCCTACAAAGGTATGAAAATGTTTCATCACTTTATTATTATATTTGATTATTACTGTACAAATGGGTTAGTTTAATGATTGTATAAAAAATTTTAAAAACATTTCGCTGCGCAATCTGTAACCTTTGGGTCCAACAATTGGTATCAGAGCCAAATTTTGTACAGTATAATCGAATTCGATTACTCTTGATATGTATGAATGTGTAGGCACATATTTTTTTGATGATTGTATGATGTTTTTTAATTAAATTGTTTAATTTAAAAAACTTGGTTGATCGTAATTTTTTATTGTGTTGTGGATTTAGAGTGTTTCTGGGTTGTATAATTTTTTTTTTTTGTTTTTTTTACTGTTGTATTATTAAAAAAAATTGTAATCGCAAGAAATCGCACCTGGTTGTTCAATGAGAGTGCGCGCATGCACACCAGAGCGCTGCCACCAGTGATGCCTTCCCAGCCCACCAGCGTACCAGCGCATGTCTACCACCTGTGCACATCCCACCAGCTCGCATCCTCCAGCGCAGCGCCTACCAGCGCGCAACCCACCAGCGCACTGCCACCAGCACATGCGATGCCTCAACGCGCAACTCCACCAGCGCATGCAATGCCTACGCGCGCAACCAACCAGCGAGCATACTTCCAGCGCTCAACGTCCAGCGTGACTCCAGCGCACAACCTACAAGCGCCAGCATGCATGACCAGCGCATGCTACCAGTTCTCATGACCTGAAGAGATTGGAAGTCTTGGAAACTACAAGAAGACCAAGGGATGCCTTGGGAATATTTTTTTGTAATTAGATTCCAATTTTTAGGTTAAATAATCCACAACACTCGGTCAACTCATGTATGTTTTAATTATTTGATGATTAAGCATTGCCATGCATATACATATCATTTAAGTTAGTTGTGCCTACACACACAAATATATATATATATATATATATATATATATGTTGATATATCATACATGCATTATAGCCCATCTATATTATGTGTTTAATTTTTTTTTTAATTTGATTAAAATTGGTTATTCACATAATTGGCTATTTTTTTAATGGGATTAGTTTTTAGGAGTAAAAACTTGGTAAATCTCATTAATTACTAATCTTTTTATTAAATAGTTTAAATACTTAGATTAGTAGGGGCCTTAATATATATTAGGATTAATTTGATTAAGCTCCTAATAATAATTGGACCTAATAATGTGTTTAGTTTTAATAGTTAAAACTTGGTAAATACACATTTAATAATAATTCTAGTCTTAGTAAACAGTTTACATAGATTTGAATTATCACTAATGAACTAAATTTTTTAAGTGTTAAAAATCAATTTAGTTTATTAGTTATTGGAATAGGATTCTAATAATTTGTGATTAATGCACTTGACGCTTAGATTAAAATTAGCCGTTTAATCTAGTTTAATCTAGGTGCATTAATATTAATAGAAAACCCTTAATATAAAATAGTGAGTGGGAGAGGGATATATGACATTATATCCCGCGGTCTCCATCATTAGTTCAACACCGTGAGATTCGAGTGGGGCCTCGTGACGGCTTTGTTTTCATCCTCCCTAAGGAGGGTTTCCATAAGAATCAATACAAAGGTTGACTTCCTAATAGATAGGATTTCGGAGGGGATTTCGTGATTGACCGACCCTAAGGCGGCAATTCTCGAGTTAAGCTCTTGAGATCTGAAATGATGGGTTACACTCATAAGGTTTTAATTAAATTGGTTAATTAAAAACCTGACCTAATAAACGATGGTTGAATGATATTGGCATAAGAGTTATTCTGGTATATCTTTTGACTGAGAAGGTCTCGATCCAACATGCAAGAATTTGACCGACACTAAGGCGGCACTTGCTTGTGGTATGTTGGATTGTCGTGGCATAGAAACATTGTTTTTAGGGTTGTTCTTGTTCATTAAACATTTTCATGCATCATGTTTAATTTGATGCCGAACATTAGCACATGTTTAAAATGTATGACTGAATGAATCTTTAATTTATGTTTTTTCAGCCATGTCATCTGCACTATTACAAATACTTGCAAACGATAAATTAACTGGTGATAACTACACAAAATGGAAACTTAATATTAATGCAATACTGGTCACCAAAGACCTCAAGTTTGTGCTTACGGAGGAATGTCCTCCGGTGCCTACTGCCACTGCCACACGAACTGTTCGTGATGCATACCAGCGATGGGTCTCATCTGATGAGAAGGCCCGAACATATCTGTTAGCTTCTATGACAGACGTGCTTGTCACAAAGCACGAAGCAATGACTACAGCATTCGAAATTATGGAGTCATTGCAAGCTATGTTCGGGCAGCCCTCCGAGCAAAAACGACACGAAGCTGTTCGTTCCGCTATGGTCACCCGCATGAAGGAAGGTACATCAGTTTGGGAACATGTCCTGAGCATGATGTCCTACTTCAACACTGCAGAAGTCAATGACGGGGCCATTGATGAACCCAGTCAAGTGAGCATCATACTGACGACTCTTCCAAAGAGTTTCGATCAGTTTAAGAACAACTACAGGATGAACAAGTTAAGGTTTAGTCTCACACAGTTGCTCAATGAGCTCGCTACTTTTGAGTCCATGACAAAGGACAGCAAAAGAAAGACCGGTGAGGCAAATGTTGCTGAACCATCTTCCTCTAATAACAACAAGAGGAAAAGGTCTGTTGGGAAGGCGAAGGGTAAGCCCAAACCCAAGAAAGCCCAAAGCAAAAAGAAAGGCGCCTCCATCGACAAGAGCAAAGGAAAATGTTTCCATTGCGACAAGGTCGGACACTGGAAGAGGAATTGTCCTCAGTATCTGGAGGAGGTAGCCAAGAAGAAGAAAGCGAAAGGTAAATATGATTTACTTGTTCTTGAGTCATGTTTAGTTGAAGATGATTCTTCACCCTGGATAGTTGATTCAGGGGCCACTAACCATGTTTGTTCTTCTTTGCAGTAGACTGATTCTTGGACACAGCTTGAGGAGGGAGCCTTCTCGATGCGAGTGGGGTCAGGGGATGTCATGTCGGCACGAGCAGTGGGCGTAATTAGATTGCGTTTTTGTAATAATAATTTTATTTTGTTGGACAATGTATTTTTTATTCCTGGATTTACACGGAATTTAATTTCCGTTTCTAAGTTGTTAGAACAATTATATTCTGTTTTTTTTATAATAAATCAGTTATTATTGCAAAGAATGGTCTGAATATTTGTTCAGGAATTAATGAAAACAATTTGTATGTGTTAAGACCGTTAATGCATACAACACTACTCAACACCGAAATGTTTAAAGTTGAAAAACCAAAAACTAAACGACATAAGATTTCTCCAGAAAACGAAACGTATCTCTGGCATCTAAGACTTGGACATATTAACCTTGACCGGATAAACAGACTAGTATAAAGCGGATCTTTAAATGAGTTAAAGGTTGACACCTTACCTGTCTGTGAATCTTGTCTGGAAGGTAAGATGACTAAGAGACCTTTTACTGGTAAAGGGCTTAGAGCTAAACAACCACTAGAGCTTATACATTCAGACGTCTGTGGACCAATGAATGTTAAAGCAAGGGGTGGTTATGAGTATTATGTCACCTTTATAGATGACTACTCGAGATACGGATATGTCTACCTAATGCAACGGAAGTCGGAAACATTTGAAAAGTTCAAAGAATTCCGAGCTGAAGTTGAGAACCAGTTAGGAAAGACTATCAAGTCTCTACGATCAGATCGTGGAGGTGAGTACCTTGACCAAGAGTTTGAAGACTTTATGGTCGAGTATGGGATAGTGTCCCAACTCACAGCTCCTGGTACACCTCAGTAGAATGGTGTCGCGGAGAGGAGAAATAGAACCCTAATGGAAATGGTGAGATCTATGATTAGTTTCTCATACTTACCAAATTCCTTTTGGGGATATGCGTTACAAATAGTGGCATACATTTTGAATGTAGTGCCATCCAAATCTGTTCCTGAAACTCCCCTAGAGTTGTGGAATGGTCGTAAAACTAGTTTACGACATTTTCGCGTATGGGGTGTCCAGCACACGTGCTGAAGAACAGAACTGGAATGCTAGATCCCAAGTCTGTGGTCTGCTTGTTTGTAGGATACTCCAAGGAGACCAGAGGTGGATACTTCTATAGTTCTGAAGATAACAAAGTATTTGCATCGACAAATGCAACGTTTCTTGAGGATAACTATATAAGTGAACATAAACCTCGTTCTAAAATTGTATTAAATGAGTTGGAGCCTGGTGAGACCAGTACTCAGTCAACTAGAGTTGTTAAACCATTAACATCTGAAAGTCAGATAATTCCTAGTCAGGATACACTACCACCTAGACGTAGTGAGAGGGTTGTGAGACAGCCTGAACGCTATTTGGGTGTAAGTGAGGGATAAGATCTCGTCTCTGCTGATAGTGTGGATGATCCATTGACATTTAAGAATGCAATGGAAAATCCTGATAAAGAGGAATGGCTTAAAGCCATGAATCTCGAGATGGAGTCTATGTACTCTAACTCAGTCTGGGAACTTGTAGACTTACCGAATAGGGTAAAACCCATAGGATGTAAGTGGATCTACAGGAGGAAGAGAGGAGTAGCCGGGAAGGTAGAGACCTTCAAGGCAAGGCTAGTTGCCAAGGGTTATACCCAGAAAGAGGGGGGTCGATTATGAAGAGACCTTCTCGCCAGTAGCCATGTTTAAGTCTATTCGGATTATCTTATCCATTGCTGCCTATTTAGATTATGAAATTTGGCAAATGGACGTCAAGACTGCATTCTTGAATGGCAATCTTGATGAAAGCATATACATGATGCAACCAGAGGGATTTGTGTCTCCAGATCAAGAGCAAAAGGTTTGCAAATTGCAAAGGTCCATTTATGGACTTAAGCAAGCATCTAGATCTTGGAACATAAGGTTTGATGATGTGATCAAAACCTATGGCTTCGAGCAAAACGTTGATGAGCCTTGTGTCTACAAGCGCATCATTGACAAGAAAGTAGTTTTCTTGGTCCTATACGTAGATGACATCCTACTCATTGGGAATGATATAGGAGTGTTGTCTGATGTAAAGGGCTGGCTGGCTAGCCAATTCCAAATGAAAGATTTGGGAGAGGCAAGTTATGTTCTAGGGATCCAACTTATAAGGGATCGTAAGAACAAACTCATAGCATTGTCTCAGGCATCATATATCGACAAGATTCTTATGCGATTTTCGATGCAGAACTCCAAGAAAGGTAATTTACCTTCTAGACATGGGGCTCACTTGTCTAAGGAACAGTGTCCTAAGACACCTCAAGAAGTTGAGGATATGAGACGTGTGCCATATGCATCAGCAGTAGGTAGTCTCATGTATGCTGTGTTATGCACGAGACCGGACATCTGCTATGCAGTGGGAGTAGTCAGCAGGTACCAGTCCAACCCAGGATTAGATCATTGGGTTGCTGTCAAGACTATTCTCAAGTATCTTCGGAGAACGAGAAACTATATGCTAGTGTATTCCGGACAGGATTTGATCCCGTTAGGATACACATATTCTGATTTTCAGTCAGACAGTGATTTTAGAAAATCCACGTCTGGATCAGTATTCACCCTAGGTGGTGGAGCCATTATATGGAGAAGTATAAAGCAATCTTGCATTGCTGACTCCACCATGGAAGCCGAATATGTAGCCGCTTGTGAAGCTGCTAAAGAGGCTGTTTGGCTCCGTAAGTTCTTGAGTGATCTGGAAGTTGTTCCATATCTGGATAAGCCCATCACAAGACAATCATGCTAATCCATTTACGAAGACCTTACCGGCTAAAGTGTTTGAAGGTCACCTAGAAGGTCTAGGGTTACGAGACATGACTCACATGCTTTAGTGCAAGTGGGAATATGTTGGGGTTTTTGCCCTAAAGCTTGTAATATGTAAATGTAATTTGAACATAAATAAAAGAAGTAGTATATTCATTCATATTGTGTCATACTTTATATAACATGTGCACTTAACATCCAAAATTGCCGGATGTAATTTCAAACTGAGTATATGAGTGTCATATATAGATGGATTCAGTTTGAAACGAGCAATTTAAAGAGTCCGTAGATAGCAAATAAAGCTGGGTACTTTATTTATGGTTAATCTACAGCTGCAGTCCATTTCGTAGTGTACGGTGATCCTATCCTGGATCATTCATATGTAGATATGAGAATGGAGGCACCTTGTATGATGTGATCATATAGGACTGGGCCATGATCTATATGAATCTCTCACTAAGATCCGTTTAACGATGAGATTCATATATATCAACTAATGATTGCTATATATGGGTGATCTTAATCCTGAGTGTCTTATCGACTCCTTCAGGTTAGATCGTGGTCTTTGATATACCATGGGTGAGGTCGGAGTTGCATTCCCGATCAATATACTCCTGTATGTTGGGATCGCGGTTTGGCTTGTGGCTGGGAAGGTTTGTACACAATAGTGGAATCCACTCCTTCTTGTGAGAAGTAGATGGTAGTTCCCTTAAGGGTTGATTCGGGACTTGAACAATATGAGCGCTCTCCTAATTCCGTAAGGAATGTAGGATTTATTGTTCATTAGAGAATCAATGGTACTTAATGGAAAGATATGATTAGAGGGGTATAACGGACATTATGACCCAGCTCTAATTATGAACTACTTGTGGAGGATTATACCATATATAATAGCTATATCGATGGACACCGAGAGTTATTGGATTGTGTAAAAACGTCTACAGTTGAGAGAGTGCAGCTTCGGGTTTTTAGTGGAATAACACTGAAGTTAATAATCATGAAATATTAATTAAAGAGTTTAATTAATAATTTCTAAGGATTATTGGAGCTCAAAATACTGTGGGTCCATTAGGTCCCCTTGCTAGCCCGATCGATTTAGGTAACAAGGGTCACGGTTAATTAATTGGATTGTCCAATTAAATGTGTTACGAAAATGACACGTATTTATTCGGGAGTTAATTGAATAATGAGATTATTTAATTAATGAATAATGGTGATTAAATAAATTAAATAATAAGATTATTTAGTTATGTTGTTAATCACTAAATGGATGGTGTTAGTTGATATTTGATTTTGAATAAAATAAGATAATATGATTATTTTATTTTATTAAATTAAATATTTGAATTTGAATTTGAAATGTTTGAATTCAAAAATAAATATTTAATTATTTTTAAAAAAGATATGAGATATCTTTATAAAATTTTTAAAAATCAAATATAAGATTTTTGGTTTGTTTTTAATATATATGAGATATATATATATTTTTTAAATTTAAAACCGAATGTCGGTTTTGTTTTTAAAAGATATCAGATATATATTTTAATTAAAAAGCAATGAAACCAAATGAGAGAAATTGACACAGCAAAAGAAAAGAAAGTGAAAGTGGTCATGCACAGCTAAAGAGAAAAGCAAACTAAGAAAAATAATTGGGTGTGGCGAGCACAAAGTGCTGCACTCCTAGAGTTTGTTTTTTCTGTGTGTATTCTTCTCTTCTTCCTCCATACAGGTCATGAATATCGTGACGCGCCCACACGCTGTTACCAGTTCCGGGAGATAGCGAGGAAGATCACGTGGTTCAAATCAGAAGCAGTTCGTATCAAAGTGAAGGAGCCTCCTACGTAGGTATGAAAATGTTTCATCACTTTATTATTGTATTTGATATTACTGTACAAATGGGTTAGTTTAATGATTGTATAAAAAAATTTAAAAACCTTCCACTGCGCAATCTGTAACCCTTGGGTCCAACATGATATTCTTCAGATTCTTTTGAGTACCTCTGCAAAAGATCAGAATATCGTCTGTAGAGAGCAAATGAGTTGGAGCCAAAAAACCCCTTTGGGAAGAAACCAACAGAATCTGAGCTGAATCCACCATTCTTGTCAATAATCTACTAAGGATGTCCTTTGCAATACCAAACAAAAGCGGTGAGAGCGGATCTTGTAAGCCATTGAGTCGCGCAGCGGAAGGAATTTTAAAACTTTAAAAAAAATATTTAAGCGACTTTAATAACTTGTACGATATATAAGAATAAATAAGGTAGGATTCGAAATCATATATCAAGGCTAACTCCTTCGTTCTTTAACTTCTTGATGTTGCTTTCCGATTTGTACCACCAAATTTTCCTCGCTATCTCCCAGGTTCGGCAAGTGCGTGTTGGCACGTCACAATCTTCAAGAGGTTGAATGGAGGTAGACGAAACAATGCAAAACAACTCTTGCTTTGTGTATGGAGAATTCGGCCACCCTTGAATAATAAAGAACAAAAACCCTTTTTTCATTAATGTTGCTCTTGTTGGCCAAATCCACTCTTTCTTGTTTTTTTTTTCTACGTATATTGTAGTCTATCAATCTCTCTATATCACGTTAATATAGAGTTTTAAAGATTACAAATGCTTGATATGATTGAATTGTTTTAGATATTGGTTAACCGAAAATTCGTATAGGAGCAAAATTACGATTAACACCATCAAGCTGCAACCCGGTAGGTCACAGCGGGGGAGACATCTCTCCAGTGCTATGATCTTGACGGAATGGGTGTAACAAAGAAAAAGGAGACAACATCACATGTATATGGTAAAAGGTGGGTAAGAGACTATTTTATTGATCACTAAGTTCTTTATTTTTTTTTTGCTACAATGGGGGAAACTACTCAGGTTACAGAACTATCGTTTCTATCTCTCTTTTTTACACAAATGGCGATGGTGAACTCGTGCTAGTCGATAAGTGGATATTTTTCTGTTAATGGTGGTCTGAAACCTCTCTCAATTTTTAGATCCCTTCTCTCGTCCTCAATTGCCGTATTTATGGACTCCCCCCCCCCCCCATTCCTCATTCCTCATTCATCATTCCTGAGAATCGGGTCCTTTTATTGAGAATTATTGAAGTCCTTTTTTAGGCATTGAATGACGTTGATTGAGGCTAAAGGCGTGGGATTTGAACCCTCCAATTACTGTCGTGTTTAAATTCTGATTTGGTTGACTTCCTGGTCTCATTTATGGCGCTTTAAGTGGTGAAGAAGTCAACTATTCCCTTTGTCTAGTGAAATTAGCTTTATTCCTTCAGAGGCGGTACTGTACCATGATTCGAAGCATACTTATCTATTTTCGCTGGCACGATTTATCCCTGGTGTGCCAATACCTTCTCGGTGTCATACTCCTCATTGGGCGGATAAGTTATACTCATTATACCAATCCGAGAGTGGTAGGGTGGTACCTAGGTATTGGGTACATGGTATCGCGATATCGACTTCACTTGGTATTAGGAGTAGAGGTGTAGTGTGGCACCAATCTTCTTAGGTTGTGTTTTGGTGTTCTTCCAGTTCCGAGTAGCTAGGCAGTCACTGTTCTGGCTCTACCAGGTATCGATCTTTTCAAGATCATGGTATCGATGTTTCCTGGTATCTGGAAGCTGGGAATGGTCTGGATCTAGGTCTTACCAGGTATCGGCTCGATGGAAAATTCTTTTTTGGACCCCTGCCAAAAAAGGCAGTTAACAGATATCAAATATCCCAAAAACAAAAATCAATTATCATGTTTTTAAATATCAAATATTTAAAGACAAATATAATGATATATTATATCTATTCATAAATCAAGATAGGGTTACAATTGATTGTTGGGATTTATGCCCTAAAGCTTGTAATTTGTAAATGTTATAAATCCATTAATAAAAGATGTAGTATTTTCATTCAGTAAATATGACTCATACATTTACATTATATGTGCTAAACATCCAAGATTGCTAGAAGTAATCTTAAACTGAGTATATGAATGTCATATACAAAGGAATTCGGTTTGAGAAATGCAATCTAAAGAGTTCGTAAAAAGCAAATAAAGATGTGTACTTTATTTGTGGTTAATCTATAGCTACGGTCCATTCTGTAATGTACAGTGGTCTTGTCCTAGACTACTCATATGGTGATATGAGAATGGAGGCACTTTATATGATGTGATGATATAGGACTGGGCCACGATCTATATGAATCTATCACCAAGATCCGTTAGTTGAAAATATTCATATGTATCGACAAATGATGGCTGTATATGGGTGATCTAAATCCTGAGTGTTCTGCTGACTCCTTTAAGTTAGATCGTGGTTTTTGACATACTGTGGGTGAGATCAAAGTAGCACTCCTGATGAATAGCTCCATATCTTGGAATAACGGTTTGGCTTGTGGCTGGGAAGGTATGTACACAATAGAGGAATGCACTCTTTCTTTCGAGAAGTAGATGAGTAGTTCCCTTAAGAGTTGATTCGGGACTTAAACGATTAAGAGCGCACTTCTTCTTCCGTAAAGGAAGGAAGGATATAATTGATCATTAGAGAATCAATAGTACTTAAAGGAAAAGATATAATTAGAGAGATATAACAGACTTTATGACCCAGTTCTAATTATGAACTACTTGTGGAGGATCATACCATATGTAATAGCTATATCAATGGACACTGATATTTTGGTTTGTGTAAAACATCTACAGTTACGATAGTGCAACCTCGGGTTTTTAGTGGAATAACTCCGAGGTTAATAATCATGAAATATTAATTACAGAGTTTTAATTAATTTTTATAAGTATTATTGGAGCCTAAAATTGTGGGTCTATTAGGTCCCTTTGCTAGCCCTTTACGATTATTTGTAAAAACAAGTTTCACGGTTAATTGGATGGTCCAATTAATTATGTTACGAAAGTAACATGGATTTATTCTGGGAATTAATTAAATAAATGATTATTTAATTATTATATTATTTAATTGATAATAAATAATTAAGAATTATTAATTGTTTATTGGAGGTTACACGTTCAAACCATGACTAATAAAAGTTGATTAAAAACTAATAAAGATTATTTTAAATCCTAAAGGTCACAGGTTCAAGTCTTAATGACAATATGTATTAATATAGGATTTAGAATCCTATCTTAAATAAGTAACTGAAACCATATATATATATATATATATATATATGTGTGTGTGTGTGTGTGTGTGTGTGTGTGTGTGTGTGTGTGTGTGTGTGTGTGTGATATCATAAAACCAAAAAAAAAACAAAAACAAAAAAAACCTAACCCTAATACAGAGATAGATAGAGTGAGGCTAGTAAAAGAAGAAAAAGAATAGAAAATTTTTTTAAAGCTTGGCCGAATTCAAGGAAGAAGACAAGGGGTTGTCTTCCGGATCTCTGTGGCCTCCATTCAAGTATTCCCGGAGTCCGTGACGTGCCCACACACCGTTGTTAGATCGTGAGTCATAGCTCGGAAGGCTTAGCGGTGAAGGATCGAAAAGAAACTAAGGAGTGATCTTCAAAGGTATGAATACAAGTCATTCCTCATATTTGTGTACACCGAAAAGGTCCAAGATAATTTTTAAAAACCTATCTTTTTTTCCCGCTGCGCGAATTACAATTTGTATCAAAGCCAATGGTTTTGATATACACGAATATGTTAAGATTGTTTTCTATTTCTTCTCGATATGTTTGATATGTTTAGGCACGATCTAGGTTTTTATGATGTTTATATATTTTTTGTAAACATAGTTGATCGTTAAATATATGGTACGATGAGTTTAGGATTATATTTTTTCGGTTGTAATAATTTTTTGTTGTTGTCAGTTTTCTTTTGTAAATCAATATTTTTTGTAATATATTAATGTAATATTGTACAAAGAAGATGATTCAAAAAGATGAAGAAGCCGGGCGTGTGTGTTCGGGCGTGTGTTGGACACACAAACGGTAGCCGTGTGCTCAAGGCACGAGCAGCTACCGCGCATGCATGCAAGGCACAAGCTGCAGCCGTGCATGCGCTCAAGGCACAAGCTGCAGCTGTACATGGGCTCAACGCACAGCGGTAGCCGCTGCATGCGCTTTACGAATGCTGCAGCAGCTGCACATATGGCAGCTGCTGCGTGTGCTTCCCGCAATGCATGGTTGTGCCGTGCGAGCTTAGTGCAGTGCAAGGCTGCCGTGCATGATGTACGTGCAAGGTTGCGGACAGTGAAAATACAAGCACGGTTAATTTGTCTTAAGCTAACCTAGGGGGGGGGGTGAATAGGTTACAACACCTTTTTCATTCCCTTGAAACAAACACAAGTTTGTCCCTCTAAGTAGCTTGTATCACACTTCAAATATAATCTCAAGCAATATCAATTAAAAAAAAGGATATGCTTGTTCAAACAAAGTCAACACCAACATATACAAAAATGATATACAATGAATATCAATTACAAAGATATCAACTAAGATATATATAAACACATATACAAATAAAGGAGATAGGGATAGAGAAAATCAACACATGATGTTTACGTGGTAAAACCTCCTAAGAGGAAACATCCACGGGTTGATACCACAACCACCGGCAAACAAATCCACTAGTAAGATAAAAAGATACAATCTCTCAAGTGACCACTTCACCTAGAAATCTACCCTTCCACCCTACACAATGAAAGTGATGCTCCTTTGCTCAAATATCAGGATCACCCCGATCCTAGTCAAGACTTCTGCACAAGTTGAAGAACCTCTCTTCAAACATGTGACTTCCGCTGCTTAGCTATCCGGATCATCCCGATCCTAGCCAAGTCTTACATGCTCAACTATCCGAGTTACTCCGACTCTAGTCAAGACTTTCACTTGCACAAGTTGAAGAACCCTTCTCCAAACATGTGACTTCTGCCGCTTAGCTATCCAAGTCACCCCGACTCTAGCTAAGACTAACAATGCTCAATTCAAATAATCACTCTAAGAAATGACACTTCCGGCATTTTGCAAGGTAAATGATCTAAGTGAGTGCAAATGATGCAAACATACACAACACAGTATATATGATCAATATATCCTATGGAAACTAGAATTGAACCAATATGCACATATCATATGTATTCTAGTTTATGATCCTAAAAACAATGCAATCAATCACAATGATACATGTATATATGAGATGTGAGGATTAGACACAAATCATGAAGAACTAGATATTCATCATCGAAGGCAGAAATCAAATATATCTAGATCTTGTAACATGAACTAACAACTTAGAGTATGTGAAACACCTAACACATACAAAAATCTAGATTATGTTCAATTCACATAAAGATGCTAAAATCAAAATTGAAACTCTAGCAAAATAATAGAACTTAGATTCTCAAGAAAATCAATTAAATCCAATCAAGTTCTAAATCATCAATCAAATATGCTATTTCAATCAATCTTCAATTAAAATGATCTAGCATATGAAAATACTATCAATCAACAAAATCATGTCAATATACACACAAGATAGTCCTAGATTTGAAGCTAGCACAATACAACAACTCAAACATGTGAAAACATAGAGTTATAAAAACCTAACTCAACATGTTAATCAATTGAAGCTCAAACTAGCTCTATTAGAGATCATTTATCTAATCAATATTTACACAGCAAACATACACATATATGAGAAGAAAACCCAAGGCAATTGAAGACTTTTAAGTACAAAACACAAGAGAAAATTCAATACCTCAAGAAAACTGTTCTGTTCCGGTTTTTAGTGTAGAGCCACCTAAAAACTTGATCAAAAGACCTCAAACCTTCTTAGAGATGATATAAAATTGATAGACGAACAATCTCCAATTTGAATCACTTGAATCGGAGTTCAAATGAGAAAGTTATGATGTTTGGAAGATGAGAAAATTTGAGAGAAAAAATAAAAAGAAAAACCGCACAATATTTTCTTCTCCACATTTTTGAATTCACGGTGAGAGAGGTAATATAAGGAGAAAGAGAGTTATCCGATGTGGTGAGCTCACACATGGAAACTCTCACAGGACTAATAGAAAAACAAGTTAAGTCAAACATGCTTTTAATTAACCATGGCACACCAAAATCCATGTACATGCAATACATGTAAGAAAATCCTTTCAAATCATGAAAAGTGAGAATGGCGTGCAGCTCTCGTGAACAGCAAGACTTTTTTGGCGTGAACCCCACGCGCCTACATGGACAAGGGGGGCAAATGGCAATTTGACATCTTTTTTCTCTTTTGCACCCTTTCACGCACCTCTCGTGTTCTTCGACCGTTCTTCGGCCTTCGAACTCCGAATTCGAATATGTTTTCTGATTACGAACCAGGACTCCCTCACGTACAAAAGATATCAAGAAAACTTTCACAAACAATATGGATTTCAATCTTGAAAAAATAAAAAGGACGAAAACCATGTACAAAAAAATCACGGAAAGTTTCTTAACCTCCTATTTTGAACTCAAAACTTAATGAATGAGTAACCAAATTAATTGGAACTCAATGAGGAATTATATAAGCTCAAAATCAAGTTCATTAACAAATAAACACAAACCAATAAACACAAGAACACACAAGTATGCTATTTTTTAGAACTAATCCTAGAATATGCAATTTATGTAAATTGTCAGTTTTAAATCTAATGCATGTGCATACATGAACAAGTGTGTGTATTGTGTTAAATCAAATTTTACACAACGATGCAGGGACACATATGAATGCAATATATGTGTGTGCCTAGGCCTTGCAAGAGGAAAGAGGTCTCGGTTTATCTTTTGCTAAGCAAATTAGCTTTATTCCTTTTGAAGCCACCACTTTGCTTGAATGTTGTCCAATTTTCCTTGAAGCTTGATTTTCCACAAATCCTAGACAACTAATCAATACAAAGCAAATGTCATTTTGATATAGAATTATGCCAACACAAAACTCAAGAACTAACAGACTGCCCCTTCATGCGGATAACGGCTACGGACGAAAGCGCAAGGACCGAGTGTTCCCGACGCTACGGTTGTGTATTCAGAAGCGCGTATGGGCCGATAATTGTTTTTTAACACTTTGGGCCTCTGATAAATGTTAGGGTAACTCTTGGGCCTTAAGTTTTTTTTTTTGGTACAAGGGAGGGCAAAGCCCAGAGGAAACAACAACTAAGATAAAGAAGAAATAGAGCACTGCATAGTGCTCACAACACCTCTGAAATTCGCATCCCAAAAGACCTTAATGTCAGAAGGAGGAACATCGAAAAACAGGATACCAATCTCCTTGCCATAACCCAACCGAGCCAAACCATCAGCCACATAATTGCCTTCTCTAAAGACATGGTTCACAGTACAATCCCAACTGCCAGCAATAAGCATTTTGCAGCTTTGAATTAGGCTTAACATGGGATGATTAATGTTGGAATTCTGGGCAATCAGCTGCACAACAGACATGGGTCTTAAGTTTTGATTAATGTATTGGATCACTTAAAAAAAATTTAATCAAGTTGGACTTGGTTAAAAGCCCAAAAGATGCAAAGGATGGACTTGAAGAATAGAGGGATTACAAGAAGACTAAGGAATGCCTTGGATTAATTTTTTGTAATTAGAATATTTTTTGAAGTTAGGTAACTCAACTTACTCGGTCAAGTCATGTATGCTTTATTTATGAGATGATTAAAGCATTGTCATGCATACATATGCCATATAGATTAGAAGTGCCTACACTTTCATTATAATATATCATACATGAATAAAAGCCCATTCAATTTATGTGTTTTTTTAATAAGATTAAAATCGTATATTCACATAATTGGCTATTAATAATGAGATTAGTTTTTCGAGTAAAAACTTGGTAATTCTCATTAATTACTAATATTTCATTAAAGAGTTTAATCAGTCAGATTAGTAAAGCCCAACTTATTATTAAGATTAATTTGATTAAGGCCTTAATAATAATTGGACCAAATAATGTCGTTTTAGTTTTAATAGTTAAAACTTGGTAAAATTCACATTTAATTCTAGTCTATTTAAAATAGTTTACTTAGATTAGAATTAGAATAATAAATTAGTTTTTAATAGTTAAAAATCCGGTTTATTATTTAATGTTAATAGGATAAGATTCTAGTAACATAACCTAAAAAACACAAGATTCTTTTTTAGCCGTTTAATCTACGTTTATCTAGGTGCTTTAGAAAACCCTAACCATAAATAGTGAATGAGAGAGGGATATATAACATTATATCCCAAATTCTTCATCATTAGTTCAACACCGTGAGATTCGAGTGGAGCTTCGAGGCGGCTTTGTTTTCGTCCTTCCTAAGGAGGGTCTCCATAAGAGTCAATATCAAGGTTAACATCTTAACGGATAGGATTTCTGAATGTATTTTTGGATTGACTGACCTTAAGGCAGCAATTCTCAAGTTAAGTTCATGAGATATGAAATGATGGGTTACACTCACATGGATTTAATTAAATAGTTAATTAAAATCCTGACTAAAATACACGATGTTAAATGATATAAAAATTAAGAGTTATTCTGATGTATCATTTGATTATGAATGTATCGAACCAAAATGCAAGTACTTGACCGACCCTAAGGCGGTACTTGCTCGTGGTATGTTGGATTGTCGTGGCGTAGTAACACTTTTTAGGGATTATTTTCTAATTCATTAAACATGTTCATCAGCATGTTTAATTAAGTGCAGAATATTTTACATATGATTTAAACGTATGAATGAATGAATTTTTTTTATTTATGTTTATTTGAGCAATGTCTTCTTCATTACTTCAAATACTTGCTAATGAGAAATTAACCAGGGAAAGCTTCACAAAATGGAAAAACAACATTAATGCAATCTTGGTCACAACATACCTAAAGTTTGTGCTTACGGAGGAATGTCCTCTAGAGCCTGCAGCCAATGCAACGCGAAATGTTCGTGAGGCCCACTAGAAATGGGTCTCAGCTGATGAAACGGTCGGAACTTACCTTTTGGCTAGCATGAACGAAGTGCTTGTTTCAAAGCACGAAGCAATGGCTACAGCATTTGAGATGATGGAGTCATTGCAGGCCATGTTTGGGCAACTTTCTAAGCAAAAGCGGCACAAAGCTATTCGTTCTGCAAAGCTTGCTCGTATGAAGAAGGGAGCATCTGTTCAAGAACATGTCCTGAGCGTGATGTCCTATTTCAACACATTGGAGGTCAATGGTGGAGCCATTGATGAGCCAAGCCAAGTGCACATCATACTGACCACTCTTCCAAAGAGCTTTGATCAGTTTAAAAGCAACTACAGGATGAAAAATTTGAGGTTCAGTCTAACCCAGTTGCTCAATGAGCTCACAACCTTTGAGTCCATTACTAAGGACAAAAAAGGAAAGACCGGTGAGGCAAATTTTATTGAACCATCGTCTTCTAGATCAAAGAAGAGGAAGAGGTCTGCTACTTAGTCTAAGGCCAAGCCCAAGAAGAAACAAGCCCAAAGCAAAAAGAAGAGCACCACGACTAACAAAGCGAAAGGAAAATGTTTCCATTACGACAAGGTCAATCACTGGAAGAGGAACTATCCATAATACCTCCAGGATCTCTCTAATAAGAAGAAAGTAAAAGGTAAATGCAATTTACTTGTCATTGAATCCTGTTTAGTGGAAGATGATTCTTCACCTTGGATAGTAGATTTAGGGGCCACTAATCATGTTTGTTCTTCTTTGCAGTGGAATGATTCTTGGACAGGGCTAGAGAAGGGGGCCTTCTCGATCCACGTTGGATCAGAGGATGCTATTTTAGCTCATACAGTGGGAGTATTTAGATTAGTTTTTAATAGTTGTTTTCTTTTATTGGACAATGTTTATTATAATCCTGGGTTTACTAGAAATTTGATTTCAGTATCCAAGTTATTAGAACGATTATATTCAGTTTCTTTAGTAATAAATCAGTTGTTATTTCTAGAAATGGATTGAATATTTGTTCTTGTTTAATTGAAAACAACTTGTATGTTTTAAGACCGTTAATTTATACATCATTGCTCAAAACTGAAATCTTTAAAGTTGAAAAGCCTGAAACAAACCGACAAAAGATTTCTCCAGAAAATGAAATGTATTTATGGCATCTGATACTTGGCCACATAAACCTTGACAGGATAGATAGACTAGTAAAAAGAGGATCTTTAAGTCAGTTAGAGATCAACACTTTACCTGTCTGTGAATCTTGTTTAGAAGGTAAAATGACCAAGAGACCTTTTATTTGAAAAGGGCTTGGAGCTACACAACCACTATAGCTTATACATTCAGACATCCGTGGACCTATGGATTTTAAAGCTATAGGAGGTTATGAGTATTATGTCACCTTTATTAATGATTACTCTTAATACGGTATATGTTTACATAATGCAATGTATGTCGGAAACTTTTGAAAGTTCATAGAATTCCGTGCTAAAGTTGAGAACCAATTAGGCAAAATGATCAAAACTCTACGATCGGATCATGGAGGTGAGTATCTTGATCAAGAGTTTGAAGACTACATGGTTGAACACGGGATTGTATCCCAACTCACGGCTCCAGGAACACCACAACGGAATGGTGTTGCGGAGAGGAGAAATAGGACCCTGATGGAAATGGTGAGATCTATGATTTGTTTCTCATCATTACCTAACTCTTTTTGGGGATACGCACAACAAATAGTGGCATACATATTGAATGCAGTTCCATCCAAATCTGTTCCTAAGACTCTTACAGAGTTATGAAATGGTTGTAAAGCTAGTTTGCAACATTTTCACATATGAGGGTGTCCAGTACATGTACTGAAGAACAAATCTAGAAAGTTAGAACCCCATGCACTAGTATGCCTATTTATAGGTTATTCCACAGAGACTGGAAGAGGATACTTCTATAGTCCTCGAGAAAATAAAGTGTTTATATTGACAAACGCAATGTTTCTTGAGGAAAACTATATTAATGATCATAAGTCTCGAAGTAAGGTTGTATTAATGAATTAGAACCTGGTTCGACCAGTGATCGATCAACCAAAGTTGTTGACAAAGTTGTAGTTCCATTAACGTCTGATAGTTAGACGAGTTCTAGTCAGATCACACTAACACCTAAATGTAGTGGGAGGGTTGTACGACTACCTGATTGCTATTTAGGTATTGGAGAGGCACAGGGTGTCATCTCTGATTATAGTGTGGATGATCCATTGTCATTTAAACATGTAATGGAAGATTCTGACAAAGAGGAATGGCTTAAAGCCATGAATCTCAAGATGGAGTCCATGTACTCCAACTCAATCTGGGAACTTGTAGACTTACCTGATGGGATAAAACCCATAGGGAGTAAGTGGATCTATAAGAGAAAGAGGAGTAGACGGGAAGGTAGAGACCTTCGAGGCAAGACTAGTGACAAAGGGTTACACCCAAAAGGAGGGGGTCGATTTTGAAGAGACCTTCTCTCCAGTGGCTATGTTTAAGTCTATTAGGATACTCTTATCCATTGTGGCTTATTTCGACAATGAGATTTGGCAAATGGACATCAAGACTGCATTCTTGAATGACAATCTTTATAAGAGCATCTACATGATGCAACCGGAGGGATTCGTGTCTCAAGATCAAGAGCAAAAGGTTTGCAAGTTACAAAGGTCCATTTATAGACTGAAGCAATCATCTAGATCTTGGAACATTAGGTTTGATACTGCTATCAAAACCTATAGTTTCAAGCAAAACATTGATGAACCTAGTGTTTACAAACGCATCATTGACAAGAAAGTAGTTTTCCTGACCCTTTAAGTTGATGATATCCTACTTATTGGGAATGACGTAGGAACATTATCGGAAGTAAAGGGCTGGCTTGCTAACCAATTTCGAATGAAAGATTTGGGAGAGGCTAGTTATGTACTAGGGATCCAATTAATAAGGAATCGTAAGAACAAACTGTTAGTACTATCTCAAGCAACGTATATCGAAAAGATACTTGTGCGATTCTCGATGCAGATCTCCAAGAAAGGTAATCTATCTTCTAGACATGGAGTTCACCTGTCTAAGGAACGGTGTCCTAAGACATCTCAAGAAATTAAGGATATGAGACAAGTTCCCTATGCGTCAGCAGTAGGTAGTCTCATGTAAGTTATGTTATGCACAAGACATGACATCTGCTTCGCAGTGGGGGTAGCCAACAGTTTCCAGTCCAACCCAGGATTGGATTATTGGCTTGCAATGAAGATTATTCTCAAGTATCTTCGTAGAATGATAAACTATATGCTAGTATATCCAGGACATGATTTGATCCCATTAGGATATACGGATTGCTGATCCATTTACAAATACCTTAAACAACTAAAGTGTTTGAAGGTCATGTAGAGGGTCTGGGATTATGAGACAAGTATCACTTGCTTTAGTGCAAGTGAGAGATTGTTGGGATTTATGCTCAAAGCTTATAATTTGTAAATGTTATAAATCGATTAAAAAAAGTAGTATATTCATTCCATAAATATGACTCATATGTTTGTATTATATGTGCTAAACATCCAAGATTGTTAGATGTAATCTCAAACTGAGTATATGAATGTCATATACAGAGGAATTCGGTTTAAGACATGCAATATAAAGGGTACGTAGAATGTAAATAAAGCTGGGTACTTTATTTGTGGTTAATCTACAGCTGCGGTCTATTTCGTAATGTATGGTGGTCTTATCATAGACTACTCATATGGTGATATGAGAATGAAGGCACCTTATATGATGTGATGATATAGAACTGGGCCACGATCTATATGAATCTATCACCAAGATCCGTTAGTTGAAAAAATTCATATGTATCGACAAATGATGGCTGTATATGGGTGATCTAAATCCTGAGTGTTCTGCTGACTCCTTCAAGTTAGATCGTGGTTTTTGACATACCGTGGGTGAGATCAAAGTAGCACTTCTGATCAATAACTCCATATCTTGGAATAACGGTTTGGCTTGTGATTGGGAAGGTATGTACACAATAGAGGACTGCACTCCTTCTTTCGAGAAGTAGATGTGTAGTTCCCTTAAGAGTTGATTCAGGACTTGAACGATTAAAAGCGCACTTCTTCTTCTGTAAAGGAAGGAAGGATATAATTGTTCATTAGAGAATCAATGGTACTTAAGGGAAAAGATATAAATAGAAGGGTATAACGAACTTTATGACCTAGCTCAAATTATGAACTACTTGTGGAGGATCATACCATATGTAATAGCTATATCGATGAACACTGATATTTTGGTTTGTGTAAAACATCTATAGTTACGAGAGTGCATCCTTCGGCTTTTAGTGGAATAACTCTGAGTTTAATAATCTTGAAATATTAATCAAAGAGTTTTAATTAATTTTTCTAAATATTATTTAAGCTCAAAACCGTGGGTCCATTAGGTCCCCTTGCTAGCCCTTTACGATTATTGGTAACAAGGTTCACGTTTAATTGGATGGTCCAATTAATTATGTTACAAAAGAAACTTGGATTTATTTTGGGAATTAATTAAATAATATGATTATTTAATTAATATATTATTTAATTGATTAATTAAATATAATTAAATAATATGATTATTTAATTGACAAATTAATAAAAGAGAATTCAAAACTAATAAAGATTATTTTAAATCCTAAAGGTCACAAGTTCAAGTGTTAATGACAATAGGTATTAATATAGGATTTGGAATTCTATCTTAACTGAGTAACTAAAAACCCTGTCTCATGATTTTTTATATATATATATATATATATATATATATATATATACACACATTTGATATCATGAAACAAAAAACAAATCCTAACCCTAATATAGAGATAGAGAGACATCGGGTAGGAGAAGAAGAAAAAGATTTTTTTTTTTTAAGTTCGGCCAAATTCAAGTATTTCCGGAGTCCATGACGTGCCAACACACAGTTGCCAGATCACAGGTCATAGCTCGGAAGGTTTAGTGGTGAAGGATCGAAAAGAAACGAAGGAGTGATCTTCAAAGGTATGAAAATAAATCCCTCCTCATATTCGTGTATACCGAAAAGGTCTAAGATATTTTTTAAAAAACCTATCTCTTTTTTCCGCTGCGCGACTTACAGTGACCTAGATTAAATAGGATTCTCAATCCCATTTAATTCAAAGTTGTCACTGTGACTTGAACCTATGACCTACTAAAGATAAAATAATCAATATTATTTTATATCTTTGCATTGGTCTTGGTTTGAACCCTTGACCTCCATAAAATAATTAATTCAATTCATAATTCATAATTATTAATATAATTAAATAATCACACTATTTAATTTAATTAATTATTAATCCATTAATCAAATAATCACATTATTAAATTAATTGTCTCAATAAAATTCTTGTTACTTTCGTAACATAATTAATTTGACCATCCAATTAATTAATCGTGACCTTTGCTATCATCAACGTTTCGGGCTAGCAAGGGGACTTAATGGACCTACAGTCTTGAGCTTCAATAATCCTTAAAAAATTAATTAATTTAATTAATATTTCATTATTATTAACCTCGGAGTTACTCCACTAAAAACCCGAGGTTGTACTCTTGTAACTGTAGATGTTTTTACACAAACCAAAAACTCAGTGTCCATCGATATAGCTATTACATATGATATGATCCTCCACAAGTAATTCATAATTAAAGTTGGGTTATAAAGTCCGTTATACCCCTTTAATTATATCTTTTCCATTACATGTGTGCACTTCACTTAGATCATTGCCTTGCAAAATGTTGAAGACTCTTGTTAAAGTGAGTGAAGCTTTAACTTGAGCAAGAAAACTTGGCTAGGATATTGATCCAGTTAGCTAAGCAAAGAGTCTTGTCTAGGATCAGGAGGGTCTGGATAGGCAAGCTAGGAATCTTCCTAGAGGCAAGAGTTCCTTGGATAGGAAGTTGCTTCCTAGAGGTGTGATAGTCACATCTTGGATAGGAAGTAGGCAAAGTAGTTCACTAGGCCCGAGGGTAGAGTATGAGTTGATAGCTTGGAGAATGAATCATGTGTTGATTGCTTTTTGAGTATGTATCTCTGATTCATCATAGTGGATTGCGGTTTGCCAGTGGTTGTGGTATCAACCCATGCATGTTTCCTTATTTTGAGGTTTTACCATGTAAAAATCTCTTGTGTTCATTTTATCATTTTAATTCCTTTACTTACTTTGACTTGCATTGCTTTAACTCTTGATTAATTGATTTCATATTGATCTGTTGAAGCAATCTAATTGTAAGAATTTCTAAATGTGATTAAATTGCTTGTGTTTTTTTAAGAAGTGCTAGAATTTGAGTCTATACCTATTCACCCCCCATCTAGGTATATTTTACGCTATAAGTGACTAGGAAATTTCATAGTTGACTCATAGTTGTTGAAATTCTGCTTAGTTTCCTGCTAAAAAGCTATAATTAGCTCATTTGTATGACGAGAATCTCGCATAAGCTGTCTCAACTCATCTTCGAATGATCTGCTCATTGGCTGGTAGCATGGCCTCGAATTTTGCATGTAAAAATCCATAGAATCCTAAAACAAAGAAAAACAAAAATACGTAACGAAATAAAAAGAAACAAAAGAAAACTAAAATAATAAATAAACTAAATTAGAGCTAAACCTAATCACTACTAAGTACGCTGATCCCCTGCAGCCGCACCATTTTTGACATGCATTTGCCGTACATGCAATATCGAAACAAAATCTATAAATCCCAAATGCACTCAACTGTAAAAAATAAGTTTATGGCAAGTAGGGTATCGTTCCACATGGATGTATCTAACAAGCAATGACTAGATTACACTCTAGCACTACAAATGCAATAAAGTAAATGACATGGTTTTGACCGAGCTAAAATAATAACTAAAAATGTACTACGATTAAGATAAAGCGAAAATTAGACTAAAATAGTAGAAATGCAAATGAAAGAATATGATGAGAAATATGGGAGTCGATGCAATCTCATACACGAACAAAGGGTAATCCGTCTCCTATGACCAATTCGATTCTATAAAGGGCTTATCTTCCTAACTTTTGATTCCGAGATTGTTGGATTGGAGAGCTCACAATCCACCTCTTTCACTATTGCTTTGGATAGATTTAGGTAGTCGAGATGGCTTGGATTGGAGAGCTCACAATCCACCCCGTTCACACTAGCCGGGATATATTGGATTGAGAGCTCTCAATATATCCCTTCCGATTCAAGTGAGCTTGTTATAACACCTTAGATATAGATGGTTTAAAACATTAATTGACTTCAAATTTGGGTCAAGAGTTGGAGAGCTTATTTAACCCACTTAGACATCACAATTCAACCTCTACAATGGATTGGGAGTTGGAGAGCCTACCCAACCCAAGTTGAGTATCAAATGCATTAAGAACAAATTAAACCTCTAGGTGAAATGAGAGTTGGAGAGCTTACCCACTTCACAAAGAATTTCAATTAAAGATTAATTACTCAAATAAGTTAATCAATCAACAAGAATTAAGAGTTGGAGAGCCTACTTAATTCATGAGAAGATTAAACACAATTAAGCACAATGAATGGAACTATATTTATCAAATCTAAATATGGTGGAATACCCACAATCCATGAATTAATTACATCAACCTCCCAATTTAGGTTTAGTTACTCATGATAAATACAAACAAATAACAAGGAGAAAAGAGATTGAGAGAACCCGTATAGAGACCTTCTTTCTTCAAGCTCAATTCTAATGTCTAAATGTCCTTGTTGAGTAGAAAATCCAAGAATTGATGTGTGGGTTATGATGATTAAGGGAGAAAGTGATTCTTAGATCTAGAGAGAGAAAATGTGATGTAAATGGGTGTGTGGTCGTGACTATCTCCTCTTAGAAAATCAGAACAAGATATTTTTATAGGGTGCCAAAATTAGGTCTGAAAAGTGCTGACGTGGCGAGCCTGAAACTCATAGTGCGCGGTTAGTGCGAGAGTAGGGTACCCGTATAGTAACCCGCACAATGAAACTCTTCAGCGCTTCAAATCTTCGGTTTGCTGGTAACTGCGCGGGTAGGGACTCATGCAGTACTCGCGATCTGGGCAATTTGGTATTTTTGGAGAATTTCTGATCTTTGGTTCGTGGGTTGATGCACTGGTATGGACCAGCAAAGATCTGATGCTTGGACTGCGCGGGTAGTGCTCGGTTAGGGACCCGCACACCTACCAGGGCACTGTTGCCTCCCTTCTTACTTCTTTAAGCTTGTTTTTTGCCCAAATTCTCCTCTTTACTTCTCCAAGACCATAATTGCACCTATTGCCTGCAAACACAATAAAAGAGCCCATAAGACACGAAAAGAAGCTCGAAAACAAGACAAAAGACAAGGAATGAGGGCCAAAATATATAACAATTTTGGTGTGATCAGAAGGGGGATAGTAGCAAGGAGGCTACTGCCAAGGAAGAGGAAAGAGAGCAAGTGTAAGACAAGGGTGAGAAAGAGTTGGAGAAAGAAGAGGAGATATCAGTACCAAATCTGGAACCGAGACCATAGTTTCATAAGTCACTCAACCCTTACATTCCACCAATACCTTTCCCTAGAAGATTGAAGAACACCAAGCTCGAGCAGTCATTTAAGGATATCTATGATGTTCTTTCCATGGTGAGCATTAATCTACCATTATTGGATGCAATTTAAATAATTCCAGCTTATTGGAAGTCCTTCAAAGAATTGAGCAGAGATAAGGAAAGATTTAGGGCGAGGCAACATGAGCGCCTGAATGAAATTGTGAGTGTAGTTATTTAGAAGACATTGCTTCAGAAGAAGAAGGATCCATGAAGCTTCATCATTAACATTACCATTAAAGGGGTGAATCACGAGAGAGTAATTTAGACTCAAGTGTGAGCATCAACCTCATGCCATTCTCCATCTACAATAAGTTAGGTCTCAATAATCTCAAACCCACCACGATGCCTCTGGTACTAGCCAACTCGTCTTCCAGGAGCCCAAAGGGCATTGTGGAAGATGTCTTGATACAGATCAAGAAGTTGATCATCCTGGTGGATTTTATGGTTATTGACATTGGTGAAGGCCGGGATGAGAAGGATGTGAAGCTCCTGTTAGGTCGATCATTCATGGTGATGGCTAGGATCATTATAGATATGCACGAAGGCAACCTGACGATGAAGGTGTTAGAAGAAATAGTGGACTTCAACATCTTCGACTATTTTGCCTACCTAGTTGGGTCTCACAACTGCTACGAGGTGGATATGCTTGAAGAAGAAGTAGAGGAGGCTGTAAAAGAAGAGTTTGGTAGGATAGAGAGTGATGAAGACATAAGCTTATAAGTCAAAGATGATAGCTCAGATCATAAGGAAGAAGGTTCAGGAGACAGTTCAGAAGGGTTGAGTGGAGAAGACACTGCACCAAAAGTGGAGTCCTCCCAGCAGCTTGAGTTGAAGCCTCTTCCTTCAGATTTAAAGTATGTGTTCTTGGATGAGGATAAGAAGAATCCTGTAATTATTGCAGCCAACTTGGATGACAATCAAGAAAGGAAGCTACTGGAGGCCTTGAGAGAGCATATTGATGAAATTAGGTGGACTATAGAGAACATTTGGGGAATCAACCCCACTATCTGCATGCACAAGATTCTGCTAGAAGATGATATAAAGCCATCTAGGGAGCCACAAAGAAGACTCAATCCTATTATGCAAGAAGTTGTCAAAAAGAAGATCCTGAAACTTCTGGATGTGGGAATCATTTACCCCATCTCAGATAGCAAATGGGTGAGCCCCATTCATGTAATTCCAAAAAAGTCAGAGGTCATAGTGCTGAAGAATGAGAGGGATGAATTGGTTGTTGACTGACTTCAGATGTGGTGGCGTGTACATATAGATTACAGAAAATTGAATGTCGTGACCAAGAAGGACCATTTTACTTTGCCTTTCATAGACAAAGTGCTAGAACAATTGGTAGACACAACTTCTACTATTTTCTAGGTGGGCACTCGGGCTACAATCAGATATGATAGCCCCGAAAGATCAGGAGAAGACTACTTTTACGTGCCCATTCGGGACGTATGCCTACCAGAAGATGTTGTTTGGGCACTGCAACACCCCCGGGACCTTTCAAAGATGCATAGTATCCATCTTCTCGGACATGGTGGGAGAGATCATAGAGGTCTTCATGGACAATTTCTCAGTGTTCTGGGATTCCTTCAACTTGTGCTCGAGAGACGCATAGAAAAAAAACTTGGTACGGAACTAGGAGAAATTGTTGGAACCCCGTTCACTGGTAACGCAGCGGAAATAGGTTTTAAAATTTTTATACATATCATAATAAATATAGAACCAGCAAACTTAGGATCATAATTATTTTTCCGGTACTAATACATACAATATGTAAACACAGGAAATTGTAATCAATAAATTAAAAAAAAATTAGAACCTTACCAACGTTTGGAGGCTCCTTCACTTTACGATATGCTTCGGGTCTGTACCACCAATCTTCCTAGCTATATCCCGGGACTGATAACTGTGTGTGGACGCATCACGGTTTCAGTAAATTGAATGGTGGACGTAGAGAAAAGAAGAAGAAACAATTTCTTCCAAGAGGAAACTTCCTAGAACAACTCTTGTTATTTAAAAGAAAAAAATATAAAAAATAAAATATAATTTGTTTTTTCTTTGTCTTTAATGGTGCACCCACGCACATCTTTCTTTTTTTTTCTTTTTGAATAAAAAAACAAACGCACATCAATGCCTTGTTTCTCTTTTTGTTTCTCTTTTGTGTTTCTCTAGTGCACACACACCTCTATTTGTATTGGATACAAACACTAATATATTTGTTTTTGTGTGCTTCTTGTTTTTGTCATCTAAATATATATCATATATATATATATATATATATATATATATATTATAATAACTAAAACTCTTTCATTGATATCTTTTTAATTTTAAAACTAAATCTTTTAAAATGATATCTCATATCTTTTATTTTAAAAGATAATTAAATATTTATTTTGAGTTTAAACATTTTAAATTCAATTTCAAATATTTAATTTAATAAAATAATCATATTATCTTATTCTATTTAAAATTAAATATCAACTAACACCCTCCATTTAGTGATTAATAACATAATTAAATAATCTTATTATTTAATTTATTTAATCACCATTATTCATTAATTAAATAATCTCATTATTCAATTAATTCCCGAATAAATACGTGTCACTTTCGTAACACAATTAATTGGACAATCCAATTAATTAACCGTGACCCTTGTTACCTAAATCGATCGGGCTAGCAAGGGGACCTAATGGACCCACAGTATTTTGAGCTCCAATAATCCTCGGAATCATTAATTAAACTCTTTAATTAATATTCTTGATTATTAACTCTGGTGTTATTCCACTAAAAACCTGAAGCTGAACTCTCTCAACTGCAGACGTTTTTACACAGATCGATACAACTCAGTGTCTATCGATATAGCTATTACACATGGTGTGATCCTCCACAGTAGTTCATAATTAGAGCTGGGTCATAATGTCTGTTATACCCCTCTAAGTACATATATTCTTTAAGTTCCGTTGATTCTCTAATGAACAATAAATCATATTTCCTCACGGAATTAGGAGAGTGCTCATATTGTCCAAGCCCTAAATCAACCCTTAAGGGAACTACCATCTACTTCTCACAAGAAGGAGTGGATTCCACTATTGTGTACAAGCCTTCCAAGCCACAAGCCAAATCGAAATTCCAACATACGAAGCATATTGATCAAGAACTACATCCGATCTCACCCATGGTATATCAAAGACCATGATCTAATTTGAAGGAGTCGATATGACACTCAGGATTAAGATCATCCACATATAGCTATCATTAGTTGATATATATGAATCTCATCAGTAAACGGATCTTGGTGAGAGATTCATATAGATCATGGCCCAGTCCTATATGATCACATAATACAAGGTGCCTCCATTCCCATATCTCATACGAATGATTCAAGATAGAATCACCTTACATTACGGAATGGACCGCAGCTATAGATTAACCACAAATAAAGTATCTAGCTTTATTTGCTATCTATGGACTCTTTAGATTGCGAGTCTCATACTATATCCATCCGTATATGACACTCATATACACAGTTGGAGATTACATTTGGCAATCTAGGATGTTAATATATGCATAAGTTATAAAATATACAACACAACAAGAATGAATTGAACTTTTTATTTATTGATTTCATAAGTCCATTTACAAATTACATCTTTAGGGCATAAACCCCAACAATCTCCCACTTGCACTAAAGCATGTGAGGCATGTTTCGTAACCCTAGACCATCTAGGTGACCCGAAAACACTTTACCCAGTAAGGTTTCATAAATGGATCAGCATGATTGTCTTGTGATGCTATCTTTGTGACGATCACATCTCCTCTCTGCACTATCTCTCTAATGAGATGATACTATCTCTCTAATGAGATGATACTTTCTCTCTATATGCTTCCCTCTCTTATGGCTTCTTGGTTCTTTGGAATTAGCCACAGCACCATTGTTATAACAATAAAGTGTGATGGACTTATCCAGATCTGGAACAACTTCCAGATCACTCAAGAACTTGCGGAGCCAAACAGCCTCTTTAGCAGCTTCACAAGCGGTTACATATTCGGCTTTCACGGTGGAGTCAGCAAGGCAAGATTGTTTTATACTTCTCCACACAATGGTTCCACCACCTAGGGTGAATACTGATCCAGACGTGGATTTTCTAGAATCCCTGTCTGACTGAAAATCAGAATCTGTGTATCCAAATGAGATCAAATCCTGTCTGGAATACACTAGCATATAGTTTCTCGTTCTCCGAAGATACTTGAGAATAGTCTTGATAGCAACCCAATGATCCAATCCTGGGTTAGACTGGTACCTGCTGACTACTCCCACTGCATAGTAGATGTCCGGTCTCGTGCATAACATAGCATACATGAGACTGCCTACTGCCGATGCATAGGGTACACGTCTCATATTCTCAACTTCTTGAGGTGTCTTAGGACACTGTTCCTTAGACAATTGAACTCCATGCCTGGAAGGTAAATTACCTTTCTTGGAGTTCTGCATCAAACAAACGTACAAGAATCTTGTTGATATACGATGCCTGAGACAGTGCTATGAGTTTGTTATTATCATCCTTTATAAATTGGATCCCTAGAACGTAACTCACCTCTCCCAAATATTTCATTTGAAATTGGCTAGCCAGCCAGCCCTTTACATCAGATAACACTCCCACATCATTTCCAATGAGTAGGATGTCGTCCACGTATAGGACCAAGAAAACTACCTTTTTGTCAATGATGCGCTTGTAGACACAAGGCTCATCGACGTTCTTCTTAAAGCCATAGGTTTTGATCGCATTATCAAACCTGATGTTCCAAGATCTAGATGCTTGCTTAAGTTCATAGATGGACCTTTGCAACTTGCAAACTTTTTGCTCTTAATTTTGTGACACGAATCCCTCGGGTTGCATCATATAGATGCTCTCGTCAAGATTGTCATTCAAGAATGCAGTCTTGACGTCCATTTGCCAAATTTTATAATCGAAATAGGCAGCAATGGATAAGAGAATCCTAATAAACTTAAACATGGCTACTGGCGAGAAGGTCTCTGCATAATCGACCCCCTCTTTCTGGGTATAACCCTTAGCCACTAGCCTTGCTTTGAAGGTCTCTACCTTTCCATCTATGCCTCTCTTTCTCTTATAGATCCACTTACATCCTATGGGTTTTACCCCATTCGGTAAGTCTACAAGAACCCAGACTGAGTTGGAGTGCATAGACTTTATCTTGAAATTCATAGCTTTAAGTCATTCCTCTTTATAAGGATTTCCATTGCATTCTTAAATGTCAATCGATCATCCACACTATCAGTAGAGATAACACTTTGTCCCTCACCTATACCTAAATAGCATTCAGGTTGTCTTACAACCCTCCCACTACGTCTAGGTGATAGTGTATCCTGATCAGGAACCATCTAACTCTCAGATGTTTGTGAATCAACAACTCTTGTTGATGAAACACTAGTCTCACCAGGCTCCAACTCATTCAATACAATCTTAGAACGAGGTTTACGGTCACTAATATAATTGTCCTCAAGAAAAATTGCATTTGTCAATACAAATACTTTGTTATCTTCAGGACCACAGACTTGGGATAGTGTCCACCTCTGGTCTCCTTGGAGTATCTTACAAACAAGCAGACCACAGACTTGGGATCTAGCTTTCCAGTTATGTTCTTCAGTACGTGTGCTTGACACCCTCATATGCGAAAATGCCACAAACTAGCTTTACTACCATTCCACAACTCTATGGGAGTCTTAGGAACAGATTTGGACGACACTACATTCAAAATGTATGCCGCTGTTCGTAACGCATATCCCTAGAAGGAATTTGGTAATGATGAGAAACTAATCATCGATCTCACCATTTCCATCAGGGTTCTATGTATGCCACTGTTTGTAACGCATATCCCTAGAAGGAATTTTGTAATGATGAGAAACTAATCATAGATCTCACCATTTCCATTAGGGTTCTATTTCTTCTCTCCGCTACACCATTTTGCTGAGGTGTACCGGGAGCTGTGAGTTGGGAAACTATCCCATGCTCGACCATGAAGTCTTCAAACTCTTGGTCAAGGTACTCACCTCCACGATCTGATTGTAGTAACTTCATAGTTCTACCTAATTGATTCTCAACTTCAGCTCGAAATTCTTTGAACTTTTCAAATATTTCTGACTTTCGTTGCATCAGGTAGACATATCTGTATCTTGAGTAGTCATCTATAAACGTGACATAATACTCATAGCCGCCCCTAGCTCTAACATTCATCTATCCACATACGTCTGTATGTATGAGTTCTAGTGGCTCTATAGCTCTAAGCCCTTTTCCAGTAAAAGGTCTCTTAGTCATCTTACCTTCTAAACAGGATTTGCAGACAGGTAAGGTGCCAACCTTTAACTCACTTAAAGGTCCGATTTTTACTAGTCTATCTATCCGATTAAGGTTGATATGACCAAACCTTAGATGCCAGAGGTACGAGTCATTATCAGGAGAAATCTTATATCATTTAGTTTTTGGTTTTTCAACCTTAAACATTTCGGTGTTAAGTAGTGTTGTATGTATTAATGGTCTTAACACATACAAATTGTTTTCATTAATTCCAGAACAAATATTCAGACCATTCTTTCCAATAATAACAGATTTATTATTAAAAGAAACAGAATACAATTGCTCTAACAACTTAGAAACGGAAATCAAATTCCGTGTAAATCCAGGAATATAAAAAACTATTATTTTTACAAAATTGCAATCTTATTGCTCCCACTGCTTTGGCCGACACGACATCCTCCAACCCCACACGCATTGAGAAGGCTCCCTCCTCTAGCTGTGTCCAAGAATCAGTCCACTGCAAAGAAGAACAAACATTGTCAGTGTAGGGAAAAACGGTTCAAAACGAGGCGGAGGCAAAAAATTGAGTGGTATATTTAAAAAAAATTCATTTAAAAGAAAGAACCTTAACCCTAGATTAATTGACATATATTTAAAACTATCGTACATTTTTCACGTGACGATTGATATTGTGTCAATTTGAATCTGCTTGCTTCGAATTGAATCCGCAAGATCTTCCAATCCAATCATGAACGTGAATCACCTAGGAGTGTGGGCTCCCTTTCTTTGAATTGTAAACCTGAGGATGGAAACAAATTTTTTTTTCTTTTTGTTAGTCACAATAATCCTCGTAGAGAAAATAAAGAACGTTTGGTCACTTGTGAATTCTCAATCTTTTAATCGAAAACTCGCGTGAACCCTAATCCGATCTTGTACATTAAGCCTTTTGATGTAAAAGCTTCTAATGTATTATCGAAAATAAAACGCTCCTTATTCTTCTTCTCTATGGCTGAATTCTACACCCCTTTCTTGAGTTGGAAGTTTTTTTTTATTCAAAAGAAAGAGAATAAAAATTCTTTCTTTCAAAAAAAAAATTCTTTTTTTAACTCACCTTATTAATTCAGAATTTAGTAATATATATATATATATGGTGGCCAAAATTCTCACTCAAGTAGGATTTCTACCTTGTAGTCAAATCCTCACACAAGTAGGATTTCTACCTTGTAGTCAAATCCTCACACAAGTAGGATTACTTCTTCTCCAAGTCTCCTATCAATTTTGAGTTTTAACCCTATTCCAAGTCATGAGTGTATTATCCAATAATAAATTATTGAATATTAAAATTGTGACTATATCAAAAACTTCCTAATTTGACTAGATAAATAAAATACTTTTATTTATCTACTTATCAAATATAGTCTTTGATATTTACCATACCACCAACAATAGTATGACACTAAGAGTCCTACTCCTAGTTAGAAAAAGATTTTAACTTTTAATCAAACAATCAATTAATTAATTTCCATTTGATTAATAAAGTAAAATAAAACAATATATTAGACTAATTAATTTAGCCTTGCCGCCCAAGTAAATACTTGTGCAATATATTACTTTTCCATTTTATTAAATCCATTGGACTTTAATAAAAAGTCAACATGTGAACTAGATCTATTCTTACTATAAAAGAAACAAGTCCACATGCCTTAATACAATTCTAGATAGACCCATAAATTGGTCCGGTAGAATATATCAAGTGATCCATACAAGTTCGTGTGAATTGGGGATCTTGGCGGGCTATCTAAATTTAAGCTCCAATAGACATAACCTAATCACAATCAACAAATGATTCACTTAGGTTCGATCTATTAATTTTAGTTCATTCCACTAAAGAACTAAAATTGAACTCTTAAATAAAGATAGAATAATTTAATATTGCTCATTCATACCCGAGACAATCTTAATGGAGATAGTGTATCCTCGTGAAGAATACCAGTAATCGCCAAGAGCTCATATACCGTCTATAGCTCTCCAAGTTACCATATTTACCCATATGACCACATTTTGAACTTGGATATTTTGACTTGTCCAGAAACCATATTTCAATAGACACTATTGAAAATTTAACGTTAAGATTTAATATCCAATACTTCAAAACATCCATATGATGATCTTCTACTCTCATTTAATAAATGGAGTCACGATGTCCATATCTATAAATGAAGTCCTCTATCGATTAACAAATGAATACCACCAAACTATCGAGGATAGACTATACTATATAATCGTACTCATTGATAGCTCAAATGATAATACTTGCAACCATAAGTCCATCATTTATCTCAGGATTGAGATAGACTCTCCGATTGTCTTCAAGTGAAAACTTTTATCCATTAACGGTTCTGGATAAAGTATTTCACTATGATCATATTCAATGCACCCAGTGCACTAGATTCTTTAGCCCAAAAACACCACACTTTGATGATTTTAGACTCATCATAACACATTTGATCCCATTCAAATGCTAGCAAAAGAATCTACAACTTTAACAAGATAAAGGCGCCCAACCTTTATCTTAAGTTGTGAATATTATTCAAGACTAACTAAAGAATTGTGTCTACCTCATACATATCCAGATGTACGAACAATTCTTCTTTCTCATTGTCTTTTGACCTTATGATTATTTACTTTTGACAATTATAATAATTAAACTATAAATGCTATAAGATTGTTAAACTAGAAATCACTTTATTAATATGAAAAGATTGTCAAATATATTATTACGCTCTTGCTATTGAGCATAATCCTAACAATCTCCCACTTGCTCCATAGCAAATGTGTCATATCTCTCATCCCCATGTTCTCTAAATGCCCATCAAAACTCTTCTATGGAAGAGCCTTTGTGAAGGGATCCGCTAGATTTTCTGCTAACGCGATCTTGGTAATTGTCACGTCACCCCTATGCACAATTTCCCTTAAAAGATGATACTTTCTTTCAATGTGTTTGCCTCTCTTATGACTTCTTGGTTCTCTCGAATTAGCCATTGCTCCACTATTGTCACAATAGATAGTGATTTGGTTATTCGCATCAGGAACCACTTCCAAGTCAATCAAGAATTGGTGGAGCCAAACAGCCTCTTTAGCAGCTTCGCATGCAGGCACATACTCAGCTTCCACGGTGGAATCAGCAATACAAGATTGCTTGATACTCCTTCATATGACTGCCCCTCCTCCAAGTGTAAACACAGATCCTGATGTTGATCTTCTAGAGTCAGAATTCGATTGGAAATCGGAATCTGTATACCCAACGGGAATTAAATCCCCTCTAGAGTATACAAGTATATAATCTCTCGTTCTCCTGAGATACTTGAAAGTATGCTTGACTGTCGTCCAATGATCAGGACCAAGTTTCGATTGAAATCTGCTAACTATGCCAACAACAAAACAAATATCTAGTCTAGTGCAAAACATTGCATACATGAGACTTCCAACTACCGAGGCATATGGAACTCGACTCATGAATTGCTCTTCATGCTCATTCTTAGGAGCTTGTTCCTTAGAAAGTTTGATTCCATGTCTGAAAGGTAACATACCTTTCTTGGAATCTTGCATGGAAAATCTAGACAAGATTTTATCTATGTACGAAGCTTGGGATAATGCAATCATTCTATTCTTTCTATCCCTTATAACTTGGATACCAAGAATATAACTTGCTTCTCCTAAGTCCTTCATATCAAATTGTTTTGCTGACCATTCTTTTATTGATGTGAATAGACCTACATCGTTTCCGATAAGTAGTATATCATCAACGTAAAGAACTAGGAAAACCAACTTATCGCCTTTAATCCTTTTGTATACACAAGGTTCGTCAAGGTTTTGAATAAATCCAAAAATTTTCACGGCTTGATCGAACCTTATGTTCCAGGATCTGGATGCTTACTTCAATCCATATATGGATCTTTGCAACTTGCATACCCTTTCCTCTAAGCCCTTTTCAATGAATCCTTCTGGTTACATCATAAAGATGCTTTCATCAAGACTTCCATAAGGAAAGTTGTCTTGACGTCCATTTGCCAAATCTCTAGGTCTAGAGATGCCGCAATGGATAAGAGTATCCTAATGGATTTAAAGCATGGCCACAGGGGAGAAGGTTTCCTCATAATCCATACCTTCCTTCTGTGTGTAACCTTTAGCTACTAATCTAGCTTTAAAGGTTTCCACATTTCCATCCATTCCTCTCTTCCTCTTGTATACCCACTTGCACCCAATGGGTTTTATCCCTTTAGGAAGGTCCACAAGAGACCCGACTTTATTTTTGAACATAGATTCAATTTCGGATTGCATTGTCTTTTGCCAATGGCGACAATCAACATCTTCCATGGCTTCCTTGTACGTGTAGGGATCATCGTCATCAGGGAGATTCTCTACAGATTCTCCTAGACTGATGTATCTCTCAGGTTGTTTATTAATCCTCCCACTAAGACGAGGTATGGTAGATTGTTGATCTTGTGTTGGTACGGAACTTACAATTGAGCTACGTTGTGAAACCTCTTGTGGAATTGTATCTCCTGAAAGCTCATTCAGAACAATTCTACTTTTAGGCACAAAATTATTCATATAGTCCTCTTCCAGCAATTTAGCATTTGTCGAAACAAATCCTTTAAGATCTGAAGGGCTATAGAAATAATATCCTTTGGTTCCTTTTGGATACCCTACAAATATGCATGTTTCTGAACGGGACTCCATGCATGTTTCTGAACGGGACTCCATCTTTTCTGTCTTTCCTTTTAACACGTGTGCAGGACAGCCAAATATCCTTAAGTGTTGTAAACTAGGCTTTCGCTCGGTCCACAACTCATGTGGTTTTTTAGGAACTGACTTAGATGGTACATTGTTTAGAATGTACATAGCGGTTTGTAAAGCATATCCCCAAAAAGAATTAGGGAGCGTAATATATATCATATATATATATATTATAATAATTAAAACTCTTTAATTGATGTCTTTTCAATTTTAAAACTAAATCTTTTAAAATGATATCTCATATCTTTTATTTTAAAAGATAATTAAATATTTATTTTGAATTTAAACATTTTAAATTCAATTTCAAATATTTAATTTAATAAAATAATCATATTATCTTATTCTATTTGAAATCAAATATCAACTAACACCCTCCATTTAGTGATTAATAACATAATTAAATAATCTTATTATTTAATTTATTTAATCACCATTATTCATTAATTAAATAATCTCATTATTCAATTAATTCCAGAATAAATACGTGTCACTTTCGTAACACAATTAATTGGACAATCCAATTAATTAACCGTGACCCTTGTTACCTAAATCGATCGGGTTAGCAAGATGACCTAATGGACCCACAGTATTTTGAGCTCCAATAATCCTCGGAATCATTAATTAAACTTTTTAATTCATATTCCTTGATTATTAACTCCGGTGTTATCCACTAAAAACCCGAAGCTGCACTCTCTCAACTGCAGACGTTTTTACACAGACCGATACAACTCGGTGTCCATCGATATAGCTATTAAACATGGTGTGATCCTCCACAGTAGTTCATAGTTAGAGCTGGGTCATAATGTCTGTTATACCCCTCTAATTACATATATCCTTTAATACCATTGATTCTCTAATAAATAATAAATCCTATTTCCTCACGGAATTAGGAGAGCACTCATATTATCCAAGCCCTGAATTAACTCTTAAGGGAACTACCATCTACTTCTCACAAGAAGAAGTGGATTCCACTATTGTGTACAAACCTTCCTAGCCACAAGCCAAACCGCAATCCCAACATACTGAGAATATTGATCAGGAACTGCATCCGATCTCACTCATGGTATATCAAAGACCACGATCTAACCTGAAGGAGTCGGTATGACACTCAGGATTACGATCACCCACATATAGCCATCATTAGTTGATATATATGAATCTCTTCAGTAAACGGATCTTGGTGAGAGATTCATATAGATCATGGCCCAAGTCCTATATGATCACATCATACAAGGTGCCTCCATTCCCATATCTCATATGAATGATTCGGGATAGAATCACCGTACATTACGGAATGTACCGCAGCTATAGATTAACCACAAATAAAGTATTCAGGTTTATTTGCTATCTATGGACTCTTTAGATTGCGAGTCTCATACTATATCCATCAGTATATGACACTCATATACACAATTCGAGATTACATCTGGCAATCTAGGATACTAATATATGCACAAGTTATAAAATAAACAACACAACAAGAATGAATTGAACTTTTCTTTTTATTTATTTTATAAATCCATTTACAAATTACATCTTTAGGGCATAAGCCCTAATAGAAATTCCATTTTATGGTACAGAAGGGGATCGTACTGGGCCATATCATTTCTAGCATAGGGATATAAGTGGATAAGGCAAAGGTTGATGTTATCAAGAGTTTGCCACCTCCTCAGACTGTTAAGGACATCAGGTCCTTCCTCTGACATGATGGGTTTTACAAGAAGTTTATCAGAGACTTCTCCAAGATTTCCAGATCTCTCTATGTGCTACTCTAGAAGGATAAAGAATTGAATTCAATGCAGAGTGTCTGGCGGCGTTTGAGACTCTGAATGAGGCATTGACCACAGCACCGGTCATAGCACCACCAAGTTGGGAGCTACCATTTAAGCTGATGTGAGACGCTTCGTACTATGTAGTAGGTGCGGTTTTAGGGTAGAGGGTTGACAAGGCCCCGCATCTGATATACTACTCATTACAGACCTTGAATAAAGCCTAACTCAATCATTCAACAACAGGAAAAAAAATTTGTTAGCTGTTATCTTCGCATTGGAGAAGTTCAGGCAGTACTTGGTGATGGCCAATGTGCTAGTGTATTCAAACCATGCAGCACTTAGGTACTTGCTCTAGAAGAAAGATGCAAAACCAAGATTGATCATATGGGTTCTGCTGCTACAAAAGTTTGATTTAGAAATCCGAGATAAGAAGGGTTGTGAAAATGAGGTAGCAGACCACATTAGTAGACTGGTTCAGGAGTGATCAACTGAAAAGGATTAGGTCCCACTGAGAGAAAGTTTCCCAGATGAGCAGTTGTGGGCAATGTAGAATGAAGAGCCATGGTATGCAAACCTGGTGAATTACCTGACTGATGGGATGATTCCCTCATATTTGAATCCATGGGGGAGGAAAAGGTTCATCACTAGAGCTAGACAATTTTTTTGGGATAAGCCATATCACTTCAATTATGGTCCAGATCAGGTAATATGGAGGTGTTTGCCAGAGTTAGAGCAGGGAGACATCCTTAGATTCTACCATGAGTTGCAGTGTGGGGGTCATTTCAGTTCAAGAAAGACTTCTTTGAAAGTACTTCACTCGAAATTCTTTTGGGAGTCACTTTTTAGGGATGCTATGTGACTGATGCCTGAAATGAGATGCCACAGATAGGGATCCTAGTGGTGGAGATATTCGATACCTAGGGGCTAGATTTCATGGGACCCTTCCCACCATCAGAAGGAAACAGCTATATCTTTGTGGGAGTTGACTATGTCTCAAAGTGGGTGGAAGCACCTGTCAAAGGACTAATAACATTAAAGTGGTGGTTAAGTTCATGAAAGAAAATATCCTGGCTCGATTTGTGACTCCACGGGTGATAATAAGCGACAGAGGGAGCCATTTTTGTAACCAGGTTTTCAACAACCTAATGAAAAAGTATGAAGTCCAACACAAAGTAGCCACACCCTACTATTCACAGACTTCGGGGCAAGTTGAAGTAAGCAACAGACTTATCAAGCAAATTTTAGGAAGACGGTTAAGTCAACATGGAAGGATTTGGCAGCAAAATTAAATGACGCCCTATGGACATATCAGATAGCCTACAAAACCCCTATTAGAATGAGCCCCTATATGTTGGTGTTTGGCAAGGCATGCAACCTCCCCGTAGAATTGGAATACCGTGCTTGGCGGGCCATCAAGAGGTTGAATTTGGAATATTATAGAGCAAGTAAAGAAAGGAGTCTCCAATTGAATGAACTTGAAGAATTTAGGTTGCAAGCTTATGAGAATGCAAGGATCTATAAATAGAAGACCAAAATCATTCATGACAAGAATTTGGTAAGGAAAGAATTCCACCCGGGGATGCTTGTATTACTCTATACATCCCGTCTAAGGTGTTTCCCTGGAAAACTTAAATCGAAATGGTCGGGACCACACCGAGTCATTGAGGTCTTACCAAATAGAGTGGTCGAACTTTAGAGCTTGAAGGATGATAGAGCATTGAAGGTGAATGTGCATAGATTAAAGCCATACAAAGGTGTTGAAGCTAGCATGGAGGGAGTTGGATCATTGGAGATCGGTGATGCATAGCACCATACAATGTCTTGCCAAGACGTTAAATAAGGCGCTTGTGGGAGGCAACCCACTAAGGTTTATTCATTTCAACTTTTATTTTAGTTTGCTTGTTTTACTTTTCTTTAGCTATATTTTGTTTATTCAGATTTTGGATTCATTTTGATGGATATTTTTGGGTTTTGGATGATTGGATTTATTTTGTTAGATGTTTTGATTTGATTTCATTTGAGATATTTGAATTGGTGGTTAATGAATCTTTTTGTGAGATACTTGTGTGTGCAAAGCTAGGTTCTTTGTCTCTTGGGAGGAAATATAATCAACTTGCAAGTCTTGGGGGGACGAGCAAGCCAAGAGTGCTCATAAAAAAGGTGAGAACCTAATTTTTATCTATAATTCAAGAAAGCAACCACCTCGGTTTCATTTCTTAATCTGAAATTTGAAAATCTAAATTTTTTCCTATCTTCTGTGTTTCTTAGATTCACTGATTAATTGTTAATATTTGTGGATATGGAACAATTTTGTGTGGATGATCTTATTCATTGATTATTTTGTGGATATATTTTGGTGATGTGGATGGAAATATTTTTATGGACATATTGATCATATATTTGGATTTTGCATACATTGATTTATTCATTTGTGGATTTATGGACAAGCCGAAGGCTTACGTGGATATCACATATGAGTGTGTACAAGGTCATATTGCAAATATATTAGCCCCAATCGATTTGGGGGTTCCAATTGCTCATATTTTGTACAGGTCTTATACATGCATATAGTTAGATTCGGTTTGGGGTTTGTTATCCCCCATTCTGTCAATTTGGTTGAAAATGCTTGATTGTGAGCTTAAATGTTAAGTGCTTGTGCTTAATTACAGTATTGCATTATTTGCCTTATTTTATAATGAGCCTAGTTTGTTTGTTTTTTTTTTGTTTTGTTGGGCACTGACTGTGTGTGATTAGTGCCTAGGTTTATGTTTTGCGTCAAGTTAGGTGCGCGCAGCTAGACTGGGCTCTCTTGTCTTCAACATTGAGGACAATGTTGGGTTTTGGTTTGGGGGTGTAGACGCCTTTGGGAGTCTTTTTTTTTGAGTCTATTCTTTAATCTTTTAAGTCATTTTTGTCAAAAAATTTCAATTTTTCACTTGGCCAAAAATTTAGAGCTTTTATTATCTTGTGTGCGATGCCTTGAGCATGTGCTTGAGGCGAGTGTTTGTATGCATTTTTAGCTTTTGTAGTAGCTAGTTGTCACTTTAAGGGTCTCACTTGCACGTCATGGGCTAGTCCCATCCTTTTGGTGCTTACGTTTAGAGGACTCGGTGCTTTTGCACCTTGTTCTAATAATGGAGACCACCCCGTGAGTTCACAAACACAAGCCTATGAAAAAGCGCATTGAGTGTTATAATTTTTTCTATTCTTTAAACACTTTTCTCGTCACACATATCACATGCCATAGGACATTACATCTCATTTATATTGTGGACTGCTTGATGGATACATTCATTCCCTTGATAGACAAAGTATGAAAATGATTTTAGGAAATGTGTGTGAAATTGGCTACATATGAAGCCTAAACATATTCCATTCCCTTTTGTGTGCTCCAAACCAAAATTTGAGGCCAAACACATATCCTTTCTTTTGGAACCACATCTAAACCATATAGCCATAGCCAAACACATGCCTACCCTTTATTGCCAATCATGTAGGGTGTGTATGTTTAGTGGTGTATGAAAGTTGTGAAGCTCTAATATTGAAATAGCTTGTACGTAAGCGATTTTGTAATTGTGTAGGCATAGGCTCAAAAAAGTGAAAGTGCCAAAAATTGCACTTAGAACCAAATTGTCAAGTGTAAAATAAGCAAATGGCAAAAAGAAAAGAAAATGTGAAAAGAAAAAAAAACATAAAAAAGTGTCTTGTAATCCAATGTAAAGTACTCACAAAACAAGAGTACAAATTGTAAAAGCACAATATGTGTGCAAGTCAAATGCCTAGACGCTAGTGTTAAATTTAGTTTGTAGAGTGGAGCTAAATATGGGGGAGTAAGTAATGTAATGAGCATTAGCATGATTGGTGATACTTGAACTAAAAGTTTTTCCCATTTCTTCGGTTCACTATATTTATCCCTATGGCCCCATTACAACCCAAGGGAAAGACCTTTTTGATCCACGATGAGTCTAGATTGGGAATGTTTGCTGAAACACGATCTTCCACATTCATGGGAAAGTGATTCTTGCCTAGTCTAGTTCATACTAAAGTAGCGGTTTTTTAATGTACATTGTATGCAATGCATTAGATTCCTATGAGTAAATTCTATCATTGCATATCTTTCATAAGTGTGAAATTAGGACTACGAGTGAAAAGAAAAGAGAGTTTCCCCGTGAGGCTTAGAGTCGAAGCGAATTACGCTCGAGGTGTGAGAGTGAGTAGTTCTTGATATGAAAGCACTCTTAGGTGTGGATTCGTGATTGTGCGAGTGCCTTTTTAGTGCCTTCCAGTTGCTTTAGAACATTGTGCATATGTCTTATCTTCTTTATCACACTTCCTTGCATCCCATCACTGGTTAAAAATGCAGCTGTTTGAAATTATTTATTTTGTGCGTAGGAAATTTTTATATTGAGTCATGTTTTGTTGTGTCTTATTTGCTTTTGTCTTGTGTTTGCTCGAGGATGAGCAAATGTTTGGTTTGGAGGTATTTGATGGTTCCAAAATTGTACTATGTTTTGGCCTTCATATCCATAACCTTAATCTCAGTTTCGCATGATTTCGTGACTTATGGGCTCTTTTGTTTGCAGGCATTTGGTTCAATTCAGGTGTTAGAAGCAAAAATCGAGACTTTCGTGCAAAAAAGGGTGAAATGGTGCAATTAGGATATCAGAGTTGAAAAGCGTAAAGTTCGTGCAGGAAACATGCCAAGTCACTGAAGAATTAAAGGTTCAGTGCCCAGGTACTGTGCGGTTAACCTACCAGTGCACTACCCGGGCACAAGGAGTGGGAAGTTGAAGTTTGCCCAGTGCGTGGGTCTTCACCCGCGCACCAACCACGAACTGGAGGACCAATTCCTGACATTGCCTAGAACGCGGGTACTGCACGGGTCACCAACTGTGCACTACCCGCGCAAACATCAGAAGCCAAAAAGCAGATTTGAAGCACAAAGTCACTATACGGGTCACTGTGCGAGTCCCTTACCAGCGCACTACATTCGTCAGAAGTTAACACATTAGCATTTTAGACATATTTCAGGAATCCTATAAATAGAACCGTGTCTAATTTCAGCCACACACCCATATTTACATTTCTCTGACTTTTTCTCTCTCTAGATCTAGGAATCATTTTCTCCCATTACACGGATCTACAAATGCAATGTTTCTTAAGGACAATTATATTAGTGACCATAAACCTCATTCTAATATTGTATTGAATGAGTTGGAGCCTGGTGAGACTAGTGCTTTATCAACAAGATTTGTTGATCCACAAACATCTGAGATCACATAGACATAGTGGGAGGGTTGTAAAACAACCTGAACGCTATTTAGCTATAAGTGAGGGACAATGTGTTGTCTCTACTGATAATGTGGATGATCCATTGATATTTAAGAATGCAATTGAAGATCCTGATAAAGAGGAATAACTTTAAGCCACAAATCTCGAGATGGAATATATGCATTCCAACTCAGTATGGGATCGTGTAGATTTACCTGATGGGGTAAAACCCATAGGGTGTAAGTGGATCTATAAGAGAAAAAGAGGAGTGGACATCAAGGTAGAGACCTTTAAAGCAAGGCTAGTGGCTAAAGGTTATACCCAAAAAAGAAGGGGTCGATTATGAAGAGACCCCTTCGCCAGTAGCCATGTTTAAGTCTATTAAGATTCTCTTATCAATTGCTGCCTATTTTAAATGGCAATCTTGACGAGAGCATCTATATGATACAACCAGAGGGTTTTATGTTCCCAGATCAGGAGCAAAAAGTTTGCAAGCTGTAAAGGTCCATTTATGGATTTAAGCAAGCATCTAAATCCTAGAACATCAGGTTTGATGATGTGATCAAAACCTATGGCTTTGTGCAGAACATCGATAAGCCTTGTGTCTACAAGCGCATCATTGACAAAAAGGTAGTTTTCTTGGTCCTATATGTGGGCGACATCCTACTCATTAGGAATGATGTATGAGTGTTATCTGATGTAAAGGGTTGGCTAGATAGCCAATTCCAAATGAAAGATTTGGGAGAGGCGAGTTACGTTCTAGGGATCTAACTTATAAGGGATCAGTAAGAACAAACTCATAGCAGTGTCTTAGGCATCGTATATCGACAAGATTCCTGTGCGATTTTTGATGCAAGACTCCAAGAAAGGTAATTTCCTTTTACGCATGGAGTTCACTTGTCTAAGGAACAGTGACCTAAGACACCTCAAGAAGTTGAGGATATGAGCCGTGAATCCTATGCATCGACAGTAGGTAGTCTCATTTATGCTATGTTATGCATAAGACCGAACATCTGCTATGCAGTGGGAGTAGTCAGCAGGTACCAATCCAACCCATGATTGGATCATTAGGTTGCTATCAAGACAATTCTCAAGTATCTTCGGAGAACGAGAAACTATATGCTAGTGTATTCCGGACAGGATTTGATCCCGTTAGGATACATAGATTATGAGTTTCAGTCAGACATGGATTTTAGGAAATCCATGCCCGGATCAGTTTTCACCATGGGTGGTGGAGCCATTGTGTGGAGAAGTATCAAGCAATCTTGCATTGCTGACTCCACCATGGAAACCGAATATGTAGCCTCTTGTGAAGCTGCTAAAGAGTCTGTTTGGCTCCGCAAGTTCTTGAGTGATCTCGAAGTTGTTCTAGATTTTGATAAGCCCATCACACTTTATTGTGATAACAGTGGTGCTGTAGGCTAATTCTAAAGAACCAAGAAGCCACAAGAGAGGGAAGCATATAGAGAGAAAGTATCATCTTATTAGAGAGATAGTGCAGAGAGAAGATGTGATCGTCACAAAGATAGCCTCATAAGACAATCAAGCTGATCCATTTACGAAGACCTTACTGGCTAAAGTGTTTTCGGGTCACCTAGATGGTCTAGGGTTACGAAACATGCCTCACACTCTTTATCGCAAGTGGGAGATTGTTGGTGTTTATGGCCTAATGATGTTATTTATAAATGGATTTATGAAATAAGTAAAAATAAAAGTTCAATTCATTCTTGTTGTGTTATTTATTTTATAACTTGTGCATATTAACATCCTATATTGCCAGATGTAATCTTAAAGTGTGTATATGAGCGTCATATACGGATGGATACAGTAAGAGACGTACAATCTAAAGAGTCCATAGATAGCAAATAAAGTTGGGTACTTTATTTTTCGTTAATCTATAGCTGCGGTCCATTCCGTAATGTACGGTGATTCTATCCTGAATCATTCATATGAAGATATGGGAATGGAGGTATCTTGTATAATGTGATCGTATATGACTGGGCAATGATCTATATGAATCTCTCACTATGATTCGTTTACCGATGAGATTCATATGTATCAACTAATGATGGCTATATATGGATGATCTTCATCCTGACTGTCATATCGACTCCGTCGGGTTAGATCGAGGTCTTTGATATACCATGGGTGAGGCTGGATGCAGTTCCTGATCAATATGCTATGTATGTTAGGATTACGGTTTTGCTTGTGGCTGGGAAGGTTTGTACACAATAATGGAATCCACTCCTTCTTGTGAGAAGTAGATGGTAGTTCCCTTCAGGATTGATTCTGGGCTTGGAAAATATGAGCGCTCTCCTAATTCCATAAGGAAATATGATTTATTGTTCATTAGAGAATCAATTTACTAAATGATATATGTAATTAGAGGGGTATAACGGACATTGTGACCCAGCTCTAATTATGAACTACTATGGAGGATCACACCATATGTAATAGTTATATCGATGGACACCGAGTTGTATCGGTCTGTGTAAAAGCGTCTGCAGTTGAGAGAGTGGAGCTTCGGGTTTTTAGTGGAATAATACCGGAATTAATAATCAAGGAATATTAATTAAAGATTGTAATTAATGATTCCAAGGATTATTGGAGCTCAAAATACTGTGAGTCTATTAGATCCCCTTGCTAGCCCGATCGATTTAGGTAACAAGGGTCACAGTTAATTAATTGGATTGTCCAATTAATTGTGTTTCGAAAGTGACACGTATTTATTCTAGAATTAATTGAATAATGAGATTATTTGATTAATGAATAATGGTGATTAAATAAATTAAATAATAAGATTATTTAATTATCTTATTAATTACTAAATGGAGGATATTTGTTGATATTTGTTTTTGAATAAAATAAGATAATATGATTATTTTATTTTATTAAAATTAAATTTTTTATTTTTTTAATTTAAATAGTTTGAATTCAAATCAAATCAAATAAACTAAATATTAATCGATATCTTTAAAGATATTTGATATTTTAAAAGATTAGATTGATTGGTTTAATTGATTGATTTTAATTAAATAATTGATTTTGAATTTTAAAAAGAAAAGTCAACACATCATCAAATTTCAAAAGAGAAAAAAAAAAGCATCATTGCTTTGCGTGAAACAAAAGAGAAAATAAAAATAAAGGGCAATTGGTGTAGGTGTAAACTATTGAAAGAAAAGAAAAAAAATAATAGATTTTTTTTAAGAACAAGAGTTGTTCTATGTATTTTTCTCTTGGCAGAAATAGTTTCTTCTTATTTTCTCTACATCCTCCTAAGTTCCTTAGTACGTGACGCGCCCACACGCAGTTACCAGTTCCGGGAATAGCTAGGAAGATCGGTGGTATAGACTTGGAGCATATCGTAAAGTGAAGGAGCCTCCAAACGTTGGTAAGGTTCTAAATATTTTTTTTAATATATTGATTACAATTTCTTGTATTTACATATTGTATGTATTAGTTCCGGAAAAATAATTACGATCTCAAGTTCACTGGTTCCAGATTAATTATGATATGTATAAAATTTTTTAAAAAAAATATTTCCGCTATGTTACCAGTGAACGGGGTTCCAATACCAACCGGTGGTGAGATTCAAGGATGTGTGATAGAGAAGAGTAGACACATGCACAATGCTCTAAAGCAACTCGAAGGCACTATATGGGCACTAGCACAATCACGAATCTCACACCTAAGAGTGCTCTCATATCAAGAACTACTCACTCTTACACCTCGATTCGCTTCGACTCTAAGCCTCACGTGGAAACTCTCTTCTTTTTTCGGTCGGAGTCCTAAGTTCACACTTATGCAAGGTATGCAAAGATAGAATTTATGTATAGGAATATAATGCATTGCATACAATGAACATTGAAAGACTGCTATTTTATGGTGAACTAGCCTAAGAAGGAATCACTATGCCATGGACGTGGAAGATCATGCTTCAGCAAACATTCCCAATCTAGACTCATTATAGATCAAAAAGGTCTTTCCCTTGGGTTGTAATGGGGCCATGGTGTTAAATGTAGTGAACCAAAGAAATGGGAAACAATTTTGAGTTCAAGTATCACCAATCATGCTAATGCTCATTACATTACTCGCACCCCCATATTTAGCTCTACTTTACAAACAAATTTAACACTAGCGTCTAGGCATTTGACTTTCACACACATTGTGCTTACAAAAATTGTACTCTTATTTTGTTAGTACTTTAATTGAATTACAAGTCTTTTTTCTTTGCTTTTCTTTGTTTTGCATCGCTCTTTTCTTTTTGCATTTTACACACTTTACATTTGACAATTTGGCTCTAAGTGCAAATTGTTGGCACTTTTACATTTTAAGCCATTTATTGCACATTTAAAAAACCGCCTAAGTACACGCTATTTTCATATGAGAGCCTAACACCTTTCACACGCCACACAGCACACACACCCTAACATGATAGGCAATAAAGGGTAGGCATGTGTTTGGCTATGACTATATAGTTTATATGTGGTTTCAAAAGAAAGGATATCTTTTTTGCCTCAAATTGGGCTTTGGAGCACACAAAAGGGACTATGAATGTGTTTAGGCTTTTTAAGTAGTTAAATGCACATATTGCCTTAGATCATTTCCACAATTCATCTATCAAGGGAGTGAATACATCCATCAAGCAGTCAACTATATATATGAGATGCATGTCCTATGGCATATGATACACATGACTAGAAAAGTGTTTAAGAGAATATAAAGAATTATAACACTCAATGCGTTTTTGAGGCTATGCTTGTGAACTCACTAGGTTGTCTCCACTACTAGAACAAGGTGCAAGAGAATCGAGTCCCCTCAACTTAAGAACAAAAAGGGTAAAACTAGCCCATGACGTGCAAGTGAAATCCCTAAAGTGACTACTAGCTGCTACACAAGCTCACTACGCATAAGTAAACTCGCCAAAAGTACACATTCAAGGCATCACACCAAGCTAGTGAAAGCTTGAAAATTTATGGCCATGCGACACTTTGAAAAAATTAACCAAAAAAAGACGACACAAAAGATAAAAATGACTCAAAACATAAAAAGACGACTCACAAAGGCGTCTTACACCCACAACCAAAACCCAACACTGTCTTCAATGTTGAAGACAAGAGAGCCTGGCCTGCGAGTTTCCCTTGAAGTGCCTCTGAGTTACTTTAGAATGTTTTGCACAAGTCTACTCCTCATTATCGCACTTGATTGTATCTCACCATTAGTTGGAAATACGGCATTTTTTCCTGTCATTTGTTTGTGTATAGGAAATTTCTACAATGAGTCATATTTGTTTTTGTGTCTTTTGTTTGTGTTGTTTTGAGTTTGCTTGAGGACAAGCAAAGGTTTGGTTTGTGGGTATTTGATCATGCCAAAATTGTACTATATTTTGGTCGTCATTACCATGTTCTTTGTCTCGTTTTCGTGTGCATTTTTGTAAGTAATTGGCTCTTTTCTAGTGATTGCAGGCATTCGGTGTAATTCAGGCATTAGAGATGGAAAGTGGGATTTTTGGGTGCAAAACATGTCAAAAATCAAGAAATCCAAGTCTCAGTGCGCGGGTAACCCTACCAGCGCACTTCCAAGACCTCGCTAGTCCAAACCAGCGCAATCGGCACGTGAACCGAATCATGGGTATAGGAATATTCTCTTATGATTTTACACACACACCCTTATACCATATTTTTTAGATTCTTACATCATTTTGATCTAGGTATCACCTCCCTTATCATCCAAACCCATTTCCTATCTAATTTCTTCACAAAATCATTCATTACATCACCATTCAACCTGCATTTCACCAAGACCCAAACACCATACTCAAAGAGCTCGAATTCAACACACATTGGAGAAGGAGAGGAGCTAGGAGAAAAGAGAAATCACAAGTATTCCATGTGTTTCTTCTCAACTTTGTCTCTTTTATTTCTTCTTTGTAATTCTATGATGAGTAGCTAAACCCTTAATGGGAGTGATGTAATAACACATGAATTATGGGTAGTCCATTATATCTTTATTATTTGATTATTTAGTTTCATTCAATGATTTCCAATGCAATTACTTACTTCTTGGATTAAGTAGATATGCCCTCTCTTAGTTCATGATTAGTATCAATTTATTTTGAGCTTTCAAAATGGAATATATATCTTCTTGGATTGAGTAGATATGCCATCTCTCAAGTCTAGATTGATACCCACTCTTAGGTGATTAAAACAAGTTAAATTGAATGGAAGGGATGTGTCAAGAATATGCCCTTCTGATGCATCCCTACTACAATGGAAATGATGGGTTGAGAATATGCTTAAAGAGGGACTCTGTCATTAACCAACCAAGTAGTTGTGTAGTAGATAGTTAAGTGATAAGAGTCTCTATCTCTCGAAATCCAACCGAGTAGTTGCGAGTGAGAGTTATTGATTATCAAATCATACTTAAAGGTTGATTAACCCTATTTAATCGAATAGGTTCTTCAAAGGTTAAATGGATTGTCCATTATTTGTGTTCTGATTGCATTCATCTCATAATTATCATATCATATCTTATCTTTCCATTGCACATTCTGGTTAGCATTAGTTGCATTTTAGATTAATTAGTTGAATTGTAGTTTACATGTTAGTTGATAAACTTCAAAAGGCTATCTTCACATTTTACTTTTCAGCATAACTAGTATTAGAGTGTCAATTTAGTCATTGCCATCCTACGATCCTTGTGGACGATACCTCACTTGCCATTATACTTGTTTTTTATAAACATTTTGAGCATGTTTGAGGTCTTTATAAATTCTTTTTGGTGGGGGTTGAATAGGTTGTCATGAACCTTTTCAATTGGCTTAAGTGTGCAGGCTGTTGAAGATTAAAGACACTTAGCGGACATTTGTGTTTGCACTCAATACCTTGAATTGCAAATTTTGTTTGTATTATGAATACTTGAACAATGATGTTTTGATTTTTCTCTTTAATGTTTTTCTTGAGGTTTTTAAACACCTTGTCTATCTCCATTCGCCGTTAGTGCTCACTAGATACCATCTTAAGAAATTCAGGTGTAAAGAGATAAGTTTTGGGGTTTTGAACTTCATAACAATGCAGTATAGGATAGTTTGTAGTTTAGCTTATTTTAGGTTGCATATGTGGTATTTTTGTGTTTGTTTGTGCCATGTGATGTAGGTTTCAATTTTATGAAGAAGGGAGGAGCAGCTGGAGCACATATCAGAAAAATAAATTAAGGCTCCGCGACTTCATTCCGTGGGAAAGACCCCGCACATGAACCCGTAGAGAAAGCTCTGGAAGCTGAGCTACTTCCAGCGGACCATAAGAGATGAACTCGCTGGAACTTTGGAAGTTCTCCGCGACTTCAATTCCATGGGAATAAGCCAGCAGACCAGAAGGAACAAGCTCGTGTAACTTTATGAAAACCCCGCTAATTCACTGCTGCGGGAATAAACTCACCGGCCAAAAGGATTGAACTCGCTGTAACTTTGGAAGTTCTTTGCGATTTCAAGTCCGCGAGAATAAACCATCGGACCAGAAAAGTTGAACTCCCGTGAAATCCTTGGAAAGTCCATGACTTCACTTCCGGGGAATAAACTCGCCAGCCAAAAGGCATGTAATTGCGTGAAACTTGGCTTGAACACCCCATGACTTCACATCCGCGGGAATAAACCCATGGGGAATCCTAATAGATAAAAATGATGTGTTTCACTTAAAAATTTGAAAGCTCGACTTCTTTTCACATGAATAAACCCACTGGAAGCGCGATTCCTGCCTAGGTATAAATACGCCCACCTGTCGTTTTCAGGAACCACTTTCCCAAATTTGAATTCTCTTGATTTCCCTCACCTTTCTCACTCAAATAGTCTTCTTCGATTTTGCTCAAAACCACTTCAATATTCATCTAAAAGGTATGTAATCTCCATTCTATCTCTTTTCTACAATAAATTGCATTGAATCTCCTCTCTCTCTCTCTCTATTTTCGAATATGAGTACAAGTTAGGGCCCCGTCCTGCAGCTGTTTTTTTTTTGTTTTCGTTTTTGTTTTCCAAAAACGATTTCGAATTCGCATTCGTTTAACCGTTTTTCATTTTATTTTCGAAAAACGAAAAAAAATTGAAAAACACAATTAGTGTTAAATGTGAAAAATTTTGAAAAACATTTGAAAGTTGTTTTTCGTTTTTTTTTTTTTTTGTTTTTCACTTTGTTTTTTTTATATATATAAAATCATCTATTTTTTAACTTTTTTTTCTTCTTCTTGGACGCCTATCACTGCTCTTCTTCAACACTATTCTTCTTCTGCGACATTGCTCTTCTTTTTCTTCTCCAACACTGTTTTTCTTCTTCTTCTTTAACACTGCTCTTCTTCTTCTTCTCTGACACTGTTTTTCTTCTTCTTCTTCAACACTGCTCTTCTTCTTCTTCTCCGACACTGTTTTTCTTCTTCTTCTCCGATCTGCTCCATCAGATCGATGTCGCTCCTTCAGATCGGTGCCGCCTTCTCCGATTTGCTCCTCCAGATCTCTGTCGCCTCCTCCAGATTAGTGTCGCCTCCTCCAGATCGGCGTCACTTCCTCCGGTCTCCATAGCTCAATTGATCCCTGCTCTGTTTTTTATTTTAGTTTTTTCCCTTTTTTTAATATTTTTAATTGTTATCTTATAATTTATATTTAATAAAAAATAATTTTAATTGTTTTCTTATCTAACCAGATCTTTGCTCTGGTTTGTAAAAATAATAGGAATTAATTCACATTACTCCATATGATGAATTTCACATTGTGCGTGAATCCTCTCCTTGAAGTTGTATTTTTTTAATAAAAAAAATCTAGGTTTAGTTCATCTTTCTTTGTTGTCCAAGCTTGGAATTTTATGTCTAGAGTTAATGGAAATGTATGTGTATTGTATGAATGCGTGATACTGATGTTGGTGGTCAGTTGGATTTTGTCTTATAGCAGAAGATTGTGTATTCCTCTTAAGATTCATTGTAAGAACAGAGATGATGGTTATACACTTCGGGATGCAATCCAACTGAAGCATCAAATCTCTTCTCTATAAAAAAAATGTTTAATATTTTAAATTTTAATTTAATAAAAAATATGACTCAATTGATAATTATTGATAATTATTTGGGATAAATTGTTGATAATTTTTGAAAATTTTCAGTTAACCTACCAGACGCGTTTTTACTGTTTTCAATTTCAGGATACAGTTTCTCATATATGCTACCAGACGCGTTTTCAGAATTCGAAAAACAAAAAAAAACACTGTTTTCATTTTCATTTTTATTTTCGAAAAACAGTCAATGAAAAACGCTTACAGGACAGACCCTAGGGTTTCATAGTTTTTGGAAAAATTGAGTTGGTTTAATGAAATTGATGATTGATTTCGATTTGTTTGTCATCTATGATGTATTTTGACCAAAACCCATTGGGTTATTTCAAATTTTTACAAACGTTTCTTGCTAGTGTTGTTTTTGCCAAAAATTGGGGATTTTTGTTGATAATTCTTGCTTAGTTGAAGCTTATATATGTGTTTAATTGATGAGATTTATGTTTATGCATGTATATAATAGTGAGTGATTGAATTGGTTGAACTTTCAGTATGTTTTGGGGAATTTAGGTATATTCTAGGTTTATGTGTTCATTAGGCATCACTTGTGATGATTGATACTTGTTTGCTTGCTTAAGAACAAATCTTGTGATATGAAATGATTAAGAGGGAATGTTCTTGAGTATTTTGGCTGAAATGTTGAATTTGAAGTGTAATCTTTGCCTAAGTCAATGATGTTTATGATGCTATCTTGAATGCTTGTGCTACATTTATGAACTCTATATGATTCTTAGGAGTGATATTGGACTACTTGTGCGTTAACTTGAAAAATTAGCAATTGATATTGAGATTGTATATGACTTTCTAATTGGTGTCAAGTCAATATAGTTCACACTTGTGCATTCTTGATTGGAAATGACTTGGATGATTGTGATACCATCATTGTAATTCTATGTAGTGAGCATCTTGAATAGCATGAACTTTGCATATGCCATATGTTTGCATTTAGTTTTCGTTCAGTTTTGATTTGTTTTGTTTACTAACCCGGACACTAACTTGTTTGGAGTTGTGTTTTGTCTGTTGTGTTATTTGTGTGTGCAGATGGTACTACAGAGGAAACTTACTCAATTACGGGAAGATCCCGAAGAGGCCCATAGACGAAAGGGCAATGGTCCCGCTAGAGGCTGACAAGATAAATGAGATGCGACTCAAAAATTAATGTAAGATGACGATTCTCGTCTAGCGGAACATCAGTTTCAATAAGCTGGGTGAGACAGTTGTCTTCTAGAAGGTCCGACGGAGGAAATAAGAGACCTTTGTCTCATTTCCAAATAGGGTCAACCACAAGTTGGTCTAGAAATTCTATACAGCCGTGGACCCGGACGAGTTTGAGCTAGGAGCTCTAGTCACGGTCAGGAAGAAGATGGTCTTCATCACAGCTGCATAGATTAATGAGTACCTGTGGTCTCAAAGATACTCTCAGTGGAATGAAGGTTATGAGCAGTTGAACATCTTCCTGAGTACAATCAGGCTTTCGGGATCACTCTCTCACAGGAATTCCTGATTTGCCATGGACCATTAGAGACCGTAAGGTCTACTAGAGAGAGCTGGATCCGAGGAGCATTTCTGGAACATCTTCTTCAGCTACTCCCTCATTCTGAATACCTACAGGACGGACCTCAATAAGGAGACCACCATCATTTTGTACCATATGAAGAACTCTTTAGAATTCGATGTCGGGAGGATTATTGTTAGGCGGATTATAGTAGCAAAGATGAAGCCTAACACCTGCCTCATTTTCCCATCTCTGATCATGCACTTCATTGAGGTAGCTGGGATTCAGGTGGACAAAGTAGGAGATGGTATTCTAACTCCCACATGAGAGGTAGGAAGGAAAGCTTACAAAGAGGCTGCAGTGGGCAAAAGGAGTGGATAAGCTGCACATAGAGGCTGAGAAGAAAAAACTGATGTGTGAGCAGCACATGGCAACATCAAGGTTAGATCACTCTCAGACTAAGGTTGAGGCTCATGCCGAGGCAGAGGCCATGGAGGCTGAAGAAGAGCACACAGATGAGGAGTGTGCTGACGATGAAGAGGAGACAGTGGAGCATATGGCATCCTGGACACAACGTTGGATTCAGTCTAACACCAAGATAGCTAGTGCTGTTGATGAGCTCACTAGAGAGGTCAGAGGCCTCAATGAGGTTATAGCTTGGATGATCGACTACCAGACAGGGCAGTCTAGCAACTATGGGAGCAAGCAGAGGTGCCGAAATAAATGCAGGATTGAGTCTCCATCATTCACAGCTGCTGCACCAGATAGAGAGGCAGCCGAGCCAGATCTTAGTCCGGAGGTGCAACCACATCCTGACGATGAGACTTATTCTCCCGTGTCCTCTACTCCTCTTAAGCAGTAGCTGGAGCCACTTAGCGAGCCGTTTATCGAGACATCAGCTGAAGAGTAGCTGGAGCACTAATCGAGCCAAAATTCTTATATATATTATGGTCCTCATATCCTTATCCGTTGTCTCATTTTCGGGGGTTTTTGTGTGTCTTATGGCTCTTTTATTGCAATTATGGGCAGTTGGTGCAAATCAAGCGATGGAATCAAAAATCGAGATTTTCATGAGGAAAAGGGATCAATTGCTGTAAAAAAAAGGAAGAACTGAAGGCCTAAGTGTACAGGTACTGCACGGATACCCTACCGGCCCACTACCCTCACACTACCCATTTACCGAAGGAAGAAGTCTCTAAAGATTGCCTATTGTGTGAGTACTGTGCGGGAACTTACCCTCACACTACCCGCACAAATTCATAGACCAGAAAGCAGTTCAACTAGGAAAAGAGGACTGCGCAGGTACCCTACCTGCGCACTGCGTGCCCAGATTTTCCCAAGTCAACATTTTCAGACATAATTTTGGAATCCCTATAAATATATCTTGTTCTTATTTCGAAAAAACTCTCTCTTTCTCTTCCACCTCTCTCTCCACTCTCTTCCAACCATGAAATTTATCCCTTCTATTGCTAACCACTAACCTATATCTAGGAATCATTCCTTACCAAAACCCAAACCTTCTCACATCATCTCCATCCTTTAGGGTGCATTTGGTACGGAGACGGGACTGGACGAGACTGGACTGGACTGGACTGGACAGGAAAGGACAGTTGTTCCATGACGTGTTTGGAATGTATGGGACAGGACTGTGGACTGTACTGCTATACGTTTGGTATGGCTGGGACAGGACGGGACAAGATATTCAAATGATCAGAGTGCCCTCCTTGTTTTGTCTAACATTAAACAATATATTAAACAATTTTTATATATCGTATTTAACAATATTAAATAAATATTGTAATTGAAATATATTTTAATATTTAACAAAAACAAAAGGGTTCAAATGACCTATTGTTTTCAATTACAATATTATTATATTTTACACAAATAGTAATATTGTAATTGGAATATACTATAATTATTTAATAATATTATATAATAATATGATATATTATATCATTATATATAATAATATATAAGATATATATATAATATTAAATATTTGTACATATAAAAAATATAATATTATATATATTATAATATATGTATATTTATTAATAATATATATTGTATATTATATATATGTATCCTATATATATATAATATAATATATATGATATATAATATTAAAAAATATATATAATATATATTAAATATATATATATATAATATTAAATATATTATTATATATAATAATATTTAAAAATATATATATTATAATTACATATATAATATTACATATATTATAAAATTATATATAATAATATATAATATATTAAATATATTATTATTATATATAATAATATATATAATATATATATATATATATATATATAATATATATATATATACATATATATACATTATACATATAATATTAATAATATATATTATATAATATATAATAAACATATTAAAATTATATATAATAATATATAAATATAAAATATATTATTATTATATATATAATAATATATATATATTATTATATATATATATATAGATATATATATAATTATATTAATGTATTTATATATATAGATTATATTATCATATATAATATATTATTATAGATATTAATATATACATAATATATATATATATATTATATATATATATCCTATATATATAATATATTATTATTAATATATATATATATATATTTAGTATATTATTAAATATTATTATATATATAATATAATATTAATATTATATATATTTTATAATAGATATTATATTATATTAATATGTAATTATAATTTTATATATATTAATTATATATATTTAATATATTAATATATTATATATTTTATAATATTATATTATATGTAATTATAATTTATATATATATTAATAATCTATATATATAATATAATATATTGGATATGTTTGTAATTATTTGAACATTTAAACGGTAAATTGGTCTTTTTGACACTTATCCCATGCCATGGGACAAGTTGTCTTAGGGTCTTGGGTGGGACAATTTTTTGTGATTTTTGTCCCACCTTGTCCCGTCCTGTCCAATGCTAAGGTCGCGCCAAACGTGGGACAAGAACAAGTTGTCCCACATTGTCCCGTCCCGTCCCACGTACCAAACGCACCCTTATATACTCAAGAAGGACACTAGGAGGTTGGAATTCAAGCTTCAAGAAGAGAGGACATGGGTCTTCTCTATCTCCCTTCTTTTAGTTATTTGTTTGTATTTTTCATGAGTAGCTAATCCTCTTGTTGGAGTTGATGTAATTTGTCATGGATTGTGTGCTCTCCACCTTTTATCTATAATTTGATTGTTATTTCCATTCGTTGTGCTTAAAGAATTTGATATCTCTATGGATTAAGTAGGCATCCCAACTCTTGGTTCAAGGATTGGTGTTGAATCTCTTGATTGTTAAAATATTGGATTTAGATATCTCATTGGATTGAGTAGGCATCCCAACTGTCAATCCAAGTTGAGATACACACTTTTAGGAGACAAACTAGCTATCTTGAATGGGAAGGATGTGTTGTGAGCATCCCAATCCAACATATCCGGGTGAAAAGATTGGAAGGAGTGGATTGTGAGCATCCAAATCCAATTCACTTCAACTACTCTAAATCTATCTAGACTTAATTGGAAACTCTCTCTACACCCAATTGAACATCCCAATCATTGGTGTGTGGAGAGAGTTAAGTGATCCTAGAATCACAATTAAAGATAAATTTGCCATAGTAAATTGAATTAGTTCTTAACCGATAAATTGAATGCACATTGTTTGTGTAAGATTGCATTAACTCCCACATCATTCTATCATATCTCCGTCATCCATATCACATTCTTGCTAACTTAGTTGCATTTAGTATAACTTAGTTAAATTGCATCTTAATGTTTGTTTTTCAAACACAACCACTGAAACTTTACTTTTATGCATTTTAGTATTATTAATCATAATCTAGTCATTGCTACCTCTGATCCCTGTGGACGATACTCTAGCTTATCGCTATACTTGTTTAAAGAAATTTCAAGCATATAACTAAGGTCTTTTATAAAGTTCTTTGAGGAACATTTTCTAACGACAAAAACATTCACGTCAGCCACCTAGCGAGCCATTTACCGAGACATCTGCGGAGAAACAACAGAAGCAGCCGAGCGAGATGCCTAGAGGGACATCCACAACCATTGTTCCTTATTTATTGTCTCTGACTTCGATTAGCACAACAGAACCCCTCCAGCAGACAGGACTAGACCAACAGCTCCCGATCCGCACTAGAGTAGATAGCAGCGGTATCTCTGCTTAGTCAGATTCGTAATCAACACTTTTTAATCTCTTTACCATTTACACAACCGTTATGCCCACCTTTTTTTGAGTGTTTATTCAGTAGAGCCATATGAACTCAGCTTATGAATATTTGTGAGTCTCCTTGGAATGGACTTTGTTGGAATAGACTTTGTTGGAATGCTTTCATTGACTGGGCTTCCACTCATTGGAGAGGGAACTCTCCTGTTATTGTTGCTAACAAGCTTTGTCTTGGGGTTGCGGTTTATCATATTTGGAGAGAGCAAAACTGTCGCATTTTCGAAGGCACTCAAAAGACTAGTTTGGTTGTTGCTCGCTCCATTATTGACACCATTCGCTGTCGGCTATCCTCTTTCAATTTAAAGAACCACCCCATCATTGCCTTGAATTGGAATGTCAACTCTAGTTGATTTGCTGTCTTGCTCTTGTCTTGTCTTGCTCTTTTGTTAGAGCTGTTTTGAGCCTTTGTTTAGCTCTTGCTTTGCTTCCTAGGGTATGCCTCTTGTATTTTGTACATTCTTTCTCTCTTTCTATGATACTATTTACTTACCCAAAAAAAAATTATTTTTATGGAATTCTGTTTTTACTTATCACATACTTTACTTTTGGTAGTAGTTGTATAACTTACTTAGTTTATATTTTTGCAAATATTTTTATTTAGTTGATTATTATTTTTTTAGCTCTAAGTGTGGTTTTATGTGATGACATGATTAATGCCTAGGACATTTTGAATGATAGGAAAGCATGGATGAATGAGATACCTTTGTGATTGTATATATGAGTAACAATGTAGGTTGTTTTGAGGATTGCAAAGTTGTTTGTTGGCCAAACTACCAGACCAACCAACTCTAAGCAGTTGTCTTTGATGTGCAAACATTAAGGACAATGTCGAGTTTAGGTTTGGGGGTGTGGGCACGTTAACACTTTGATTGGGTGTACATATATGTTTGTGTAGTTTGTGTAGTGTTTTTTGTTGTACAAATGAGTTTTTATGTATTCCACAAAATTTTTCAAATTGTTCTGATTTGAGCCAATATTGAACATGTTGTTAAAACTTGATTCTTAATTGTATGTATCGTTAAGGAATGTTTACATGCGTTAAGTACTTATGTGTAGCTATCATAATAGCATTCCAAAATGATATTACTCATTGTGTGGTAGTCCCTTTCTCTTTCGCTTAGTGAATTGAAATTATCGCAAGATTGCTTGAACCAATAGTGGAGACTACCCATGTAAGAAATAGAGCCTAAATGTTCATCTTTTGAGGGTGTCGTTTCGAGTCTAAACACTTTCAAAATTTTGTGCTTCTATGATCTCACATTGCATATTATTAATTTATTGCCATAGAACATGAAAATATTGAGGACTGCTTGCTACGACTTGTATTCCCTTGTTTTTTTCGGGTAAATTACGTGTATTCCCTTGTTAGACAAACTTTCGGATATGATTTTAGGCATGTGTGTGCTTAGCTACTATATCCTGCACAAACACTGTCCTTGTTATTTTTGTGTGCTCCAATTGCCCATTTGAAGCCAAACAAACCATTCATTTCATCAACCACTTAAATATCCATATACATTAACATAAGGAATTCTTTAGTTTTTGATCATCACGTATGCATAAGTTATAAATGCAAATCATTAGCTCAAATTTGTAAATAGCGTGTACCGGGGTATTGATGTGAAATTGTGCAAAATTAGAGGCTAAATTGTAAAAGTGTTAAATGAAAAACACTTATAGCCATAGAACTTAATTGAAAGGTGATGAGAATAAAGGAGCTGCACCAAGGGATCCATTGCATGTTCCAGTTGGGCCAATAACAAGGGCAAGGGCTAAGAGATTCAAAGAAGCACTCAATGGCCTGATTCAAGATACTTGGGCTGATGTTGAATTGTTAAAGTCTGAGATAAGCCCACATGAAGACAAAGGCTTAATTAACATAATCAAGACAGTTGATTGGGCTGAATAAGAGAAGAGTTTAGGCATGTGGCATAACATGGGCGGCGTATGGTTGGAGGAAATCCCTATTTCAACATTTTTCCTATTTTATTTTCCAAAGAATTAGAGTTAATTTGTTTCCCAAATTAAGGGGCTGATTTGTTTCCAGATTTAGCCTTCCAAATAGGGAACAAATGGTTGGAGGAAATCCTTATTTCAGTATTTTTCCTATTTTATTTTCCAAAGAATAAGAGTTAATTTGTTCCCAAATTAAGGGGCTGATTTGTTTCCAGATTTAGCCTTCCAAATAGGGAACAAGTCAATAGTTGCTTGTTTTAGTCTTTTATTTTCTTTCCCGTTTGTAAGGTAATTATTGCCCAATTTAGTTTTCTAATTGTAAGGCCATAATGGCTGAATATCTTGTTTCCTTTTTTTTCGATTAGAGTTTTAGTTTATATGGAACCAACTGATGTAATTTTCAGTATACTTGATTTTGAATGAAAAATAGAGAGACTTTTCTCTTTGGTTCTGAAAATTGACTTATCACTCACCTTTCTTTCTTGTTCTTGAGTGTGTCGTCTTTCACTTTCTTGATACCATTGGTTCTTATCTCATTATAGATAACGGGTCACGGTCCTATATTGTTCTTGCTTATAAACTTGAATCTAGAAAACGATCCTTGCTACCATATATTGGTTTCGGGTTTCACTGTTCTTGGTGAGGTTCATATCATTTGGTATCAGAGCGTAGGTTTCTAAACTCAGGTTTAATCTATCCTTCTTCTTCTTCTTCCCTGATTTCGTTTGTTAAAAAAAATCACAAACTTGATTCCGATTGATCAAGTCTAGTAAAAAAATACCAAAGCCTTGCTTGAGTCTATTTGATCAAGGTCAAAAAAAAAGATCAAGGTCCAAAAAAAAAGAGTACAATTTTTTTTCTTTGCAAGGTCATGTAGTTGAACTTATATCAACTATTTTTTTTAATCCTTTTCTTGATTTCATGGGTTGATAAAAAAAAGGAACTGAAAGAGTGAACAAAGAGTGTAAAAAAGGCAAGAGAGTGTGAGCTCATCAGAGGGTAAAAGCCAAAAGAATTGAGTGAAACACGAGTGTGAGTGCCACCATCTTTGAGGGTAAACACGTGAGGGAGTGTTTGTGAGGTTTACTAATTCTTGTTTGTTTTGCAGGTTTTAGATATGTCACACGATAACAGTAAATGTGTGTCCAACGAAACACCAGAAAAGGTAGATCTCGATCTTTTGTATAAAGCCATGCGACAACACATGGCGCGGATGGAGACTCAGTTTGGCAAGGTGAACGATAGGTTAGACAAAGTGGAGTCTAGTTCTCAAAGGGAGCAGCCATTCAGAGCTCCTAATATGGAACGAAGAAAAAGGAACCCACCTAAGAATGACTATGAAGATGATGATGGGAATGACCTAGAAGAGGATGATCGCATGTCTAATGTGGGTGCGGGCAGATTTAGGCGTGGAATGGGAGGTAGAGGAGATAGGTATGGGAATAGAGGAGATAGGTATGGGAATAGAGAAGATAGGTATAGGAGAGAAGTTTGATAATAATTTAGGTAGTATAAAGGTGAAGATCCCAACTTTCTAAGGTAAAACCGATCATGAAGCTTATTTGGAGTAGGAGAAGAGAATAGAATTGGTGTTTGACTGCCATGACTATTCCGAATTGAAGAAGGTGAAGTTGGCTGCCATAGAATTCACTGATTAGGCTATCGTTTGGTGGGATCACTTGATTATGAGTAGGAGACAGAATAGAGAAAGGCCTATTGAGACTTGGGAGAAGATGAAAGCTGTCATGAGGAAGCGATTCATTCCAAGTCACTATTATAGGTGTTTGTTTCAAAAATTGCAAACTCTTACTCAAGGGTCTAAGTGTGTTGAAGACTACTATAAGGAAGTGGAGATAGCCATGATTCGAGCTGATGTAGAGGAGGACCAAGAGGCTACTATGGCTAGGTTCTTAAGTGGACTACACCGAGACATTGCAAATGTAGTGGAGTTGCAACATTATGTTGAATTGACTGATATGGTACACATGGCCATTAAGGTGGAACAACAGTTGAAGAGGAAGAGTTCCACATGGGTTGGGCAAAATTTGTGTTCTTCATCATCATGGAAACCGAATTGGAGCAAGAGGGATGACCAGCCTAGTTTTAAGGCCAAGACCGAACCTTCCAAAGATCATAAGGCCAGAGGCACATTAAATCAAGGTAAATCAGATTCTCAACCTTCTAGAAACCATGACATTAAGTGCTTTAAGTGTTTGGGAGCAGGTCATATTGTATCTCAATGCCCAAACAAGAGAGTAATGGTTTTGAAGGATGATGGTGATATCGAATCTGAGGGTGAATCCGATGATGAGTCCATGCCGCCTTTGAAGGATGCAAGTGACACTTGAATATCCGATGGATGGAGAGCTTTTGGTGGCAAGAAGAGCTCTAAGTGCTCAAGCCAAGGAAGATGATGAGATACAACGTGACAACATATTTCACACCCGCTGCCATGTTAATGATAAGGTATGTAGCATGATCATTGATGGGGGGAGTTGTACTAATGTGGCTAGCACTAGTTTTGTGGAGAAAATGAATTTGAACACTTTGAAGCACCCAAAACCTTATAAGCTACAATGGTTAAATGATTGTGGGGAAATCAAGGTGACTAAACAGGTGTTGGTGACGTTTTCAATTGGAAAAAACAAAGATGAAGTCCTTTTTGACGTGGTACCAATGAACGCGGGCCATATCCTTTTGGGGAGACCTTGGCAGTTTGATAGACATGTGACTCATGATGGATATACCAATAGATACTCCTTTATACTCAATAAAAAGTCAATCACTCTTGTACCTTTAACCCCAAGACAAGTGTATGAAGATCAAGTGAGGTTAAAAAAGGAGAGAGATGTAAAAAAGGAAAGTGAGAGTTCAAAAGAAAGAGAGACAAAAGAAAGAGAGTCTGAAACAGCAAAAAAAGAAAAAAAAGTGAAAAAGAAAAAGTGGATGATGAGAAAAAAAAAAGAGAAAACAAGTGAGTTTCTATGCAAGAGAGAGTGAGATAAAAAAGGCTTTGTTTTCAAATCAGCCAATGATTGTACTTTTGTACAAAGAGGCTTGTTTTAGTACTAATGAAATTAACCCTTCCTTGCCTAGTGTTGTTGTTTCTCTTTAGCAGGACTTTGATGAAATGTTTCCTGAAGAGATGCCTATTGGTTTACCACCAATAAGGGGGATTGAGCACCAAATTGACTTTGTACCTGGAGCACCCATCCCAAATAGACCAACATATAGAAGTAATCCCGAGGAGACAAAGGAACTTTCCGTTTTGCTTATGCCTAAGAAGGATAGAACATGGAGGATGTGCGTTGATTGTCGTGCCATCAACAATATCACTGTAAAGTATCGCCATCCTATTCCTAGATTAGATGATATGCTTGATGAATTGCATGGTTCTATTGTTTTTACTAAAATTGATCTTAAAAGTGGATATCATCAAATTAGGATGAAAGAAGGTGATGAGTGGAAAACTATGGTTTATATGAGTGGTTAGTTATGCCTTTTGGATTAACTAATGCACCAAGTACTTTCATGAGATTAATGAACCATGTTTTGGGTGCTTTTATTGGAAAATTTGTGGTTGTTTACTTTGATGACATTCTGATTTATAGCAAAAACTTAGATGAGCATATTGAACATTTAAAACTTATTTTAGGTGTCTTAAGAACAGAAAAGTTGTTTGCTAATCTCAAAAAGTGTACCTTTTGCACTGATAAACTTGTATTTCTAGGTTTTGTTGTTAGTGCTAAGGGGATTCGGGTTGATGAAGAAAAGGTTAAGACAATTAAGGAGTGGCAGAAACCTACAAATGTGGGACAAGTTGACACGGGAGTGTCCCATTGCACGACCTCGGTTCAAGACAGAAAGGGATATCAAATTCTCACTATGGTTTGTTAAGCATCAGATTCAGCTCGTAGGGGTATTTTTGAGACTTCTTAACTTTTGATTCAGGAAGAGTTAGTTGTTGTGCTTTATGTCATTGGAAAGATCAATGTCTTATCTTTAATTTCGTATTTTGAAGCAAGTCATTTGGAGGTCCTAAGAGAGAGATATGAAGGGTTTTATGCTGAATGGTCAGAAGTCAACAATGCACAGATTTGAAGAGTTTAACTTTAACGTCTTTAATTTCTTAGTTTCTAATGCCTTGAATTGTGTTGTTATCTTTTAATTTCGTCCCTTTCCTATGCATGGAGGGTTGTTCCATGATTAGGCCATATATTGAGCCTTTATCCTTGTAAAAAGGAAATTATTGAATATTGAATTTCAGAATATTGTCTCTTTGAGATTTTATCCTTCAACTCTGTATCTCTTTGGTGGATTTCCATTGAGTGGTGAGTTTTCCTTTGGTTCTGTATCCTTGATTAGTTGAGAGGGTGGTGTTTCTGTATCCCTTTAGATTAGTCTTGGTGGTGTGCCTTTTCTACTAGTTTACTAAGGGTGGTGATATCTGTATCCCTTGGAAAATTAGTTAATCTATCTTTATTTGTTCTTGTGTGAGACAGGCTGGATTGCTTGTTTCTCTTGTGCGTGGGCTGTCCATGAGTGCGTTTGACATCGGTGGAGTTTGTTTAGGGCTGTCCGGCATCAGATTGGTATCAAAGCCCATATAGGTTGTTTTGTGTGCCTTTAAACTCGCATCCAACAAGGTTGCTCTTCTTTTTTGTTTTTTTTATTTCAATGGCTGGTCGTCATCGTATGCCAACTATTGATGAAGAATCAGCTCCTCAAGTGAATCAACGGAATATGATTATGGATGATTTGAGGCAGCAAATCCATCAACTCCAGCAACATTTGCATCTATATGAGAATCATGACCATGATGAGAATGAAGGATTCGAAGATGATGGTGTTAATGTTAATCCTTTCCATCAAACGCGCAGCCATGTTTTTGATGATAGTACTCCTCCTCATCCACGTGATTTGAGACATTATGTCTTGAGGTATCGTGAGACACATCGTGCTTTCAATGCAAAAATTGAGATTCCAGAATTTGAAGGAAAGTTGCAACCGGATGAGTTCATAGAGTGGCTGAATACGGTGGATCGTATCTTCGAATACCAAGAAGTTCCAGAACATAGAAAGGTGAAACTTGTTGCAATCAAACTCCGAAAGCATGCCTCCTTTTGGTGGGAGAATCTCAAGAAATAGAGAGAAAGAGAAGGGAGAAGGAAGATTTTGACTTGGATTAAGATGAAAAAGGAATTGACAAGGAAGTATCTACCGGACAATTATCGGCAAGATGTTTTCTTGAAGATTCAGAACTTTAGACAAAAGGATCTTTCGATCGCGGAATATACAGGCGAGTTTGATAATCTCATGTTGAAAGGTGATCTAACGGATTCGGAAGAGCAGACCATTGCATGTTATCTTGGTGGTTTAAATTATGAGATTTCTAATGTGGTGCGACTACAGCCATATTGGAGTCTTAATGATGTGTGTAAGCTTGCTCTTAAGGTGGAGAAGCAACAAAAGGAGATGCGTAGCAGGGGTTCTAAGTATGGTTCAAGAGAAGGCTTTGCTAATAGAGGAAGCACTTCAAGTTCTAAGCCTACTGCCGCAACCAAAACCAACACAAAGTTTTCGACCTCAAAAGGAGAAGGTGTGGTGTCTAAGCAACAACAACAGCCTAATCCTTCTAATACAAATTCTCGCAGGTGTTTCAAGTGTCAAGGGTTTGGCCATATTGCCTCGGAGTGTCCAAATTGCAAGATCGTTTCATTGGTTGAAAAAGACAGTGACGAAGATGACTTAGCAACAGATTTGAAAGAAGATGAGTATGAGAATGAAGAGGTTGAGGAAGATGTGACTTATGGAGATAAATGTGCTTCTCTAGTCATTCAAAGGACTTTGAGTGTGGTTCAAGAAGAGGAAGAGGAAGATTGGGTGAGAAAAAATGTGTTCCACACCAAGTGTACTTCTCATGGCAAGGTGTGTGTTGTGATTATTGATAGTGGAAGCTTTGAGAATGTGGTTTCTACTGTTATGGTGGAGAAGTTGGCCCTCAAAACAGTGCAACATCCTCATCCTTACAAAATCTCGTGGCTTCAAAAGGATAATGAGATAAAAGTAAGTAAACGCTGTCTTATCTCATTTTCTATTGGAAAGAATTATAAAGATGAAGTTTGGTGCGATGTAGCTCCTATGGATACATGTCATTTACTGCTAGGGAGACCATGGCATTATGATAGGCGTGTATTGTATGATGGTTTTAAACACATGTACTCTTTTGTTAAAGATGGTTGTAAGATTGTGTTGGGTCCTAGTAGGCCAGAAGAGGTTCCCAAACCTTCTAAAGGAGAGGGAAATAACTTGCTCACTCAAGTTGATTGTAGGAGAGAGTTAATGCAAGGGAGTGAAGTGTATGTGCTGTTTGTGGTGGAAGAAAATGAGGGGAACAATGATCCTCCGCTGATTATGAAGACTATTCTTGAAGAATTCTTTGATGTGGTTCCGGATGAGTTACCACATGGTTTACCACCATTGAGAGACATTCAACATTGCATTGACTTTGTTCCAGGTGCAACCCTTCCAAATAAAGCAGCCTATCGAATGAGTCCTAAAGAGCATGAAGAGCTGCAACGTCAAGTGGATGAATTGTTAGTCAAGGGAATGGTGAGGGAAAGCATGAGTCCTTGTGCTGTTCCAGCTCTTTTGGTACCAAAGAAAGATGGTGCGTGGCGTATGTGTATTGATAGTAGAGTGGTGAACAAGATTACAGTTGATTATCGCTTCCCGATTCCAAGGCTTGATGATTTACTTGATCAACTTCATGGGGCAGCAATTTTTTCGAAGATTGATTTACGGAGTGGTTACCATCAAATCAGAATGAGACAAGGAGATGAGTGGAAGACAGCCTTCAAGACTAGAGATGGTCTCTATGAGTGGGTGGTGATGCCATTTGGGTTATCTAACGCTCCTAGCACTTTCATGAGATTCATGAACCATATCCTTAAACCTTGTATTGGGCACTTTGTTGTTGTTTACTTTGATGATATTCTGGTGTATAGCAAAGATGAAGGAGAACACTTGAATCATCTTGAGCAGATCTTTCGCATATTAAGGGAGCAAAAGCTTTATGCTAATTTAAAGAAGTGTAAGTTCTTTACTAGCAGCCTTATTTTCTTAGGCTATGTGGTGTCTAAAGATGGAATCAAGATGGATCCTAGCAAGGTGGAAGCAATTCTTAGCTGGTCGGAACCAAAGTCAGTTCATGACATTCGAAAGCTTTCATGGACTTGCATCTTTTTATTGACGTTTTATCAAGGGGTTCAGTTCTATTGTGGCTCCTATCACTGAGTGCTTGAAAGGGAGTGGTTACAAGTGGACGGAAGAGGCTAGAAGAAGCTTTGAGTTGATCAAAAGAAAAGTAACCGAAGCTCCAATCCTATCACTTCCAGACTTTGTAAGGGTGTTTGAGGTTGAGTGTGATGCTTCAAATGAGGGTATTGGTGGTGTTCTAAGTCAAGAAGGAAAGCCAATTGCATTCTTTAGTGAGAAGCTGAATGATTCTCGCAACAAATACTCTACTTATGACAAAGAGTTCTACGCAATCTATAGAGCTTTGAGTCATTGGAGTCAATACCTTCTTGCTAAACCATTTGTTCTTTATTCAGATCATGCAGCCTTGAAGTTCATTAACAGCCAACACAAGCTCAATCGAAGACATGCGGTATGGGTGGAATTTCTTCAAGCTTACAACTTCACAATTAAGCACAAAGCGGGTGTTCAAAATGTGGTGGCTGATGCTTTGAGTAGAAAGCATTCCTTGCTGTCCACAATGGAAGTTAAAGTGGTGGGGTTTGAGATCTTGAAAGAATTATATGCAACTGATCCATACTTTGGTAGCATTTGGCAAGAGTGTGAAAAGGGTCCGTTTGAGCAGTTCTTGAAGCATGATGGGTATTTATTCAAGACAAATCGTTTGTGTGTGCCTCAATGTTCACTTCGACAAACCATTATTATGGAAGCTCATGATAGTGGGATAGGTGGTCATTTTGGGAGAGACAAGACTCTTGCTCTTGTGGAAGAAAAGTTTTAATGGCCTAAGATGATGAGAGATGTAGCTAGACATGTGCAGCAGTGTAGGGTATGTCATGTGGCGAAGACTCATGGACAAAATACGGGGTTCTACACACCGCTGCCAGTAGCTCATGCTCCTTGGGAAGATGTTAGTTTAGATTTTGTGATGGGTTTCCCTAGAACTCGAAGGAACAAAGATTCTATCATGGTGGTTGTTGATCGATTTTCGAAGATGGCTCATTTTGTTCCTTGTAACAAGACTAATGATGCTTCTTATATTTCAGATTTGTACTTCAAAGAGATTGTGAAGCTTCATGGTGTTCCAAAGACAATTGTTTCAGATCGAGATTCAAAGTTTTTAAGTCATTTTTGGCGTACACTTTGGAAGAAGCTTGGTACTAGCCTTAATTTCAGCTAATCTTATCATCCACAATCCGATGGACAAACAGAGGTTGTTAATCACATCTTGGGAAATCTTTTGAGGTGTTATGTGGGAAAGAATATTAGACAATGGGACTTGATCTTATCTCAAATCGAGTTTGCTTACAATTGCTCAAAAAGCCAAAGCACCAAACATAGTCCGTTTGAGGTGGTGTATTGTAAGAATCCTATCAGCCCTTTGGATTTGGTTCCCATTGGTTCTAACAAAGATTGCAGTGGAGATGCTGATGCTAGAGCTGGTGCAATCAAAAAGTTGCATGCTCAAGTTCGAGAAAACATTGTGAAGCAAAATGAAAAGTACAAGAAGACTAAGAATAAGCATCGCAAGCATGTAGAGTTCAAGGAAGGAGATTTGGTGTGGATTCATCTTAGTAAAGATCGTTTCCCAAAAGGGAAATATGGTAAGCTAAACCTAGAGCTGATGGTCCTTTCAAAGTCCTTCAACGCATTGGAGAGAATGCATACAAGATCGAGCTACCAGATTCTTATGGTGTGTCACCAACTTTCAATGTAGCTGATTTGTCTCCTTATCATGGTGATGCTAGCATTTCAGACTTGAGGTCAAGTCTTTTCCAACCTAGGGAGATTGACACGGGAGTGTCCCATTGCACGACCTCGGTTCAAGACAGAAAGGGATATCAAATTCTCACTATGGTTTGTTAAGCATCAGATTCAGCTCGTAGGGGTATTTTTGAGACTTCTTAACTTTTGATTCCGGAAGAGTTAGCTATTGTGCTTTATGTCATTGGAAAGATCAATGTCTTATCTTTAATTTCGTATTTTGAAGCAAGTCATTTGGAGGTCCTAAGAGAGAGATATGAAGGGTTTTATGCTGAATGGTCAGAAGTCAACAATGCACAGATTTGAAGGGTTTAACTTTAATGTCTTTAATTTCTTAGTTTCTAATGCCTTGAATTGTGTTGTTATCTATTAATTTCGTCCCTTTCCTATGCATGGAGGGTTGTTCCATGATTAGGCCATATATTGAGCCTTTATCCTGGTAAAAAGGAAATTATTGAATATTGAATTTCAGAATATTGTCTCTTTGAGATTTTATCCTTCAACTCTGTATCTCTTTGGTGGATTTCCATTGAGTGGTGAGTTTTCCTTTGGTTCTGTATCCTTGATTAGTTGAGAGGGTGGTGTTTCTGTATCCCTTTAGATTAGTCTTGGTGGTGAGCCTTTTCTACTAGTTTACTAAGGGTGGTGATATCTGTATCCCTTGGAAAATTAGTTAATCTATCTTCATTTGTTCTTGTGTGAGACGGGTTGGATTGCTTGTTTCTCTTGTGCGTGGGCTGTCCGTGAGTGCGTTTGACATCGGTGGAGTTTGTTTAGGGCTGTCCGGCATCACAAGTGAGAAGTTTTCATGGGTTGGCTAGTTTTTATAGGAGGTTTGTGAAAGATTTTAGTAGTCTAGCCGCACCTTTAACTGAAGTTATCAAAAATAATGTGGGTTTTAAGTGGGGTAATGAACAAGAAAAGGCATTTAACTTGATTAAGGAAAAATTAACTAATGCACCTTTGCTAACTTTGACTGACTTTACTAAAGCTTTTGAGATTGAGTGTGATGCTTCAGGAATATGTATTGGAGCTTTTCTAATGCAAGAAGGACATCCCATTGCATTTTTTTAGTGAGAAGATAGGTGGAGCAGTCTTGAATTATCCTACCTATGACAAGGAGATGTATGCTTTGATTAGGGCATTGGAAACTTGGCAACACTACCTTTGGCCGAAAGAATTTGTGATTCACACGGATCATGAGTCCTTGAAGCATATAAAGGGGCAACACAAGCTAAATAAGCGGCATGCCAAGTGGGTGGAGTTCATTGAAACATTTCCATATGTGATCAAGTACAAAAAAGGTAAGGAAAACGTGGTCGCTGACACTCTGTCTAGAAGGTACGTTTTACTTTCTACTTTGGATGCTAGGTTGCTTGGTTTTGACTACATTAAAGAATTGTATGTGGAAGATTCTGATTTTGGCAATGTATTCAATGCATGTGAAAATGTTGCATTTGGCAAGTTTTATAGGCATGATGGGTTTTTGTTTAGAGAAACTAAATTATGTGTGCCTAAGAGTTCTTTGCGTGAATTGCTTGTTAGAGAAGCTCATGTGGGAGGTTTGATAGGGCATTTTGGTATAGCCAAGACACTAGATGTTTTGCATGAACACTTTTTTTGGCCTCATATGAAACGTGCTATAGAATGAATCTATGAGAAATGCATTACATGTAGACAAGCTAAGTCTAGGATTAAACCTCATGGATTGTATATTCCTTTGCCTATACCTAGTGGACCTTGGATTGATATTTCTATGGATTTTGTGTTGGGTTTTCCTAGGTCAAAAAGGGGTAGGGATTCTATATATGTGGTTGTTGATAGGTTTTCTAAAATGGCACATTTCATTCCTTGTCATAAAACTGATGATGCATCACATATTACTGATTTGTTTTTCAAAGAAATTGTGAGATTGCATGGCATGCCTAAGACCATTGTTTCTGATAGAGATACTAAGTTCTTAAGCTACTTTTGGAAGACTTTGTGGGGTAAGTTAGGAACTAAACTTTTATTTTCTACTACTTGTCATCCACAAACTGATGGTCAAACTGAAGTAGTTAATACGACTTTATCTGCCTTGTTGTGTGCTATAATACAAAAGAGTTTGCTTATAATAGGAGTGTGCATTCTGCAACTCATTTTTCTCCTTTTGAAATTGTGTATGGTTTTAACCCATTGACTCCTTTGGATTTAATTCCTTTACCTGTGAATGAGCATGTTAACTTAGATGGGAAGAAAAAGGCAGATTTTGTTAAGCAAATCCATGAAAAGACTCGGCAAAACATAGAAAGGAGAACTGAGCAATATGCCAACCATGCAAATAAAGGGCGTAAGAAAGTTGTGTTTGAGCCTGGTGATTGGGTGTGGTTGCATATGAGGAAGGAACGATTTCCAGTTCAGCGGCGTTCTAAACTACTTCCACGGGGTGATGGCCCATTTCAAGTGATTGAAAGGATTAATGACAACGCCTACAAGCTAGACCTTCCAGGTGAGTATAATGTTAGTGCAAGCTTTAATGTTTCTGATTTGTCTCTTTTTGATGTAGGTGACGATTTGAGGACAAATCCTTTTCAAGAGGGGAGGAATGATGAGAATAAGGGAGCTGTACCAAGGGATCCATTGCATGTTCCGGTTGGGCCAATAACAAGGGCAAGGGCTAAGAGATTCAAAGAAGCACTCAATGGCCTGATTCAAGATACTTGGGCTGATGTTGAATTGTTAAAGTCCGAGATAAGCCCACATGAAGACCAAGGCTTAATTAACATAATCAAGACAATTGATTAGGCTGAATAAGAGAAGAGTTTGGGCATGTGGCACAACATGGGCAGCGTATGGTTGGAGAAAATCCTTATTTCAGTATTTTTCCTATTTTATTTTCCAAAGAATAAGAGTTAATTTGTTTCCCAAATTAAGGGGCTGATTTGTTTCCAGATTTAGCCTTCCAAATAGGGAACAAATCAATAGTTGCTTAGTTTTAGTCTTTTATTTTTTTTCCCGTTTGTAAGGCAATTATTGCCCAATTTAGTTTTCTGATTGTAAGGCCATAACGGCCAAATATCTTGTTTCCTTTTTTTTCGATTAGGGTTTTAGTTTATAAGGAACCAACTGATGTAATTTTCAGTAGACTTGATTTTGAATCAAAAATAGAGAGAATTTTCTCTTTGGTTCTGAAAATTGACTTATCACTCACCTTTCTTTCTTGTTCTTGAGTGTGGCGTCTTTCACTTTCTTGATACTGTTGGTTCTTATCTCATTATAGATAACGGGTCACGGTACTATGTTGTTCTTGCTTATAAACTTGAATCTAGAAAACGATCCTTGCTACCATATATTGGTTCCGGTTTCACTGTTCTTGGTGAGGTTCATATCAAAGGGTACTCCAATCTGAGTACCAATTAGCACGAGTAATGAATTGTGTAATCTTAGCCTAGATGCTTCTGAACATTTTGTGTGAAGAGCTAGTAGTCTAATTCTTTAACATGACAAATAACTCTAGATTCCAATAAATTTCCTTCCTTTCACCCCAAATTGCCCATGGCCCCACTACAACCAAAGGAAAGACCTAGTTGATCTTTAAGAATGTCTAGCTTGGGAATGCGAGTCAAAGCATGTTCTTTCCACGTTCGTGGCACATTAATTCATTCATGACATATATTCCACATATTGTGCAATATTTTTAATATTCATATGCCTTACATTTGTTCTTTTACAAATATTCCTACTCTCATATGTTTGATGAATAGTGAAATTAGGATTCTGAGAGAAAATTCGACTGAAATCTGGTGAGGATTAGAGTCAAGGCGAATTGAGTCCTTGCTTTTGAGTGCTTTGTGGGATGCATTTTGTTATGTGTTTTTAAGGTTGTCATATTGCTAGCCTCTAATCAGCGGTTTCGACATGTTTCATTCCAAATTGACTCATCTCTTTAGCATCAATTTTAGATTGGCTCTCGAAAATGTTCTTAGTGTGTTGTGGATATTTGTTAGTACATACTAGAATTGTAATTGTTTTAGTTTGTAATGCTTATAGTTTTCTTGAGGAGGAGCAAAAGTCAGGTTTGGGGGTTTGATCGCGCTATAAATGTTCACATTTTGTGCTCCCTTCACTTGGTTTTTGTAACCGTTTCCTGAGCATGTTAGGTGTTTTAATATTGTAAATAAGTGTTTTCAGGTATTCTTAGTGCTTCAATGGCATTTTAGTCCAAAGTGGCAACAAGGAGGCAAAAGAGGGCAAATTAGAGTGTTCAACACTCTCCACGAATTCCAACACTCTGTCTCGCGGGAATGAACATGCAGAATGAAGCCTCGGGGAATCTACATCAGTATCAGCGAGTTCAACCGCCCTATTTCGCGGGAATAAACCAGCGAAGCGAAGCCAAGGTGCAACTCGATTAGAACTCTCTGTGAGATCTAACCATATAGTCCATTGGAATGAAGCCACGGAACAAAGTCGCACCAAAATATCAGGAGATCCGACGATCTCTCATGGCGAGAACAAACCCGCGGAACAAACCCGTGGGACAAACCTGTGGGCAAATATTAGAAGTCTCCGCGGGTTCCAATATTCTACTGTAAGTGAAAGAAGCCGCGAAGGAAGCAGCACCATATAGTAGAATGTCTTACCGCAAGTTCCATTCGTGGGAAATAACCCACGGTATGAAACCACGGTGCTACCAGAGGCTTGCAAGTGCATCTCAACCACTTCTAGCCAATCAAATCAACTTCTTTTTGACCCACTTGTCTGAGCTAGCCATCAAATCAACCTAGTTGGGCTTGCTTGCCCTTGAAATGGCCTCCCTCAATGTGCATCACTTCTTATTAACTCTTTTGAACTACTTAATACCACCACTTACCCTCATTTATGATACACTTGCTCTCAGACAACATTTTAGATAGAGAATTAATCACGAGAGTGTTCTTCAACCTCTCACCATTTTCTCATCACTATCTTAGTAACCAAACACCCATTTTAGATCTTTAGCTTAGCTTACTTCAAGTTGCTTAAGAAGGATTTCTTTCTTGGATTGTAAAGCGGAACACTCTTGATCAATAAAATCACCAATTGGTGATGTCTCCTTCTCCTGTATTTTCTTGTTTTGATTCTATGTGTAGCTAAACCCCTCTTTACTGGGGGATAGATGTAGTTTTTGTAAATAAACCATTTGATATAATCAATCTATGTTATTCACTGTCTTGAGTTTACATATGAGTATTTATGTATGGTGGTTGACACAACTCACTTATTCTTGATTAAATGCACAAAAAGAAGTGGTAGGTTTCATTGAAATAAGTTACCATTAATGCATATGGAACTTACACTATCCATGTTGTAGAGATTTACTATCTTGACTTATTACTAATGGTAGACCTGGGTTATCATTAATGTGATGGATTAGTGATTTAAATTGTTATTAATGAAATGCATGCTTAGGACCCTTTTGCGAATGATCTTAATGAATGATTGATTGGATATTATGGTTTATACTTGAATGCATATTTCCCCTAACAATTCCCTAATTTAGCCTTTAATCATGCATTTGTTGTGATAGTTTAATCATTTAGCATCTTAGCATAATTTGTAGTGATAATCATTAGTATAACCTTAGTGAGATTTCAAGTTTAAGTATCAATGAGTTTACATCTTTCTATCTAATTAGGTATTTATTTCTCCTCTTCGTGGGAACGGTAACCCGTACTTCTGCCCTCTATATGAGTTGAACGACTTGTGCACTTGCGATGGGTGAAACACTCGGACGCCCCTTTAGTTAGCCGTTGTAGATTAGAGTAGTGTCGTTTTAGTAGAACCAGCTAGGGCGTGTCAAATCCTTATAATTTTTCTGGCCTTGGAACCCTTGACCACGGCTTACACACCCTTTTTGTACCCAATTTCACATGAGCCAAATCCCTAGAAATTAAATCCTTACAAAACTCATTCACCCCGACCCATCCACGCCCACTAACAACGATATTCATACCTCATGGGCTATTTGCATCCAATAGCCTAGCAGCCTCTAGCCCACTAGACAGTTGTGTCTAATTTTGGGCATAAAGGGTAACTTTTCCTTTCCCTTTCCCTTTAGATTTGGGCTTATTGGATATCAAGCCTGGATCACCACATTGACTATGAAATTCAAACCATCAACTCCTACTTTATTCACATTTACTCATTTCCCATAACATCTCTATTCATTACTTTTTAAATTATTCTCTCTAAACATATTCCCATAAACCATCATTCACATTTACACCGGTTAAATGCTTGTCACCATCGCAAACGGCTCTGTCAATCGTCAGCCGCAATCCCCCAACAATAGCTACCTTCCTTTTTTTTCTAGTTCCACCATTCTTGGCCTACGAATAATGCAACTGGACATTACTCCTCCGACGCTACTGTTTATTTGGCCGTAACCATGCCCCAAAAGACATCTTCTCCATTCTCCCTTTTCCATTAGTTATCAGCTTATCCAAGCACTCACTCATAGAATGGCCTAACCAACCACATATAAAATAGTGATTCGGCAACCTCTCATACCGCAACAGCATCATAGTCTCCTCACCATCGCCAATAACATCTACCCGAAAACAATGCCGAAGCGGCTTCGTAATGTCTACAACCACCCTCACCCCTAAGAATTTGCCAAGCATTCCCCTAAAGTTCCCATATCCATGTCTTTAACCACACCCACCATACTCCCTACGAAATGGCCAATCTCTTTCGTCATACATAGTAGAGGAACTCGATAAATCTGTACCCAAAATTCAGTACAATTGAAACTCATTTTCTCAATATCCTATTTACCATTCAGTTGCTCCAACATGATCAAAACACCATCAAAGGTCCATGGACCGCAAGCCAAAATTCGGCAACAATCCTCTACACTCTTAAACTATAATGTGAAGATGTTGTTTGTAACAATCTTGATTTTCATACCCTCTCTCACCCTTTGTATCTTTCTTAATACACCTATAAACACATCACTATTCACCATCTTAGTTTTTAACCCCTTCCCCACATGACTCAAGGTGAGCCTTTGCAATCCAACTGCCTTCAAGCCTTCCTGCAGGTGCTGAACATGCCTTTCTGTCTATAATATTGTCATATTCGTGCATATTTTGGCAATATCCTTAGATATAATTAATGATGAAATAATTATATCTAAGGATATTGCCAAACTATGCACGAATATGCCAAACTTTGCTTCCCGGGGTATGCCCCTTGTATTTTGTACATTCTTTCTCTCTTTCTATGATACTATTTACTTACCCAAAAAGAATATCCTTAGACCCCTATCACAAATTAACAAGACTGAGGCTTAAAAGGAACCCCACACTCACTCTAGAGATTAAAGGCAAACTTAGAGGAGAGACTCATAACAATATGATTACAACATGATTACGACTTACGCAGAGGATATGTTATTAGTTACGACTTTAACAATATTAGTTCTCTCTAAATTTCATAAGATTTTACTTGTAGAGGAGAAGGTAGGGAGGGGCCCATAAGGGCCATGCCCCCCCTACAACTGAAACTCATTTTCTCAATATCCTATTTACCATTCGGTTGTTCCAACATGATCAAAACACCATCAAAGGTCCATGGACCACCAGCCAAAATTCGCAACAATCCTCTGCACTCTTAAACTAGAATGTGAAGATGTTGTTAGTAACAATCTCGATTTTCATACCCTCTCTCACCCTTTGTATCTTTCTTAATATACCTATAAGCAGGTCACTATTCATCATCTTAGTTTTTAACCCCTTCCCCACATGAATCAAGGTGAGCCTTTGCAATCCAACCGCCTTCAAGCCTTCCTATAGGTGTTGCACATGCCCTTCTGTCTATAGTATTGTCATATTCGTGCATAGTTTGGCAATATCCTCAGACTCCTATCACAAATTGTTAACGGAAATTTTGCTCAAGACAAGAAATCTCAGTTAACAACCTCGAGACCACTACCACATAGGTGGTGGCCAAGGTTGAACGTATGTGTAACAGTGCTTAATAAAATGACAAGGAACAATGATACTATTCACCACCCAAAAGAAAGAAAAATACTCTCTTTATTGATCATGTATGATATAAAAATCTCTCTCAAATTGCTCTCAATTTTCTCTAGGGTGTAGTTGGGTACTTGTCGTATGCCTGTCGAAAAGTAGTCTCCTCTTTCAGAAGGTCCAAGTCCTCCTTTAATACCTTGTCTTCATAGGTCAAACTAATTGATTTCCCCCCTTGATTTTCTCCATCTCTTCCCTCCTTATCTGACGGGATTTTACATTTAAAATGTTATTGACTTTGAGTTAATTGTTGAATCGAAGATATCTTGGTGGAGATTAATTTGTTTCCTACTTGGATTCTATTACTAGTTCTGTACGTATGTAACGTCATAAGATATGATCCTGTGTATCTTCAGGTCTAGCATATTCTCCCATAGGGGTCGTCGAATATGGCATGTAATGTGTCGAGGTACATCAGATAGCGAGGTCGATCAGTGTTCTAGCCTTGATATAAAGGAATTTCGTCTAATCAGAAGCTAGGTCTATCCTCCCTTGACCTTTTGAAGCTAGGTCTATCCTCCCTTGACCTTTTGAAGCTAGGTGCGGCCTCCTACGGACACCCTACTATGTCAGCGAGGTATAGGCAAGCTTCTGGAGAAATTGTGAGGTAATCCCGACTTCGGGGGGATTTTCTGTTTTCAGGTTCAGTGACACGGCCTTGATCTGACCATGCCGGGCTCTACTCCGGGTGTTTCTGGAGCCCGTTCTTTTTTCTGTGGGGCGGCACCGTAGCTCGGATTCGGGTAACATGGTCTCCTGGAGGATGACCTCGGGCATGGAGCCAGGTTTAGAGGGTGGAAAATTTTCCTTTGGTCCTTAGCCAAATTTGGCTATTAACAGAAGTCCCCTCTGACTTGAACACCAGTTGTCGAGCTTGGGGTTGGGGTTAGATTTTTTATGTTATTTGGAAAATCTTTCCTTCTTTACCGTTACCAGAATATTGAGGGAATCTTCTCATTAACTGCGTAAGTGACGTGGCGTGAACTGACTGACTTATTTCTGAATTAATCCTGTTGCGTTACGGCAGTCCCCAAGATTCTTTACCGTTACCAGAATCTTGGGGAAATCTCCTCATTAACTGCGCAAGTGACATGGCGTGAGCTAACTGACTTGTTTCCGAGTCAATCCTGTTACGTTACGGCAGTCCCCTAGATTCTTTGTGATCTTAACCGAGGATCTCGACAGTTCGTGCTACTGCCCTCTTGCCTATATATACTTATTTATCTCAACGTCTTCCTCACATCTCTTAAATTTTAAATCTTTCCCAAGATAAACTTTCTATCATAGACTTTCTCTCAAGCCTATATTTTTCTTCATTCCTCACCCTCACCGACTTCATCATGTCGAAAACCAGTCACGATTATGTTGATTCCATGGTTGACGGCGAGGAGGTCCTTAGCCTTGCTTCTGGGAAATGGGCAAGGAGGAGCTTAGACAGTGATGATTCTCCACCCAATCCGCAACGTCAGCGATCGAATAGGAATGTGTCCATTAGGACCGGGTTTTCTAACCATCCTGACCATCCTTTGGATATAGCCGATGAAGACTCCGATAAAGAGGTGGGCGGCGACGCCGCGGGAGAGCATCGAGTCCCGACTTCCGGCCCCCCTTTGGAGAGGCTCCCTCCCTATGACTTCAGGGTTATCCCTGATTCCATCGTTGATCCGGTCGTGAATGATCGTTTGAGGTCGAAGTACGGTATTCCCGACAGCGTTTCCATCTCGGTGCCCCCCAAAGGTTACGAGTTCTTCGACCCCCCTAGAGGCGTGCTTCCAATTCATGTGGCAACTCTCGAGAATGGGGTTAGGCTTCCCCTTCATCCGACTCTTCGGCGAGCTCTCAACGCCATCCAGCTTGCTCTCCTCCAGTTGACGTCCGGCTTCTGGAGGCATTTGATTGGCTTCTTTGTGCTATGGAGGGAACAATGTCAGCTGAGCAAGGTGACAAGAGAGCCCGGAGCAGAGGAGCTGGCCTATCTTTTCCAGATCGGGAGCATATCTAGCGCTCCTCGAGGTTAGTTTTATGCTAAGGCTAAAAACAAGCTCAACTTTGTTATCCCTGGAGGTTCGAAGAAGGACCCCGCCTGGAAGGAAGAATGGATCCTTACGAGTGATGATTAGGGGAGCTCGATTTTCATTGAGGGGGTATGAGTTCGAGGTTCCCACAGCTTTCAGTGACAAACCCTCGTGGGACTGGGACTCCCTGCCTTCTGAATCTGAAACAATTTTGAAGGCTATTCTAGCCAAGAACTACTTGAACTTGAAGTTCCCAACCGCTGAAGCCTTCGATCCTCGTAGGGTGAATCAATACCTGCGGATCTCAGACGCTACTCCTCGTAAGTGTCATTGAATTGCCTTGCCTTGTCTTGTTGATTAGCTTGGTTCTGACATTTTCCTTTTTGATTTGTTTACTCACAGCTTTTGTCGTTGAACCAGCTTCCCGCGACGTCTAACATTCTCCTCAAGCTAGAACTCCTCTTCCCTTTGCTGGGGTCGCACCGGCTCTTACTCAATCTACCTCCCCAGCTGGGTCTAAAATGGCCAACCTTGCGTCGCGGCCTTTCCAGGCTTTGGGTAAAGCTCCCCAGGCTGTTGGTCCGACTGCTTCTGCCCCTTCTGTTGTAGTCGTTAAAGTTGCTACTCCTTCAATTCGCCTTTTTGATTTCGCTGCGCTTCCAACCTCTCGAGCTTCAGAGGACTTTGAAAGGGGTGTCGCAAGGATTCCTCCTAGTCGTTCCCTCCCTCAGTCGAGCTCGACGGGGCAGGACAAAGTCCTGGAATAATTTATCGCGTCCTGTCTGAGCGGTGGGATTTCCAAGATGGCTTCAATGCTCATGGATGTCTTGCTCACCAAGGGGTCTGCTGTCTTAGCTGAGGTAATTGTATTTCCTTCGTACTGCTTCTTCTAACTTGTTCAATTTCTAACCCTGGCTTTGTATTCTATAGGCCTTCAAGTTTAATGTTGCCATGGGCCACCAGGTAACACTCCTTCGTGACCGGGCTGCTAAGGCCGAAGCCGAAGCTGAGAAAGCCATGGGATTGCTCGAGCAGGCTCAGGCCTTAGTTGAAGAGATGACCTCCAGCTAAGGATAAATAGAGACCGAGTTGGCCGAGCTTCGTTGTGATCATGAAAGGACGAAGCAGTCTTATGATCAAAAGCGTCTCCAATCTACCGGACAGGCCAGGCAAAGGGATTCTTGGAAAGCTGAGGCTAAGAAGCTGGACCTCGAGAATCAGGCTTTGATTGCTCAGGTGACCAAACTACAAGCTGACGCGGAGACCTCCTTTAGCGATGGATACTTATACGCTTCCTTTCAGGTCGCAGAGGCTCTCCCTCTTCCCTTTGACCTGTCATCCATTGCCGGTTGGGGTAGACATGAGATAATGATCAAGGCCGCTGAGTTATCTCACCCTGATGATGACGAGGCGGTTCCTTCGAGCCAGGCTAGAGCTGGTAAACAGCCCGTTCAGGCAGATCTTCTAATTCCTCATCCTATCTTTACCGCTTCAGGTCCCAGGGAGTCTTCAAGTAAGGTTCTGTCTTCTCGATCCGAGGGAGACCAACCAGGAGCTGGGGAAAAAGCGAGGAGCCCGTCTGAGGAGCCCCCTATAATGGAGATGGAGGTCGACCGGAGCCAGACGGGGTCCATGGCTACCCTTCTCGATGCGGCTATCCCGCCTGAGGTTATGGCAGTGATTAATGAAGTCCTGGAGGAAGATCCTACTGATCAACAGGAGGAGCCTCTGAATGGAGGGATGGTTGGCGAGGATAACCAAGGTGGGCAACTACCTAAAGGGGAGGTTGATGGAGCGGATCAGCGTGAGGAAGGAGGGCCAGCAGAGGAAAACCAATAGAGTTCCCAAGTTTGAAGCGGTCTTGTTTATGATTTGTCTTGATCACCCGGAAAAAAGGGTGGGTACCCTGTTTTGCTCTTGATTACTTTTGCTGTTTTTTTTATAGCCCGTGCTCGGGGGTACCTCGCTGGATAGATGTAGCCTTACCGGGGAATAGGCTCCTCTTGTCCTTAATGAGAAACCGATTCGCTTTGAAAAATTCTTGTTTTACTCCTGATCTTGACTAGGAACCAGAACTGCATCCGTAATGATAATTTGTTCATACTTCATTCCAACTTTGGTAGGGAATTCTTATTATGATGATCTTGATCCTGCACACAAAACAAATATTTATATTCAAATCCATCTTAGGAGAGCTAGCCCGATCTAGGCATCAGGAGGGTTGTTAAGCTATTTCCTGGTCTCGAAATCTAGATGCCAACTATGCTCCTACACTCAGACCCTTCTCAGGGGTGGTAGCCCGACCAAGGCACCAGGAGGGCTGTTTAGCTATTTCCTAGTCTCAAGATCTGGATTGCAGTTATGCTCTTACAGTCAGACCCTTCTTGGGGGTGGTAACCCGACCAAGGCATCAGGAGGGTTGTCAAGCTATTTCCTGGCCTCGAAATCTGTATGGCAACTATACTCTTACACTCAGACCCTTCTTGGGGGTGGTAGCCCGACCAAGGCACCAGGAAGGCTATTTGGCTATTTAGCTATTTAGCTATTTCCTAGTCTTGAGATCTGGATGGCAACTATGCTCTTACACTCAAACCCTTCTTGGGGGTGGTCGCCCGACCAAGGCATTATGAGGGTTGTTAAGCTATTTCCTGGTCTCGAAATCTGGATGGCAACTATGCTCTAACACTCTGACCATTCTTGAGGGTGGTAACCCGACCAAGGCACCAGGAGGGCTGTTTAGCTATTTCCTGGTCTGAAGATCTGGGTGGCAACTATGCTCTTACAGTCAGACCCTTCTTGGGGGTGGTAGTCCGACCAAGGCATCAGTAGGGTTATTAAGCTATTTCCTAGTCTCGAAGTCTGGATGGCAACTATGCTCTTACACTCAGACCTTTATTAGGGGTGGTAGCCCGACCAAGGCATCAGGAAGGCTGTTTAGCTATTTCCTGGTATCGAGATCTGGATGGTAACTATGCTCTTACACTCAAACCCTTCTTGGGGGTGGTAGCCCGACCAAGGCATCAGAGGGCTGTTAAGCTATTTCCTAGTCTCGAAATCTGGATGGAAACTATGCTCTTACACTCATACCTTTCTTGGGGGTGGTAGCCCGACCAAGGCATCAGGAGGGCTGTTAAGATATTTCCTAGTCTCGAAATCTGGATGGCAACTATGCTCTTACCCTCGGACCTTTCTTAGGGGTGGTAGCTCGACCAAGGCATCAGGAGGTAGCGAGGGGGCTTCCCTAACTAATCACTGGTCTTGAGGTGTCTATGTCAAATTTCCCAACCGAGGATGTAAGAAAGTGTTAACACAGTCGGAGATAAAGAGGAAAAAGAAGAAATGACTTTATTGATGATCAAGATGTAGTACATCTTTATTAGGGATTCTAATGAAACCTAAACGGGGGTAATCTGCTTGAAAACTCCCAGCTCAAGGGTAGAATTTCCTCAAGTGATCTGCGTTCCAAGTGTGGTCGATGGGTCGTCCATCCATGTCTTCGAGTTTGTAGGCTCCATTATGAGCAACTAGCTTTATCAGATATTGCCCTTCCCAATTGGGGCTTAAGACTCCATCCGACCTTTTCCGAGTATTCAGGGTCACTTTCCTAAGCACCAGATCCTCATCTTTGAAATTTCGGGCTCTGACCTTTCGGTTGAAATATCTAGCGATCTTGCTCTGGTAGATTGCCACTTTCTCTGCTACCCGGTCTTGCTTTTCTTCTAGCAGGTCCAGATTAGCCCAGAGCTTAACCTCGTTACTTTCGGGTTCGAAGTGTTGCACCTTGAACGAGGTTAATTTATGCTCGATGGGGAGGACCGCTTCAACTCTGAAAGCCAGGGAGTAGGGTGTCTCCTCAGTAGCTGTTCTTTTTGTAGTCCGGTATGCCCAGAGGACTTCTGGTAGCTCTTCGGCCCATTTTCCTTTTTTCTGCTGTAACTTCTTCTTTAGAAGTTTCTTGATAGTCTTGTTGGTGGATTCCACCAGCCCGTTAGTCTGGGGATGGGCTACTGAGGCGAGCCTGAGGTCGATCTCCAATCTTTTACAGAAGTCCTTGAAACGAGCGTTATCGAACTGCTTACCCAAGTTGGCTATAATGACGAGAGGGGTCCCGAATCTGCATACCACGTTGGTTTTGATGAACTTGGTCGTATTCTTTTCTGATATCCTAGAAAGAGGCTCTGCCTCGACCCATCTTATGAAATAGTCGATAGCCACGATAGCATATTTCATCTGTCTAGGAGCAGTAGCAAGCGGTCCAATAAGGTCGATTCCCCACATGGCAAAGGGGTAGGGTGAACTGAGAGACGACAGTCGCTCAGGTGGAAGTCCTTTGACATGGCTCGCAAGATTGTACAAAACTCCTTGCGTCTTGGTGGATGGTCGGCCAGTAGTACCCCATACGAAGAACTTGATATGCTAGAGCTTCCCCACTGATGTGGTTCCCGCAGTCCCCAGAGTGGACCTCTCTTAGTGCCCATTTAGCATCATCATGATGCAAACATCTAAGTAAGGGGAGGGATCTGCCCCTTCTGTAGAGGTACCCGTCTACCAAGCAATATCAGACCGAGAGTCTTTTAATTCTTCTGGCTTGATCGGGCTCCTCCGGGAGCTCTCCCTCTAGAAGGTAGGCAACGATTGGGTCCATCCAGTAAGGCTGGCGATCTAGGGATCAGATTTATTTATTTATGGCTATGCTTGGTTGGGAGATCACTTGGAGGGAAATTCCCCATGGTAAGGATTGACCTCCACTTGTAGCTATCTTAGCCAGAACATCCGAGCGGTGGTTTTGGTGTCGAGGCACCTATTCGATCTTGAACCCCTTAAACTTATTTTTTAGCAACTGAGCTAGCTTTAGGTAGGCAGCCATATTATCTCCCTTTGCCTGGTACACCTCAGTCACCTGATTGACAACAAGCAATGAGTCGCTCTTGATTTGTAGGTAATCGACCTCTAGTTCGATGGATGCCTTCATCCCGGTTAGGAGGGCTTCATACTCTGCTTTATTATTTCTGGCTTTAAACTCGAATCTGAAACAGTGACAGAATTCAGTCCCCTCCGGGTTTATTAAAACTATGCCAGCTCCTCCCCCAGCTTGCCCGGATGCTCCATCTGTAAAGAGGGTCCAGGACTTGCAGCCTTCCACCCAATTGTCGATCTCGGACATCTTTTCAGGGATCTCATTTGGTGCTGCGGGATTCTCTTGATCTAGGAGCGCTGAAATTCTGCCATGAAGTCAGCCAAAGCCTGTGCCTTAATCGTGGTCTGGGGTTATACTTTAAATCGAACTGAGTGAGCTCTAGGGCCCATAAGACTAGCCTTCTGGACACGTCTGGTCTTTGTAAGAATTGGCGGAGAGGTTGGTCTGTCACCACTGCTATTGTATGAGGTTGAAAATAGGGACAGAGCTTCCTCACTGAGATCACCAAAGCATAAGCAAGCTTTTCCAGGAGAATATAATTCCTCTCTGACTTGGTTAAAGCATGACTCACATAATATATGGGTCTTTGAAACCCATCGCCACACTCTTGGCCAAAGCTCCGCTAACTGCAGTTTCTGAGACGGCCAGGTAGATCTATAGCTCTTCTCCGAGAACTGGCTTGACTAATAACGGTGGGGCTTGTTAGGTATTCTTTCAAGGCTTGGAAGGCTTGCTCGCTCTCTTGGCTCCATTGCATGTTTTTCCTTTGTTTGATGGCTTTGAAAAAATGGAGACATTTATAGGTGGAGAGAGAGATAAACCTGTTGAGCGCCGCTACACGTCTAGTTAGAATTTGTACCTGTTTTAGTGATGTTGGGGAATCCAGGTCCAAGATAGCTTTGATTTTTTCTGGGTTGGCCTCTATGCCTCTCTCATGAACCATGAAGCCTAGAAACTTCCCCGCTGTTACCCCGAAGGCACACTTGGTGGGGTTCAAACGCATCTGGTTTTCTCTCAGTATGAGAAAGGTCTTGCGAAGGTCTTCCCGATGTCCTGCTGCGGTTGGTGATTTTGTGATCATGTCATCGATGTATACCTCAATCGTCCTTCCTATCTCGGGCTTGAACAGCTTGTTAACCAGCCGCTGGTATGTAGCCCCTGCATTCTTCAAACCAAACGGCATCACCTTGTAGCAGTACAAGCCCTGCCTAGTAATGAAACTTGTTTTATCTTCCTTGCATCATTTTTTCAGGAATTATTGGAAGTGTCAACCAGTATGGTCCCTCCGATGATGGTATGTATCACCTAGATTTGTTGCATTAAATCAGTCAGTTCCCCCTTTCTCTTCTCTGCATCCTCACGGATCTCGGCTTGTACCTCCCTTCCAGAAGAATGTTATCTCTGATCTGCTGTAAGAATTCAATCAAGCATCCCCCCCCCCCTTATCAGGGTTTCAATCTGGTTGCGCAAATTATAGCACTCTGAAGTGTTATGGCCCACGTCTTCATGGAAGTCGCAGTACTTGTACAGGTTCCTCATGTCAACTAGGGATTTCATTGGAGCAGGCTTTTGAAGTAGCCCCTTGTCTCGTATAGCAAGGTAGACCGTTTCCCTAGAAGCGTTCAAAGGAGTGTAGTAGTCATACCCTTTCTCCTCTTGCATTACGGGGGCCACGGTCCTGGGAGGTGGTGAAGCCTGAGGAGGGGTTCGTCTTGCTGGATATTTTTCTTGCCTGTGCTGAGGAGCGGGGATGCGATAGGTCGACCTATTGGGAGGTTTATTCTGAGTTTTCTAGGATGGCTCAGATTTGGGGGCTTATTTTTTCTGACGCTTCGCCCTTCTCATATCGTCATGTTCCATCTTGACTTTGAGTTGCTCGTCGATCTCGACCTACTCAAGAGCCCAATCGTAGGCCTCCTGGTAAGTCTCGGGCGGTCTCTTGGCAAAAGAGCGGAAAAGCTTTCCCGTCCCACAGGTTCCGCCTGAAATTGGCGAGAGTCTCTTTCTCGGTGAAAAATTTCATTTGTATGACCTCTTTGTGAAAATGTTCCACGTACGATCGAAGCGTCTCACTTGGTTCCTGAATCACATATTAGAGGTGTATGGGATCCTTCGGACGAGGTTTGACCTATTGGAACTGCGAGCAAAAATCTGTTGATAACTTTGAGAAAGAATCCACGCTACCAGCAGGCAGCTTCCTGAACCAAGTTTTTACGTAGTCGGTTAGGGTTGTTAGAAACATCCTACATATAGCTACTCTGGTGGTGTTCTGGACCTCTATCTTTTGGATGAAGCTCTCCAGGTGGCTTAGAGGATCTTCCGTCATGGAGAACTTATCTGCTGGCATTTTAAATTTTGGTGGGAGCTCCGCTTCCCGGATCCTCCTAGTGAAGGGAGCGTTGATCTCGCTCAATGGATCCTTTTTATCCTCCTTATTCTTTTCTTTTCTTATCTGTTGGACCTCCTTCTGTAGCTTTGCCAGCTGATCCCTCAGTCGCTTGTTCCCAAGTTTTTTTGAGTTGACCTCGGATTCTTCGCTGTCGAGTCCCTCAGTTGAACTGGCGACATCTATCCGGTCCCTTTCATGGACAGGATCCACTAAGGAAGTTCGTCGACTCTCTTCCTTTTGGGCCCGGGCGTTCCTATTTGATGCCGTTGGGCGAGGTACCTCTCGTTGCTCCCGGGTCAAGGCATCTGCGGTAGATTTAACTCACCTGGGTTGATATTGTGAAGGTCTTTTTGAAACTGGGGGCATGGGTCCCAGCCTATCCCGGATCGAAAGTTGGGGCCCAGTCCTGTCTCGAGCTGGCTCTAGAAGAGGAGGTCCCAGACGGTCTAAGGCAGGCTGCCTAGCTCCAAACCTGCTCGGTTCTCTCTGATCATTAGGGTTTGTTGGCTGGACCGTAATGCCTTCGGCGAGCAGGCGGATGCAGACGGTTTCCACGAAGGCTGCAGCTTGTTAGTCAAGCGTGGCCTGGCTCACTATAGGGTGGCCAGAAGCCCGCGCATTAGTTGTTTGGACCGGAGCTTGATCACCATATCCAGACTTCCTCCCCTTTCTTACGGCATTTCGCGTAGGCCTCGCCGAGGGTTGTTTCGAAACTCCATGTTGGCTTTGGGAAGAGTAGAGCCTCATGGTTCCTGTAAAACAACGAAAATGCAAATGCAAATAGTTGACTTGATTAACTGGGTGTAGGGTAGTTTCCCACAGACGGCGCCAGAAAGTGTTAACGGAAATTTTGCTCAAGATGAGAAATCTCAGTTAACACCCTCGAGACCACTACCATGTAGGTGGTGGCCAAGGTTAAACGTATGTGTAACAGTGCTTAATAAAATGACATGGAACAATGACACTATTCACCACCCAAAAGAAAGAAAAATACTCTCTGTATTGATCATGTATGATATAAAAATCTCTCTCAAATTGCTCTCAATTTTCTCTAGGGTGTAGTTGGGTACTTGTCGTATGCCTGTCGAAAAGTAGTCTCCTCTTTCAGAAGGTCCAAGTCCTCCTTTAATACCTTGTCTTCATAGGTCAAACTAATTGATTTCCCCTTTGATTTTCTCCATCTCTTCCCTCCTTATCGGACGGGATTTTACATTTAAAATGTTATTGACTTTGAGTTAATTGCTGTATCGAAGATATCTTGGTGGAGATTAATTTGTTTCCTACTTGAACTCTATTACTTGTTATGTACGTATGTATCGTGTTAAGATATGATCATGTGTGTCTTCAGGTCTAGCATAATCTCCCATAGGGGTCGTCGAATATGGCATATAATGTGGCGAGGTACATCAGATAGCGAGGTCGATCAGTGTTCTAGCCCTGATATAAAGGAATTTCGTCTAATCAGAAGCTAGGTCTAGTCTCCCTTGACCTTTTGAAGCTAGGTGCGGCCTCCTATGAACACCCTACTATGTCAGCGAGGTATAGGCGAGCTTCTGGAGAAATTGTGAGGTAATCCCGACTTCTGGGGGATTTCCTGTTTTCAGGTTCGGTGAAGCGGGCTTGATCTGACCATGCCGGGCTCTACTTCAGGTGTTTCTGGAGCCCGTCCTTGTTCCTGTGGGGCGGTACCGTAGCTCGGCTTTGTAGGGAAAAATCGATATAAAACGCAGCGGAAGAAACGAAAAATAGATTTCGTATGGTTTTAAAATTTTTCTCAAAGTTGAACCTTAACCTTTTAATTAATTAAACTCAAATATATACGGTTAGAGTTAAATACCTCTTGACGCGTGATACGATTGACTTACGTCGATTGGTAATCCGCAAAATCTTTTCCGATGCCCGTGAACAGTAATCATGAACAGTACCCGCGTGAACAGTGATCGTGAACAGTACCTCCGAGATCTTCCAATCCGAACACGTACATGAATCACCTAGGAGCTTGGTCTCCCTTTTTCTTTGAATTGCAAACCTGAGAATGGATGAACAAAGTTTTCTTTTTCTTTTGTTAGTCACAAAACAATCAAAAGAAGACAAAAATTATTCCGGTCACTTTTGAGTTCTCAATCTAATGATCGAAACTCGCGTGAACCTAATTCGATGTTGTACACACAAGCTTATTGATGAACAAGCAATCAGTGTACTATCAAAGAATAATCTCTTCTCTCTTTTATGTTTAGTAGAATAAAAATTATCCTTTTCTATGAATTGAGAAGAAGAAGAAAAATTGAAAAATTGAATCATTCAATCAACTATCGTGGCCGAATTCTATATGTGGAATTATATAGGTGGCCGAAATTTTGCTTCCTCTTCTATTTAGGATTGCTGAAATCTTCCTCTAAATGGACTAGGGTTGCCGCAAATCACATACCAAAAAGAGTTTGTGTTGCACCCTAATTTCCATCAACCTTTAGACTTCAAAACCTAATCCAACTCATAGATATTTTTATTCTTTTATTGACTAAATAAAAAGACTTCTTATTTGATTACATAAATAAAATTAATATTTTATTTTCTTATCAAACAAGTCTTTTACTTTTAATATACTACTACCAATAGTATAACTTTAGGAAATATATTTCCTGATCAGAAAAAGATTTATTTCTTAATTAAACAATTAATTAATAAATTAACTAATTCTTATTTAATTAAAACAATGAAACAAAATAATATATTAGGTTAATATATACACCTTGCCGCCCCACTTATATAAATGGGCCATATATTATTTTCTTATTTCATTTAATCCATTGGACTTTAAATAAAAGCCCACATGTGAACCAGACCCATTCTTACTAAAAGAAACAAGCCCACATGTCTCCTTTTAATATATTAATATAATAGTGCAGCCCATTAATTAAATAATAGACATAATATATTGTTGATATATTAAAAACAATTCTAGATGGACCCTTAAATCGGCCTGGTAGAATATATCAAGTGATCCATGCAAATACGTGTGGATTGGGGATCTTGGCGGGCTATCTAAATTTAAGCTTCAATAGACACAACCTAATCACAATCAACAAATGATTCACTTAGGTCCAATCTATTAATTTTAACTCATTCCACTAAAGAGCTAAAATTGAACTCTTAAATAAAGATAGAATAAGGAGATGTTTCTCATTCATACCCTAGACAATCTTATAGGAGATGGTGTATCCTCATGAATAATATCAGTAATCGCCAAGAGCTCATAGACCGCCTATAGCTCTCCAAGTTACCATATTTCCTCATATGACCACATTTCGAACTTGGATACTTTGACTTATCCAGAAGCCATGTTTTCAATAATCATTATTGAAAACTCAACGTTGAGATTTAATATCCAATACCTCAAAACATCCATATGATGATATTATACTCTCATTTAATAAATGGAGCCACGATGTCCATATCTATAAATGAAGTCCTCTATCGATTAACAAATGTATACCACCAAACTATCGAGGATAGACTATGCTATATAATCATACTCATTGATAGCTCTAATGATAACACTTGCAACCATAAGTCCATCATTTATCTCAGGATTAAGATAGACTCTCCGATTGTCCTCTTTAATGAAAAGACTTATATCTAGTGACGGTTCTAGATAAAGTATTTCATTGTGATCCAGTTCAATGCACCTAGTGCACTAGATTCTTTTACTCGAAAACCTTTCGATGATTTTAGACTCATCATATTCATTTGATCTCACTCAAATGCTAGTAAAAGAATTCTACAACTTTAACAAGATAGAGGTGCCCAACCTTTAACTTAAGTTGTGAACGTTATTCAACACTAACTAAAGAATTGTGTCTACCTCATACATATCCGGATGTATGAACAATTCTTCATGTCTCATAGTCTTTTGACCTTATGATTATTTACCTTGACAATTACAATAGTAAATGCTATAAGTAATTGTAAGAATCAGAATTCACTTTATTAATATGAGAAGATTGTCAATTACAATATTACACTCTTGCCATTGAGCATAATCCTAACAGGCTTCGGGTAACATGGTCTCCTGGAGGATGACCTCGAGCATGGAGCCAGGTTTAGAGGGTGGAAAATTTCCCTTTGGTCCTTAGCCAAATTTGGCTATTAACACAAATTAACAAGACTGAGGCTTAAAAGGAACCCCACACTCACTCTAGAGATTCAAAGCAAACTTAGAGGAGAGACTCATAACAATATGATTACAATATGATTACGACTTACGTAGAGGATATGTTATTATTTATGACTTTAACAATATTATTTCTCTCTAAATTTCATAAGATTTTACTTGTACATGAGAAGGTAGGGAGGGGCCCATAGGGGCCATGCCCCCCCTAAAGTTCCCATATCCATGTCCTTAACCACACCTACCATACTCCCTAGGAAATGGCCAATCTCTTTCGTCATACATAGTAGAGGAACTCGATGAATCTGTACCCAAAATTCAGTACAGCTGAAACTCATTTTCTCAATATCCTATTTACCATTCGGTTGCTCCAACAAGATCAAAACACCATCAAAGGTCCACAGACCACCAGCCAAAATTCGACAACAATCCTCTGCACTCTTAAACTAGAATGTGAAGATGTTGTTAGTAACAATCTCGATTTTCATACCCTCTCTCACCCTTTGTATCTTTCTTAATATACCTATAAACACGTCACTGTTCACCATCTTAGTTTTTAATCCCTTCCCCACATGACTCAAGGTGAGCCTTTGCAATCCAACCGCCTTCAAGCCTTCCTGCAGGTGCTGCACATGCCCTTCTGTCTATAGTATTGTAATATTCATGCATAGTTTGGCAATATCCTCAGACCCCTATCACAAATTAACAAGACTGAGGCTTCAAAGCAAACTTAGAGGAGAGACTCATAACAATTTGATTACAATATGATTACGACTTACGTAGAGGATATGTTATTATTTATGACTTAAACAATATTAGTTCTCCCTAAATTTCATAAGATTTTACTTGTAGAGGAAAAAGTAGGGAGGGGCCTATAGAGAAGGTAGGGAGGGTCTATAGGGGCCATGCACCATCACCCACCACAACCAATGAAAAAATTGCTTTAACACTTGTGTATATAATTTAACAATATGAAAAATTCATACAATTATAACCCCTTGACCCCTTCCATTATTTTAATATATAAATACAATTATCAATTATTTCATCCATTCCTTAAAAATAAGTTTTAGTTAAATTTATTTATTGCCCTATCTAAACCAATTTTATTTTTTTCTTCCTTCCCTAATTAAAGTATATATATATATATATATATATATATTATTTCAATTTATTTATTTAAATTTGTTGGTTGCTAATTTATTTTGAAGTATTACAATTTATAAGAACTGTTACAATAGAACTGTCGGGACCTACCGATATCAAACAATACATGTGTGGTCTGGATATCTACTCTCATAACGAGAGATAACTACTTCAACAAGCCGGAAAGAAAACTCTCCACATATGCTTGTAAAATGCGCATGGTGAGATTTGAACCCCTCACCACTAATGTAGAAGGGAGGTGCAACTACATATGCTAATAGGTGATATTATAAGTTAATTTTGCTTGATAAATGTTATTGATATAACAAAGTAGTTGACCAAAATAATGGCTACCCTGATCATTGCAGTAAATTGAGAGAAAATCACTCTCATTTATCTATTGTTAATTGAGAGAAAATCTCTCTTGTGTTTGTTCTAAATGGAGAGAAAATCGATTTTCCGTCTGTTGTAAATAAAGAGAAAATCTCTCATATAACCGTTGTAAATATAGAGAATATCTCTCCTTACATATGTATATTTCTCTATAAATATTGACATGAAATCATTGGAAAAGCAGTGAGGAAAATTATTCAATACCTCACCATGACGAGACCAGACCTTACATATGCGGTGAATCAAGTTTGTCAATTCATGCATCAACCTCTTTAAGCTCACATGATAGCAGTCAAAAGGATTGTACGATATCTCAAAGACACTCCCTCTGATGGACTTCATAGCAGTAAGTCTATATATGAACATATATATGGTTATTCTGATGCAGACTGGGCAGGCTGCTCTGAGGACCGTCAATCCACCATCGGTTTGTGCATTTTCTTTGGTCCAAACCCTATAACCTAGGCTACTAAGAAGCAGACTATTGTCTCAAGATCTAGTACTGAAGCCGAATATCGTGCCATTGCATATACAGCTGTAGAAATTCAATGGCTTGTCTTTCTTTTTATAGAGCTAAATATTCCCTTACGAAGAGCTCCTACTTTACATTGTGATGATGTAAGTGCCACGTACTTAGCATCTAATCTAGTTCTCCATAGGTGTGCTAAGCATATTGAGATAGATTATCATTTTCTTCGAGAACGAGTTATGAGAAATGCATTACATATCAAATTCCTTTCTGGCACAGAACAAGGTACTAATGTTTTCACAAAAGGTTTATCTTCACCACGTTTCAAGTTTGTTCATGACAAATTGATGGTTCGTCCTTGCTACCCATCAGTTTGAGGGGGTTGTTGAGATAACAGAGTAGTTGACCAAAATAATGGCTTCCCTGATCATTGCAGTAAATTGTGAGCAAATCACTCTCATTTATCTTTTTTGGGTAAGTAAATAGTATCATAGAAAGAGAGAAAGAATGTACAAAATACAAGGGCCATACCCCAAGAAGCAAAGTAAGAGCTAAACAAAAGCTCAAAATAGCTCTAACAAACAAGCAAGACAAGACATGGCAATGACAGGGTGGTTCTTTAAATTGAAAGAGGATAGCCGGCAGTGAATGGTGTCAATAATGGAGCGAGCAACAACCAAACTAGTGGAGTGCCTTCGAAAATACGACAATTTCGCTCTCTCCAATTATGATAAACCGCAACCACAAGACAAAGCTTGTTAGCAACAATAGCAGTAGAGTTCCCTCTCCAATGAGTGGAAGCCTAGTCAATGAAAGCATTCCAACAAAGGTCATTCCAAGGAGACCCGCAAATATTTATAAGTTGAGTCCAAATGGCTCTGCTGAATAAACACTAAAAAAAAGGTGGGCATGAGACTCCGGGTGGGTGTTGCAAAGAACACAAGTAGTAACCGTCATAGGGTAATATTTATGGATGCGACCCCGAGTAGAGAGCCTGCCTCTAATTGCCACCTATAGGATAAAACTCATTCTAGGAATATTTTAGGGGAACCAAACAAGCTTAAACCAAGGAACAAACGGATGAGGGGTTCTAAGAGAAGCCAAAGTAGAGGAGGCAGAATAAGTACCATTGGAGGAAGGAAGCCAGCGAGCTCTATCATTCACATTGGAGTTAGGATTGTAGGAAGGCATACGACTTCTAATTTTAAAAGATCAATGGACATAGCAGCCGGCCAACTCCAAGAATCGCCATGAACAATGGAACTAACTGTTGCGTGGATAGGGAGGCCTGAGTCATAGACAACATGGGGGCTCCATTTCAAAAGAAGTGGACCATCCGAGTGCCAATTGTCAAACAATAAGGAGGTGCTAGAACCGTTACCAATGTAGTGCTGAATAAGGGGGCGAACAAGAGGCCGAAGATGGAGGAGTTTTCTCCAATTCCAGGAGCAAATACATGGAGTTTTAGCCTCCCAAAGATTAGAGTCCTTAAGGTGGTAGGCTTTGATCCAAGAAGACCATAGGTTATTTGTGCCATAACTCAAAATCCAAATATGCCTAATCATGAGAGCTTTGTTCCAAGAGGATAGGTCCTTGATGCCAAGACCTCCCTCTTTCTTAGGGAGACAAATATCTGACTAGCATATCTTTGCACCCTTGTTATCGCCTTCGATTCTTCTCCACAAAAAGCTTCTAAATTTCTGCTCAATAATATTCAAAACTTTTTTAGGGAGGCAAAGATAACTAGCCCAAAATACTTATAAACTAGTCAAAACCGAGACAATAAGTTGCAAGCGACAAGCATAAGAGAGGCCTTGGTTCAGCCAAGAAGCAAGTCTTCCCGAGACTCTGTCCACAAGGGGGGAGCAATCGCAAAGGCGTAATCTAGAAGAGATGATAGGTATGCCAAGATAACGCATGGGGAGAGAACCAATCGTATAACCAAAAAGGTTGATAAGCTGCAGGTTGATGGTATGAGAAACCCCGGAAGTGAAGATGTTGCTCTTAGCATGATTAGAATGGAGGCCCGATAACAAGGAGAACTCATCAAGCACTGCCTTAACAACACGTGCTGATGAAAGAGACCCATGGCATAACATAATAAGGTCATCGGCAAAACAAAGGTGGGAAAGCTTAATCTTGTCACACCTCCAATGAAACTTGAAACTAGAAGAGTCCTCAATGCACTTGGCCATAATTTTTGAAAGAACTTCCATAGCAATAACAAACAGGTAGGGGGGAATGGGATCCCCTTAGCGAAGGCCTCTCTTTCCGGAAAAGAAACCAGCAAGCTCCCCATTGATAGAGATAGAGAACTTGGGGGTAGTTATGCAAGCTTTGATCCACATAATGACTTTAGGAGGGAAGTGAAAGGCAGCAAGGGTTTCAAGTAAGAATCCCCAATCAACCATGTCAAAAGCCTTCATTAAATCCACTTTAAGAGCCAACCTAGGGCAGCTAGCATCTTTGTGGTAGTTCCTCATAAGCTCTTGCACAAGAAGAATGTTATCACCAATACACCTACCAGCCACAAAAGCCGATTGAGAAGGGCTGATTATATCCTGAAGGTAAGGCTTGATCCTATTCACAATTATCTTGGCAATGATCTTATAGAGTGTGTTGCAACAAGAGATAGGTCTAAAGTCCTTCATCTTAGAAGGGTTAGGGACTTTAAGGACCAAAGCAAGGATAGTAGCATTGAGTTCCTTGAGCAATAGACCAGACCTAAAGAACTCTTGGACAGTACTAATGACATCTTCACCAACAATGTCCCATGTTATCTTGAAAAAGTGAGCATTAAAACCATCGGGGCCCGGAGCCTTGTTTGGGTGGAGGGAGAAGCAAACTTCCCGAATCTCATCATCGGTGACATCTCTACCCATGAAATCAGCTTGCCCATTGGAAATGACCTTATCAATAATATTGCTCAAATTAGTACCAATTCCATGACTAACGGGCCTCGAGTAACCAAGAATAGTCTGAAAATGACGAATAGCCTCTTTCTTGACCAGAATATCACCTTCAATCAAGGAACCATCATCTCCGGTAATAGTGTGGATCTTGCTTCTATTACGCTTACCATTGATGGCTTTGAAGAAATAAGAGGAGTTGCAGTCACCGGCCTTAAACCATTGGATTCTAGATTTTTGCCTTAGTAGGTCCTCTTCAGCTTTAAGTGTCGTAGTATAAGAGCTTATAAGCTCTTTTTCCAGAATTCTAAGATTAGAATCAAGGGGCTGCTGGCCAAGGAGGCATTGACAATCATTAAGGGCAGCCTTGGCTTCAATCGATTTAATTGTCAAGTCTCTCACCTTGTCATTATTGAGGGTCTTAAGAACCTTCTTCAGATTTCGAAGCTTAGAGCAAAGCTTGTACTGCATGGTGCCATGAACTTGCTCCTGCCAACACCTATCAACCGATAGGAGGAAATCTGCTCTATCTGTTAGAAAATTGAAATTTTTGAAAGGGCGATTTTTCTTAATACCTTGCAACCCAAGTTTAACCATGGAGGGACAATGATCTGAAATGCTAGGGGGAAGGAAAATCGCTTCAGAATTCTCAAACTTTACAAGCCAATCATTATTGACAAGAACTCTATCCAATTTCTTAGAGATACAACCGTTGCTTCTCTTGTTGCACCAAGTATGAAGAAAACCTGAGAAACGAAGATCATCGAGCTCCAAAGATTGAAGGCAGTCATTGAACTCCTCCATAGCACCCGAAATTCTGGAGCAGCCCCCAATTGACTCACCCATACTCCTAGAGACATTGAAATCACCAAGCACAATCCAAGGAGAACCATGGTGACTTGAACACATACTTTGCCAAAGAGCCTTCCTTAATCTATCATCATTAGAGCCATAAACAAAGGAGATTCGAAACTGGTCATTGGTGTCCAAAATACAAGCATTACAATGGATGATCTGATCGGTTTCACTAATTTTAGTGATATTGAGAATTCTAGGATCCCAACCAACCCAAATTCTTCCAGGGCTATGACTATTATAATTATCTATCATATCCCAATCTTTGAAAACTGGATTGGCAACAAGAGTTTTCTTGTTAATTCTCACTCTTGTCTAAATTAAACAAACTAGACTAATGTTATAGTCGAGCAACAACTTCCTAACTTCTGATTGTTTAGGGGTGGAATTCAGACCCCTAGTGTTCCAACATGCTAGATTAATCATCGAGAGGTTGAAAAGGAGTTACCTTAGCTTGTGAGCTATTAACCTTGCCTTTCTTAGCAGTCCATTTCTTCTTCTTCTTCTTGCTAGAGGATTCAGTGGGGCTGGAGAGCCCTTTAACAGTGACCCCATCAATGTTTTTTTTATTTTTTAGTGCCATAGAGAGTGGTCCGGAGAGGCAGTAGTAGGAGAATCAACATCATTACATTGGTCATTGCACTGGTCCGGAGAGGCCATAGAAAGAGGATCAACATCATTACATTGGTCATTGCTCTGGTCATTACATTTGTCATTGCGGTTATCACCTTCCTCAACAAGAGCTGCAACTTGTTGGAGGTATCAACAGCCCTTTCCATAGAGAGGTCTTGGCATTGGTCAAGGTTAGGTAGGTTGGTAGGACACCAAGAAGGCTCATTTTCAGTATTACATCATCTTTCAAGGAGCCAAACGGAGGAGGTTCCATGCATGCTTGGGGAGAGCAAACCGTGGGAGCATCTCGTTTATTGACTCTCCTCCATTCTTGTTTTAGCTTAGGAGCAGAAATATTTTTAGATGGGGAAAGTAGAGCCTTAAGCTTAGGGCAATTAGTAATAGAGTGGCCAAAAGACTTGCATTCAGTACAAATTTTTGGTTTCCATTGGTATTCCACCAAGATTTCCACGTTTTCTCCAAGTTTTGGGTTTGAACTATCACCCATAAATAGGTCAAAGGAATCAACAAGGTCACAAGAGGCATCAATTTCAATACAAACCCTAGCAAAGGAAATTCTCTTCATGGATTCAGTTAGGCTATCAGCATAGAGGGGCTTACCAACCGTACTAGCAATATGGCTCAGCCCTTCTTCATTCCAGTATTCATGGGGAATGTTGAAGAGCTTAACCCAAACCGGAATTTTAGAGTAGGAATCTTTAGATAGAATGAGCCTAGGATGCCATTTTTTGAGGATCACCATCCTTCCAGCAAATAACCAAGGGCCAGCCTCTAACACATCAGAACAAGCTTCATCATCCGAGAACTTAAAGAAGTAGAACCCCTTTTCATTAGCTAGAACTTCCAACAGGCCACGATTTCCCCAAATACGCATGGCTATGTTGTTAACTAGAGAAAATGGGAGCTTTTTCTCAAAAAAATAACCCACCAAGCAGTTCTTCCATGCTTTAGAGCCATTCTCTGCAACTTCTAAGGGAGGGGAGACACACTTCCTATTTCCACTATGAAAGGGCTGATAGTATTTAAGATTCATAGGCCTACCAGAGGAGGGATCCATAAGTGGATTATGATAAGCACCTTTCAGCACGTTACTATAAGAAATTGGGTTTTTTTCAGAAATTATAGGAGGCACTTGACCTATAGCATTGCTAGCATCTTTATTCACCAAAGGAGGAGTGATAGAAATACCTTTATTATGGGGCAGCACATAATTGCTTAAAGAGGAGACCTCCTCTAGCTGGACCTTTTGATCTTCAACAATTGCGGCTGGACAATCTTCTCCTTTAGAGGCAGGCTTTTCAACCATACCATTAGACTTTTCAACCACACCAGTAGACTTTTCAGACCTATTAGACTTTTCAGACCTATTACATTGATCCATGAGCCCTTTCATCTTCCCTAATTCGTTCTTGAGATGTGCAGCAAAGCCTGAATCTTCAAGACCTCCATTGTTGCCTAAAATGGCAGCAATAGTTGAGGTTTGTGGGCTGCTTGATAGGACCCCTTTAGCTTCAGCAACAACAACTCTATTGAGTATACTATGACCAGTTCTTGCTTGGTTGAAGGCATTATTTAAAACAAGCTTGGGTATGCTAGAACCATGCTCTCTTTTGGTAGACCTATTGCTGCACTCAATAGAGTCATTAGCATTTAAAATAGAAGAAACACCAGCTGAAGAAACTATGTGGGGGGAGGGTAAATGACGGTCTTGCAAGGAAGGGGTGGGAGGCAGTACACTAGAAGTGGAAAAAGAAGGTGGTTCCGGGAATGGTGGATTTTCCATGGTAGAACCGGGTGGGAGGACCAAAGAGTAGGGGGTAGAAAGCCTCTTGGAACCAAGGCAAGGAAGAGATGGATGTTTAGGTGAGGGATCCATGGATGGAGAAGAGTCCACCATGAAAACAAGCTAGAAAAAGAAGGCAGCAACAAATTCTAGAGAGAATGAGGAGCATCTCTCTCTAAAACGAAAATTGCCATGAGGACACTCTCATTTCTCTATTGTTAATTGAGAGAAAATCTCTCATGTGTCCATTGTAAATAGAGAGAAAACCTCTCTTGTGTGTGCCGTAAATAAAGAGAAAATCTCTCCTATGACTGTTGTAAATAGAGAGAATATCTCTCTTTACATATGTATATTTCACAATAAATATTGACTTGAAATCAATGGAAAAGTAGTGAGAAAAATTATTCAATAACAATATAAAAAATGCATACAATTATAACTCATTGACCCCTCCCATTATTTTAATATATAGATACACTTATTTTATCCATTCCTTTAAAAAAGGTTTCAATTAATCTTATTTATTACCCTATCTCAACCAATTTTATTTATTTCTTCCGTCCCTAATAAAATTATATATACATATATAATTTCAATTAATTTATTTAAATTTGTTGGTTACTTTTTTTTTTGAAGTATTACAATTTATAAGAACTATTACAATAAGACTGTCGGGACCTACCGAGATCAAACAGTACATGTGTGGTCCGGATATCTACTCTCATAACGGGAGATAACTACTTGAACAAACCGGGAAGAAAACTCTCCACATATGCTTGTAAAATGCGTATGGTGAGATTTGAACCCCTTACCACTAATGTAGAAGGGAGGTACAACCACATGTGCCAATAGGTGATATTATAAGTTAATTTTGCTTGATAAATGTGATAATAAATTTAAATAATAAGAAAAAAACATTTGAATAATTGTTATTTGACTAAAGCATTTTGAATATTTTTATTAATCATATTTTTTTAAGCTTGTTTTTGTTTATTATTGTTAATTGTAGTTTATTTTTTACCATAACATTTATTATTTTAATTTAATGGTATATACTTCGTTTGGTTTTTGAATGAAAAATAAATTTGAATATTTAATTAATATCTATTTTAGTTAACTTGATAATTTAATTTTTTAGAAAATCTTATTTACAAAACTAGTATAAAATGACATTTTTTACCGGGAATAAAAATACAAGAGAAGGTTTATATAAACACCCAAAAAGTATCAAAGAAACATAAAACCGGTTAATAAAATCCGTAACTTTAGTCATTCATAAATATCTATAAGACTATAATCACTGTAACATATAATTTCAACTCGGTATAAAACGGTGAATGAAACTTAAGCTCAACAACAACCGATGAAACTTAATAATTAGTTTTATTCCCCTCGCCCCCCCTCCCAATAATCCTAGCTTCTCCCCTGTTTACTTGTACAATCAAATATGATATAGTACAGAGCACACGAGTTATTCAATCTCCTTTGTTTTTATTTTATTTTTATAAACTATTACAATATTTCGGGATTAGGGAGAGGGCATGACTCAAACCTTGATTTTTTGGATGTCGGTGTGACCGAGTGAGAGGATTACCACTAAATCAACCTCGTATTATCTTGATTTTATTTGTTTTTCAAATTTATGTTACTTAATCAATTAATTTTAATTAAATGGATACTAACGGTCTATTAGCATTACTGTAGAATTAAACCAAGTTATTATTAATAAGTATCTTTTATTATCAGTTTAGATATTAGGTTGGATTTCTTTTGTGAGTGTGTAAGATTTTACATTTGGTATCAGAGCCAAATTCGAGGCTTGGAGGGCAGTAGGGTAGGATTCAGGAGTTGAGAATCCAGGAGTGGTAGGTGGATCCAGGAGTTGAGAAGTCTGAGATCGAGGTGGAGGAAGCTTTGCAGAGCCAGTTGAGTCTTAAGAAAGATAAAGACGAGACCCGGAAAAATTCTGAGGCAAGCCAGAAGGGTCAGAACTAGCAAAATAGGAGGGGAGGTGCTTCCAGATCTAGCCAGGTGAAAAGCGGAGGAGGCAATAACACTAATCAGAAGAGTAAATATCAGATTCAGTGTTTCAGATGTAAAAAATATGGCCACTACAAGAATGAGTGCAAATCCAATGGCAGAAATTTCCAGGCTAATGTTGCAGAAGATGGAGACTATTCAGAAACATTGTTGCTAGCATGTAGTGTAGCAGTTAATGATGCCAAGTACAAATGGTTTCTGGATACAGGCTGCAGCAACCACATGTTTGGTAGGAAGAAGATGTTCTCAGAATTGGATGAGACCTTTACTTCGGAAGTGAAGTTTGGGAATGACTCAAAGGTGCCAGTAATGGGGAAGGATAAAATCTCCATCTCTTTGAAGGACGGATCCAAGAATACCATCTCAGAGGTACTGTTTGTTCCGAGTCTGTATCAAAATTTATTGAGCATGGGGCAACTTTCAGAGAAAGGGTATGATATGCGGATCTACAGAGGGGTATGCACCATCAACGATAAACAGAAAGGACTGATAGCAAAGGTAAACATGTCACCAAACCGTTTGTTTTCGCTGCATATTAATAGTGACACTTTACCATGCTTTAGTTCTGTAATCGGAGATGGGAGCTGGTTATGGCATATGCGGTTCGGCCATGTGAACTTTGGGAGTCTGAAGCTACTTTCTTCAAAGAAGATGGTTTCAGGATTGCCTGTCATTAATCCTCCTAATAGGGTATGCGAGACATGTGTTGTAGGAAAGAAGCACAGAGACCCATTTCCTATAAAGAAGACGTAGAGAGCCAGTTGACCCTTGGAGCTAGTGCACTCAGACCTATGCTCCGTGGAGACTCCGTCGAATGGGGGATATAGGTATTTTATTACCTTTATCGATGACTTCAGCAGGAAGGCTTGGGTGTATTTCTTGCAGCAGAAGTCAGATGCTTGTGATGCCTTTAAGAGATTTAAGGCATTGGTGGAGAATCAGTGTGAAAGGTCTATCAAGACTTTGAGAACGGATCGAGGGACATAATATGTTGTCTACGATGGTTTCTTGCAAAAACATGGCATCAATCATCAGTTGACAGCGAGATATACTCCTCAGTAGAATGGTGTAGCAGAGAGGAAGAATAGAACAGTCATGGTCATGGTCAGGTGTATGTTACACTTGAAGAAAATGCCCAAAGGTTTTTGGGGTGATGCAGTTTCTTGTGCGTTCTATTTGTTGAATAGATGTCCCACCAGTAGTGTTCTCGGAAAGACTCCTCAAGAAGCCTGGACTCGACTCAAACCTAGCATTGAACACTTACGAGTGTTTGGGTGTATTGCTTATGCTCATGTACCTGATGCTTTAAGAAAGAAGCTTGATGATAAAGCAGAGAAGTGCATCTTCATTGGCTACAGTCAGGTAACGAAGGGTTATAAACTTTATAATCCAGTGACAAAAAAGGTGATTGTCAGCAAGGACGTTACCTTCGATGAGCAAGGATGCTGGGACTGGTCTTGTGGTAAAGGGAGCTCTTCTGACATTGATGTTGACCTGGATGAGATTGATGGTCATCCGAGAGATGATCCGGTTTCGACCCTAGTGGCTCCACCATCTCTGGTGAACCCACATCTAGCAGAATCTTCTGGTCATCCATAACGTGAACGGGTGTTGCCAGCTCGTTTGCAGGATTGTGTTCTCAGTAATGACGATGATCCAACAGATGAAGAGTTGGTGAACTTTGCACTATTTGCATATTGTGATCCTATCACATATGAAGATGTTGCTCGTAATGATTGCTGGTTGAAAGCAATGGAGGAGGATATTCATGCGATTGAGAAGAATAACACATGGGAGCTTACTGATTTACCAGGTGGAAAGCAGCCCGTTGGTGTCAAGTGGGTGTACAAGATAAAATACAAGTCAAACGGTGAGGTGGAACGCTACAAGGCGTGTCTGGTTGCAAAAGGTTACAAGCAAAAGCCAAGGATCGATTATTTCGAGGTGTTTGCTCCTGTTGCCAGACTTGACACTGTTCGCTTGATTGTGTCTCTTGCTGCACAGAATCGCTGGAGAATCTTTCAGATGGATGTGAAATCCGTATTTTTGAATGGGGAGATAGGGGAGGAAGTCTACATACAGTAACCTACGGGGTATGTAAAGAAGGGGCAAGAAAATAAGGTCTACAAGCTGAAGAAGGCCTTATATGTGTTGAAACAGGCACCCAGAGCGTGGTATACACGCATTGACAGATATTTTATCCAGCATGAGTTCCAGAGATGTCCTTATGAGCACACTTTGTATATCAAATCCAACTCTCGGGGAGATATTCTTATTGTGTGCCTATATGTTGATAATCTGATCATTATCCGGAAATAACCATGAGATGATTACAGAGTTCAAGAGTGCAATGACTGGTCATTTCGAGATGACAGATTTGGGGTTGATGTCCTATTTCCTCGGCATTGAGGTGTCTCAGACAGATGATGGCATTTTGTGTGTTAGAAGAAGTATGCTGGTGATGTGCTGAAAAAGTTCAAGATGGATGGATGTAAGCCGATGCTGACTCCAGTTGAAGAAAGGTTGAAGTTAGAGAAGGATGGGACTGGTGAGCGAGTTGATGCTACCATCTTTCGGAGGCTAGTAGGAAGTCTGAGATACTTAACTTCTACTAGGCCTGATATTTCTTATGGAGTTGGGCTTATTAGCAGGTTCATGGATTCTCCGAGGCAAACTCACTTGCAGGCTGGCAAGCGTATCTTGCGATATGTGAAAGGTACACTGGGTGATGGTATCTTTTACTCTTCCGCTAACAAAGTCGAGCTTGTTGGGTATACAGATAGTGATTGGGCAGGTGATACGGAGAAGAGGAAAAGTACATCCGGATTTGCATTCCATCTTGGTTCTGGGGTATTTTCTTGGTCATCGAAGAAGCAACAGGTGGTTGCTCTATCGACAACTGAAGCTGAGTACATTGCAGCTGGTGGTGGTGCTACACAGGCTGTGTGGCTACGTCGCATGCTTTCTGAGTTGAAGCATCAACAGAATGCTCTCACTGTGATCTACTGCGACAACAAGTCCACCATTTCTCTGACCAAGAATCCAGTCTACCATGGTAGAAGTAAGCACATTGACATCAAGTTTCCCTTCATACGGGACTTGGTGAAAGACAAGGAGATCGTGATCGAGTACTGCCGTTCAGAGGAACAGGTTGCAGACATCTTCACGAAGCCGCTCAAAGTTGACATTTTTTAGAAGCTTAAGAAGTCTTTGGGCATGATGAACTATGAAGGACTTGGTTTAAGGGGAGCTATGTAGAATTAAACCAAGTTATTATTAATAATTATCTTTTATTATCAGTTTAGATATTAGGTTGGATTTATCCTTTAGATAATTCCTATTTATCTTTTAGTTAGGATTATCAGAGTTTTTTTATTTCCTTGTTATTATCAGTTAGAGGTTTGATGTTATCAGGTTACCTCATCCCAGCTACTATAAATAGTTAGTATTATTTCAATGTAAAACATCAATTCAATAAATATTTCTTCAGTAAATTCTTTTGTGAGTGTGTAAGATTTTACAATTACTATTTACTAGTCCTGGTGCATGTATACCTAGCTCAAATCACTGATTGACATAATTTTTAGATGATGGATTTAGGAAGAATCTATGAATTGTTTTCAGTTGTATTTGATTATGGTTACTGATTAAAGATTGTTTTTTTATAGGAGAATTAGAGATTGGTTTTAACTTTTATATCACACAGTAAATAATTTGAAGTTAACGAAAAAATTATATATCTTATGTGAACGTTGTGAAATATCCTAATTGATAATATTTATTTTTTAAATCGGGAGAAAACTCCTCATACAATTTTATAAAATGCTCGAGATAAGACTTATTTTTTCACCACCTATGTGAAAAGAATATACACTGCTACATGTATTAAGAGATGGTGTGCTCTAATTGGTAATTATTACTTGAATATTATTGGCAATGCCTTGTCATTGTGATTTGTAATGAATAAGAGAGCAATGAGGAGGTTGATCCGAAGTTGACACGCTCACGTGATGAGCATTGACTACATTATTTAATTTTCAGAGGATTGGTCTCCATGATGAGCGGCTGTGATCTACTGCAGCTGTCATGCCCCAGTTGAACGGTAGCTGGGCTACTTGCATAGTCAACATCACATCACACGGTTCCTATATTAACTATGAGCATGACATGTTATATATTAGCCTATTAGGGATACTATTATTTTCCATCCCGATTAATGAGGTGTTGGTCATTTTGCATTATACTGTTACTGTTCCGTTAAAAACTTTATTTTTCTGTTAGGTCAGTAAAGATATAATGGTAAATAAAGTGGTAAAATTAATAAACATTATTAAATTAAATCACACCACTTACCACTCACCTTCGATCTCCACCCCTTCTCTCTTTCTCTCTTAAAAATTCGACTTTTATTACCATCTTCAATTCACCTCCCATCTTCAAATTGAAAAAAAATGAGTTTCATTCCCCTCTCCGGTTCAGATCTCAGCTTCAAATCAAGATTCTTCATCCATCTCTCCTCCTTACTTCTTCTTTCACACATCCGATTTTGGGTTTTATGGTGGCTGTGGAATGGTTTTGGGCTTTGTTTGTATTTGGTGAGTTTTTGTTTGTACGTGGTGAGTATTTTTGTGGAGATTTGTTGGATTTTCATAGAGTTTGGTGATTTTCCTCTTTTCTCAATTTTTTTTCCTCTTTTCAACAAAGAACCAGTGATATTGAATCTGATATTTGATGATGTTGGGTGATGAGGCTTCTGGCTTTTGTTTTCTAGTGGGTATGGGATTGAATGATTGGTGATAGGGATTTTTAAGTGATGAGGTTTCTAGATTTCAGGAAAATATTTTTTGTTCTTTACCTGTTTAATTTTTTTTTTTTGCTCTGGATTTATTGGATCTGGGCTTGGTTTGGCGATAATTAAATATGTTGTTAAAGAAAAATAAAATAGAAAAGAAAATCGGAATTGCTTTTTGGTGTGGTAATGACGAATTGTTTTTATTTTCTGGCGGCGGCGGCCTGGATTCTGGGTTCTGGTGTTGGTGATGACCTGGGTCTGGGTCTGGTCCTGGGTCTGGGTGTGAAGGTGATGATGAAGGTCGGTCATGGGGTCTGTTGGTTTGGTCTTTGGTGGTGTGTTAATGATTTGTTTTCCTGGGTTTTGTGGTGCGTTAGTGGTGGCCACGGTTCGGTTTTGGGGCGGTTTCGGTTCTGTGGCCACCCAAACCGTAACCGAACCGAGAAAACCGGTTCGGTTTTCGGTTTCGAACCGCTGGTTAGGTGGTTCGGTTTCGGTTTCGGTTTTTATTTTAATTTTTCAATTTTTGTGGCCACGTGGCACATTTCTGTTGGTTGGAATTTTTTTATTTTGTTTTAATATATAAACCGCCCCAAACCGTCGGTTTTGGGCGGTTTATGTTTCGGTTTCGGTTTTTGTTTTTGTTTTGTCCACGTGGCACTTTTCTATTGGTTGAATTTTTTTTAATATATAAACTGCCCCAAACCGTCGGTTTTAGGCGGTTTTGGGACATCCCTAACCGTAACCGAACCGGCTCAAAACCGGTTTCCAACCGGTTTTCAACCGGTTTCGTAACCGGCGATTTCGGTTATGGTTTCGGTTTCGGTTTTGGGTAGTCGGTTTCGGTTTGGTACCCACAGTTTAACCAAACCGTGGGCACCTCTATGGTGCGTTGATGATTTGTTTTTTTTTCTTGGGTTTTGGTGGTGTGTTGAATGTTGTTATTTTTTTTTGGGTTTTGAATCTTTGGACAATAATGGTGATGAAGATGTTGAATTTGTTTTTGATTTTTCCTTATTATCTCCAACAGCATGGCGAAGAATGAATCTGGTGATGATGTTCATGACCTGACTTTGAATTTTTTTTAAAGAAAACTAAACAAAATTAAAAACTGGAAAACAGAGATAGAAGGATATAAGAGTATTTTTGGTAAAAAGTTAACGGAAGTTAACAAAATGTGGAAATTGGCCATTACTCAAACTAGAGGGTGGAAAATGACCAATACCTCACAAGTTAAGGTGAAAAATAATAATATCCCTAATATTATACATATGTACTTACTTCTCTACTGTAACCACACTATTGATCATATACATCATTAATCAGAGAATTTGATACGATTGGTATTAGATTTTAAAAAAAAATTGATACTTTTTTTTTTTTTTGTATTATAGATCTAAATAGCATGTAGACACGACACTAGTTGGTGTTGAGTTCAGTTGGGTTGTGTTGGGCTTATATTTAAACTATATTGACAATTGTATTAGGTTGTGTCATGTCATTTTAGCATTTGTTTCTTATATATACATTTTTAAAACATTGTTCCAATTAGGCTAATGGTCGCGCGAGTTATGTTAAACTAAATTTAGATCTTCACATTTAATTATTCATTTTCTTTAAAATGTTTGATAATGCCATATAGCATCTCATGAAGTAAAAATGTTTAATTAGATGACGCGGTAATGTATTAAAGTAAGAGTAATGTTATACAACCAAAATAATTAATCCAAATGATGTGGTAAGTGAGTTGTCAACACTACACATAACATTTGAGATGATGTGGTTAATAAAAATATTAATTGTCACATCATTTGGATTGAAATTTAGACTAAATTTTTGAGTTGTCTAGTATTAGTATTAAAGTAAATAATATATTATATTTTATTTATCTATTGAAATTAATTCGGGGTTTGAGGAGGGGATACGACTTGAACTAAAAAATTCAATAGTATAAATATGAGGAGTATAACACTGAATCAACCTCATCTACCTTTATCATTTATATTTAAGTTAAACAAATAGTTATTATAACCTCTTTAAGGTTAAATGTTAAATGCATCTATATAATAGGTTAGTCCAAGGTATGCCTTTGTGGAATTATTGGTTATTATTGTAATACAAAAACCAAGTCCAACCCTAGGTAGGTCAAAAGGATGGAGCAAATCCAATTGTCCAAAGAGAAAGAAATAAAAGTACAAAAAAGGCAACTAAGTCATCCCAAGAGAGAAGAATTTTGAACACACAGAGGAGCCAAGCAAATCTCTGAGACAAAAAAAAAAAAAAAAAAAAAAAAGCCAACCTGGTTTCTGGAAGCAAAAAGATGGTACAAATAAACATCAGTTTTACCAATACTAGAATTAATAATACCCATTCAAATATGTTTATATAATTAAATTATATATTCCGGAGACAGCGGCTATTAATACTGGACAGTCCAACAGCACCTTCTCCAAGCAACATGAAAGAAAGAAAAGAAATATATAAAGAATATATAAAACAAGGAAAACAAAAACAAAAAAACAGATGCCAAAAGGCACACAATACAAATCAAAAAAATTAGCAGTGGAGCAAGGCAATGAGCTGAGACCTGAGAGCTGAGAGTGAGTGAGTACTAGTAAAAGGTTCAAAGCCCAAAGAATTCAGAAGAAAATATATATACTTTAGCTTCCAGGAATCAAGGGTCAAGATCATGTGACTACACCCTAACATAAGGGGACTCAACAAAAAGCGATTATTCATACAAGATACCCAAACCCACTTCAGTTCAGGTCAGTTCGTGTTCGTGTCGTGTTTACAGCTTGTGAAATGGTGGATTCTGGAGAAGTTGAAAGAAGAAGAAGGAGGAGATGTTGTGGTGGAGGAGGTAGAGTTGCAATTAGTATGTTCATATGGGTTATTTTGATATTTTCTCAGTTAAGTTTGGTTTTTGCTCTTCTTCATCATGATCAGAGCATTAAGTCCCCACCAAGAAAAGCAAGGTTTTTCCACAGTACTGATGATGATGATGAGTCCTTCCATGCACCTCCAACCATGGAGAAAGATCCAGACAGCTTATACGAAGATGATAAGAGAATAATTCACACAGGTCCTAATCCTCTTCATAACTAGCTATCTAGGTTTTTATATATTGTTGCTATGTAAGTTGATGTTTTTAGAAAAAAAAATTTAAATGACTGTAAGATGTTTTATCATAGCTGTAGGTTTGCAGCTTTATTGTTGTTGATTTTTTATTTTATTTTTTTGAATTGATAGTGGAGTGAGCTTTATCTTGAAGAGCATTGGCTTTAGCCTCTTTCAGTGATGTTTAATATATAGAAAAGAAAGATCATTAGAGGCTAGTGTTAATGCTCTTGTTTCTTTAATTTGCAGAATTGCAGTGTTGTTTCTTCTTCTTCTTTTTCTTCTTGCTCTTATGTACTCTTCTGTTAATGTTATAGATTCAATACCTTTGAATTTAATTCTAGTTACTTTTCCCTCCCTGCTCCTGCTCATCTTCTCCTTTGGTTTTAATTACCTAATTGTAATAAATATGTGAATTTGAATCCCATGAATGAGAAAAACCTAGAAACACATTCTTAAACATGAAATTTCTCAAAAATCTCTTCTAAAATTATCGAAAACCTCTTTTACAAAAGAGATTATCCACCCTAAATATTAACTTTACATCGCCTTATAATTGGATAAATTGAATAATTATATGGTACGCGTTGCCTTCTGTGATAGTGAAAAATAGCTATAATATTATTTATCCTTTATTGCTCTAAGGTGGCAATGTTGCTAATTAGCTTTAAGCATCCAAAAGAGGAATTACAAAAGAAGTAAAACATGATCAAATTGAAGCAATTTTCTCCACGGAGGTTACTATGTTAGCTAGGCTCCCTAGCTTAGGAGTTAGGATAATGACTTCTGTCAGGTTTGAAGGATCGTGACCACCTGATCAGCATAATGATGTAACATTGATGATTTAATCTGGGAAGAGATCTACGGCATGTAGAGTTACCACGTGGCAGCGAGGGAATGTTAAAATTACAAATAAATATTGATAATATTTATTATCGACATATCTCTAACATATTTCATATTAAACATTACTTAAGGGTGTGTTTGGTATGCAGGATATGACAGAACAATGTGAGACAGTTTTTTCTTGTCCCACGTTTGCACGACCCTGGTACGGGACAAGGTGGAACAAAAATCAGAAAAAACTGTTTTACCTCAGACCCTAGGACTACTTGTCCCATGACATGGGACAAACGTCAAAAAGACACATTTATCCTTCAAATCTTCAAGCAATTACAATCATGTCCAATATTATATATATCTATATCTATACAATAAAATTACATATATAATATTATATATTATATTATACTATTATATATAACAATATATATATATATATATATATCCTATATATAATATATATATATATGATATATTAATACATCATATATATGATATATATATATATATTAATATGAAAAAAAGGAAAAAAAAAAGTGAATAGTGGTTCCCGCTACAGTGATTCCGTGATGCTATAGTGTCGCTACAATATTTTCATCGGTACTGCAGTCCCGCTACAGTATTTCGGGGATGCTGCTACAGTATTTTCGTCGCTGCTACAGTATTTTCGTCGCTGCTACAGTGCTAATACAGTATTTTTGTCTCGGCTACAGTATTCCGTCACTACTACAGTGTCCCGCTACAGTATCTGCTACAGTGCGCTACAGTCCCCCTACAGTGGTTTTGCTACAGTATTCCGCCACTGCTACAATGTCTTAGACATGGTTTCTCCTCTCTTGCATGGCCTCACGGAGGATCACATGTCTTTGGAGGCGTCTTTGTCTTCCTCTCTGCGGACAAGTTCGACTACTGTTTCTATTTGTGGTGAGGGTACGGTTTCTTCTAATAATAGGGGGTATAGTTTAGGTATTGTGTTGCCTACTACATCTTCTTTGAGGGATAATCCGGTTATTTTTGAAGAATCGATTCAGGTTCCTGTTATGAATTCTAATCCCTTGACTATGGGTAGCAAGTCGTATGCGGATCTTTTGAGGGCTCCCTAAGCTTCTATTCAATCCTTCCCTATGACTTCTCTGCTTTCAAAAAAGAGAGGATTTGTGTCTATTCAAGTTGATCTGATTGCTTATCAATCTAGACTTGAGTTATGCAAAGATGCACTTATCGGGCGTGTGGTTCTTGCTAGTGGTGAGCGTCCTTGGAAGCTTGTTGACCTTAAGGCTAAGCTTAGTAAACATTGGTTGATTTCAACGGATTGGAGACTTATATCTTTAGGGAAAGGCTTTTCCAGATCATTTTGAAGTCTTCTAGGGACAAGAATAAGGTTTGGGGTTTAGGTTCGGTTAATCTGAAGCCTGGAGTTCTCCGTCTTCAGCCTTGGGTTCCGGATTTTAATCCCTATTTGCAGAAGTCCACTAACGCACAGGTTTGGGTTAGGTTCTATGATTTGTCTTGGGAATACTGGCATCTGAAGATCATTTTTGATTTGGTTAGAGGTATTGGGGTCCCGTTGAGATTGGATAAGGCTACTATTGATGGTGATTTTGGGCACTATGCCAGGGTTTTAGAGGATGTTTACATGTCTGCTTTGCTTCCATCCTTAGTGCTTTTAGAAAGGGACGAGTTTCATAGCTCTTTCATTTCGGTTGAGTATGAAAACTTGCCGTCATTTTGCTCCATCTGCTCCTCTATCGGACATTTGCCCAGTTCTTGTCATTGTAGCAAATCTAAGGTTCCTACTGCTAGTGCGGGAAAGTCCTCTCAGCCAATGGCTGAAGGTTCAGGTAAGGGGACAGCTTTCCAGCCAATTCCCCCTCGGTCTTCTAAAATGGTTTATCGTCCGGTAGATAAGACGGCTCAAGAGATCCCAGTTTCCAATGCTTTTGCTGTTATTTATCAAGATTTGAGGCCTATGGATTCAGTGGTGGTTCATCAGTCGGCTGCTTCGGGTCATTCTTTTATTCCTTCCTCCAAATCTTGTTTGATTAATTCGTCATATGATTCTCATTCAGGACCTTCATCCACTGTTGTGGGTTCAATCCCAATTCCTTTATCAGGCGCTCCTTATGTTCAGCAGGTTTGTAACGTTTTGCCTAGTAAGATTCCTCCCCTTTCCTCTATTGTTGTTTCTTCGGGCTCTTATGTTATGGAAGCTATCTCTTTGGGTATTCCTAGTCAGTCTTTAGGTGTTGGAGTTTTGGTTGCTTCTTATGGTTCGACTATTCAGGATGATCGACATATTATGAGGGATGGGATCAATCCTTCTCGGGATATGAGATCAGAGTCCTCTTTTTCGAATTCTCAGGCTGAGCTTCATTTTATTGCTGACTCTTCTTAGGCTAAACAGGTGGAAGCAGATGATTTGGATTGTGATGGTTTGGCTCAGAGGACCATGATGGCAAAACTTAGATTGGAGGCATATACGTCCTAGTTTTAGACTCCATCTAGTAGATCTCATGATTAGTATCCTTTATTGGAACTGCCGTGGTATTGGGAACAACTCGTTGAAACAAGTTCTCAGTGATTTATGTTGTTCCCATTATAGCTTTTGATTCGATTTCTGCTAGGTTTTGGTCTTATCTTGGTCTTCATTTGGTGGGTATGAATGATATGGGTGGATTGATTCCGTCTATTTGGGTATTTGCTTGTGACTCTATTTTAGATCCTCAAATAGTTTTGTGTCTCTGAAGCATTTGACCGTCTCCATTTCTATCGGGTCTCTGAAGCATTGGTACACTTTTGTTTATGCTAGTTCATCTGCCTCGGTTTTTCGTGTGCTTTGGCATTCTCTTCGGGAGATGGCTGATTCTTTTTCTTCCTCTTGGTTAGTAGTTGGTGATTTCAATACAGTTTTGGATGCTTATGAGTGTTTGGGTTCTCGTTCTCCTACTAGGGGTTCTTGTGAGGACTTTAAGTCAATGATTGAGGATTGCAATCTGATTGGTGTTTGGTCTCAGGGTGCTTGATTTACTTGGGTTAGGGGCCCTTCTAGTCGCACTAGATTTGATCAGAGATTGGACAAGACTTTGGTTTCTGAGGGTTGAACTACCTATTGGCGAGATATCTCGTGTGTGGCTCTTCCCCGTCGATTTTTTGATCACTGTCTGCTTTGGATTCGGTTAGCTGAGTTCTAGGTCTCTACATCTAGACCATTTCTTTTTCAAAGTATGTGGGTGGATCATCCTGATTTCATGAACCTGGTGCACAGGGTGTGGAGCATTCCTTATGATGGTCGACATCCTCATGTTGTTATTGGTAAGCTGAAAAATCTAAAAAAGGCTCTCAAGTCTTGGAATTATGAGGTTTTTGGTGATCTCAATGCTAACATCTCTAGGAAATCTGCTGAGCTTCGGTTCGTTCAGAGCCAAATGTTTGATTTGAGTTTTTCTGATGAGCTTTTTTTTTTACTGAGTCGCGCATTCATCATGATCTGGACGTGTTTTTACATAGACAGGAGTTCTTTTTTAGTGATAGATCCATAGTAAAATAGTTGCAGGATGAAGATCGTAATTCATCCTTTTTTTTCATTCTTTAATCAAGCGTAGGCATGTCAGAGTGTTTTGTCCTCACTTTCGATTGATAGGGTTATTTTGGTTGATCAGACTGCTATCAGAGATCACATTGTCAGGTTTTATGTGGATTTATTCTCTTCTGATTCGGATCTGATTGATCTGGATCTTTCTATTGTGGATGACATTGTTCCCTCTTTAGTTTCCCAGGAGGAGAACTCCCTTCTAGTGGCTATTCTTTCTGCTGATGTTATCCATGAAGCGGTGTTTGCCATGGATGCTCTTTCTACTCCTGGGTCTGATGGTTTCTCCGGTCGTTTCTTTCAGCTTTGTTGGGAGATTGTGGGTAGAGATGTGATTCTTGCGGTTCATGATTTCTTCCATTCTAGAGTGGTTACCCCGGGTTTGAATTCTAATTTTATCGTTCTTCTTCCGAAGATGAGGGATTCAATCACAATTGGTCAATTTCGTCCTATCGTGCTTGGTAATTTTTTTTCCAGGTTTCTTCCAAAATATTGGCTGACAGGTTAGCTCAAATTGCTGCTAGAATTGTCTCTCCGCAACAATTTGGTTTCATCAGAGATTGGCACGTTGAGGATTGTATTGCCCTCGCATCCGATTGTGTTAATGTGCTTCATAAGAAATGCTATGGGGGGTAATGTGGCTATGAAAATAGACATCCATAAGGCTTTTGATACTCTTGATTGGAAGTTCCTGTGTCGAGTTCTTAGGGCTTTTGGTTTTTCTCAAACCTTCATGGGTTGGATTGTTGGCATTCTGGGCTCTTTGAAACTGTCTGTTTTGATTAATAGATCTCCGGCTGGTTATTTTGGTTGCTCGAGAGGGGTTAGACATGGGGATCCTCTTTCTCCAATTCTTTTTGGTATCGCTAAGGATTTTCTCAGCAAGTTACTTTCAAGGATGGTGGCGTCGGACCAGTTTTTGCCTATCTCTTCTCAGAGAGGTTTTTCTGCTCCCACTCACTTGTTGTATGCAGATGATGTTCTGATCTTTTGTAGGGGCACGGTCAGAAACCTGAGGAGGGTTGTGCATGCTTTCAGAGTTTATGGTAGCATTTCGGGTCAACTTGTTAACTGGACTAAGTCCTCCATCTTTTTTAGGTCTTCAGTTTCTCCAGCTCCGATTAGTTCTCTTCAGTCCTTAGTTGGGATGCAGATTGGTCGGCTTCCATTTTCTTACCTAGGGGTTCCTCTTTTTCGAGGTAAGCCCACGAAATTAGTTTTGATGCTCATTGAGGATAAGATCTTGCCTAAATTTGCCAAGTGGAAAGGTAAGTCTTTTCCTTTGGCTGGTCGGGCTACTTTGATTCACTCGGAGATTACTGGCTTCTTTGTTCACTCTTTTATGGTTTATAAATGGATAATTTTCTTAATTCAGATGGTTACTAAAAAGATCAGAAATTTCTTATGGACTGGTTCTTGTGAGGAGACTAAGTTGGTCTGTGTTGCCTGAAACCGTTTGTTAACTGAAAATTTACTTGGGGTGAGAAATCTCAATTAACACCCTCGAGACCACTACCACGGAGGTGGTGGTCAGGGTCAGATATACTTTATGCCAAGTTAGTTCAAATGATAAGCTAATGTTGATACAACCGAAAAAGAATAAAGATGATTTTATTATCAAGGGTATATCATGCACAAATATCTCTCAAATGCTCTCAATTTTTCTGGGGTCTAGTAGGGTAGTTCTCATATGCCTGTCGAAAAGTAGTCCCCTTTTTCTTTCTCTCTTTCTCCTATTTATACATAGTTTGGTAGGTTAAACCAACTGATTCTCCCCTTTATTTTCTCAATCTTTTCCCTCCTTATCGGACGGGATTTCTCATTTAAACATCATTGACTTTGTGTTAATAGCCGAGTTGAGAATATCTTGGTGAGATCAGTTTCTTTCCTTTTTGGACTCTATTACTTGTTCTACACGTACGTAATGTTTCTAGATATGATCCAGTGTATCTTCGTATCTTCACAGCGTGATCTCTCATAGAGGTCGTTGAATATGGTATGTATTGTCTCGTGTAGCGAGGTAGATCAGATAGCGAGGTAGATCAGTGTCTTGGCTTCGGTATTCAGGAGCTTAGTCTAGCCAAGAGCTTGGTCTGACCTCCCTTGATCTCTTGGAGCTTGATGCGTCCCCCTGCGGATACTCCTCCGTGACAGCGGGGTTTTGGCGAGCTTCCGGAGAGGTTGCGAGGTAGTCTCGATCTCGGAGAGCTTCTCGATTCCTGGTTTGGTAGTGCGGGCTCGATCTGATCTCGCCGGGTTCTATTTCGGGTGTTTCGGGAGCTCGCCTTCTATTTCTACTGGGGTGGTACAGTAGCTCGACTTTGGGAACTGTGGTCCCCTGGTAGATAACCTCAGGCCAGGGGTCAGACTAGGAGGGTGGAAAAATTTCCCTTTGGTCCCTAGCCAAATTTGGCTATTAATAGAAGTCTCATCTGACTTGAATGCCGGTGATTGAGTTCTTGGGGTTGGAGTCAGATTTCCTATTTTATTTGGGAAATTTTCCCTCCATTACCGTTACGTTACTAGAATCTCGATGAGATCTTTTCATTAATTGCCCCAAATGACGTGGCACATGTAGACTGGGGTATTCAAAATAATCCGGCTACGTTACGGCCACTCCGTGATTCTAGGCAACCCACCACCAAAGATTTTGTTCTTGGGCTGTCGACGTCACTGCTCTGTCCGCTCCTATTTAAACTCAACAAATCCACCGCCTTCTTCACACTTTCGCCTCTTTCAAGTTTCAAACTTTCTTTTAGAAAGAATTTCATCTTCTTTTTATCTACTTCGCTAGATTCTCTTCTACCATGTCAAAGAACAGCCGCGATTCTGTTGACTCTATTGTCGATGGTAAGGAGGTCGCTAGTCTTGCCCTTGGCAAATGAGCGCGCAAAGGTTTCGACAGTGACGACTTGACAATTGGGACCCGGGTTCTCTAATCGACTTGACATTCCTCTGGATTTGGTTGATGAAGGCTCTGATAAAGAGGACAGGGAGGATGCTGCCGGGAAGTGTCAAGTCACAGTTGCTGGTCTTTCTCTGGAGAGGCTTGCCCTTTATGACTTCAGGGTTGTCCCCGAACTCTATCGTTGATCCGAACTCGATTGACCGTTTGAGGTCCAAGTACGGCATTCCTGACAGTTTTTCTATCTCGGTACCTCCCAAAGGTTACGAATTCTTCAATCCCTCCAACGACGTGCTTTCGATTCATGTGGCGGCTCTCGAGAATGAGGTCAAGCTCCCCTTTCATCCAACCCTTCGACGAGCTCTCAACTCCATCCAGCTTGCTCCTCTCCAGTTGACGCCCGGCTTCTGGAGGCATTTGATTGGCTTCCTCATGTTGTGGAGGGAACAATGCTAGCTGAGCAAGGTAACGAGAGAGCCTGGAGCAGAGGAGCTGGCCTACCTTTTTCAAATCGGGAGTCTCTCCGGCGCTCCCCGAGGTCAGTTCTATGAGAAAGCCAAGAACAAGCTCAACTTTGTCATTCCTGGTGCTTCGAAGAAGGATCCCACCTGGAAGGAAGAGTGGATCCTGGCAGGGGGTGACAAGGGAAGCTCGATTTTTATCGGAGGGCATGAGTTCGAGGTCCCCACAGCTTTCAGTGACAATCGGGATTCCCTACCACCTGAGTCTGAAGCCGTTTTGAAGGCTATTATGGCCAGGACCTACTTGACCCTGAGGTTTCCAACCACTAAAGCCTTCGATCCTCGCAGGGTGAATCAATACATGCAGATCTCTAATGCTACTCCTAGTAAGTATCACTAAATCATCTTGCTTTGTCTCGTTGACCAGCTTAGTTTTGACGTTTCCCTTTTTGTTTCATTCACTTATAGTTTTTTTGTTGAGCTAGCTTCTCGCAAAGCTCAGCAGCTCCGGCAAGCTCGCACTCCTTCCCCATCTATCAAATTGACCCGCGCGCGGGGAGGGGGGAGGGGGTGCTTCCCCTGCCATCTCGGAGAAGAAAGGGCTGATTGTCTCGGTCGGGATCACTCCTGCTCCTACTCCATCGCCTTCCCAGGCGAGATCCAAGATGGCTACCTTTGTGTCGTGGGCTTCCAAAGCGGTAAACAGAAGAGCCTCCGTTCCTCGGGTAGCTGGCATTACTACCTATGCCTCTTCTGCTCCTTCTACTACTACTGTTGTTCCAACGACTCACCTACCTGATGCAGCTGCGCTTCTAACCCCCCGAGCCTCGGAGGACTTTGAAGTGGGTGTCACATGGGATTCCTCCTAGCCGCTCTCGCCCTCAGTCGAGCTCGATGGGGCAGGACGAAGTCTTGGAACAATTCATCGCATCCTGCCCGGGTGGTGGGCTCTCTAGGATGGCCTCGATGCCCGACGATTTTTTGCTCACCAAGGGGTCTGCTGTCTTAGCTGAGGTAATTATTCTTTCTTTGTACCGCTTCTGAGACTACCAACTTGGTCGATTCCTAACCCCGGCTTTGTATCTTGTAGGCCTTCAAGTTTAACGTGGCTATGGGCCACCAGGTAGCCCTCATTCGTGATCGGGCTGCTAAGGCTGAAGCCGAAGCTGAGAGAGCCATGTGATTGCTCAAGCGGGCTTAGACATTAGTAGAAGAGATGACCTCCAACCAAGGGAAAATGAAGACCGAGCTGGCCGAGCTTCGTTGTGATTATGAGAGGACGAAGCTGTCCTTTGATCAAGAAATTCTCCAATCTACCTAGCAGACCAGGCAGAGGGATTCTTGGAAAACCGAGGCTAAGAAGTTGTACCTCAAGAATCAGGATTTGATTGCTCAGGTGGCCAAGCTGCAAGCTGATGTGGAGACCTCCTTTAGTGATGGATATTTCTATGCTTCCTTTCAGGTTGCAGAGGCTCTCCCCATTCCCTTTGATTTATCATCCATCGCCGGTTGGGATAGAGAGGAGATAACGACCAAGGCTGCGAAGCTGTCTCACCCTGACGATGACGAAGCGGTTCCTTCTAACTAGGCAGGAGCTAGAAAGTAGCCCGTCCAGGCAGATCCTCATCTTCCTCCTCCCATCTTTACTACTTCAGGTCTTGGGGAATCTTCAAGTAAGGTTCTGCCCGCGTAGTCCGAAAGAGATCAACCAGGAGCAAGGAGCCTGCCTGAGGGATCCTCTAGATTGGAAATGGAGGTCGACATGAGCCAGATGGGGTCCATGGCTGCCCTTCTTGATACGGCTATCCCTCCTGAGGTCATGGTAGTGATCAACGAAGTCTTGGAGGAGGATCCTGCTGATCAGTAGGTGGAACCTCTGGAAGGAGAGATAGTTGGCGAGGGTAACCAAGACGAGCCACCACCCAAAGGAGGAGCTGATGGCGAGGATCAACATGAGGGAGGGGGAGCAGTAGGGGGAAATCAAGAGGGCTCCGAAGCTTGACGCTACCTGTTCATGACTGACTTTGATTGCCCGGAAAAAGGGGTGGGCACCCTGCTTTACTCATGATTAGTTTAGTCGGTCTTTTTTTTTGTAGCCCGGATTCGGGGGTTAGGCTCCCCGTTTGATGGATGTAGCCTTACTAGGGGATAGGCTCCTTCGTTATTAATGAGAAACTGATATAACTTTCTTCATATTTGTTTTGATTAACCTTGATTATGAGCTTCCATCTTGATTGAGAACTTCTTGCTTTATTCCTGATCCCGACCATGAATCAAACCTGCATCTTTGATGATACTTTGTTCATACTTTAATATGGCTTCATAGGAAACTCTTATTACGATGATCTTAATCCTGCAGACGAAGCAAATATTTATGTTCAAATCCATTTTAGGAGAGCTAGCCCGATCGAGGCATCAAGATGGATGTCTAGCTATTTCCTGGTCTCGAGATCTGGATGACAACTATGCTCTTATACTCAGGCCTTTCTTGGGGGTGGTAGCCTGACCAAGGCATCATGAGGGCTGTCTATCTATTTCCTGATCTCGAGGTCAGGATGGCAACTATGCTCATACACTCAGACCCTTCTTGGGGGTGGTAGCCCGACCAATGCATCAGGAGGGCTGTGTAGCTATTTCCTGGTCTTGAGATATGGATGGTAACTATGCTCTTACACACAGACCCTTCTTGGGGGTGGTAGCCTGACCAAGGCATTAGGGGTAACGAGGGGGCTTCCCCGACTAGTCCCTGGTCTCGAGATCCTGCTGGCAACTATGCTCTTACGCTTAGACCCTTCTTGGCGGGGGGTGGTGCCCGGCCAAGGCATCAGGGGCAGCAAGGGGACTTCCCCGGCTCACCCCTAGCCTTGAGGCGATGATGTCAAATTTTCCAGTCGAATATGTAGATATTAATGTAGAACATAATCGGAGATAAAGAAGAAACACAGACTTTATTGATGATAGGGATGTAGTACATCGTTATTTGGGATTTTATTGCAACCTAAATGAGGGTAATCTACTCAAGAGTTTCTTGCTCAGGGGTAGAACTTCCTCAAGTGATCTGCATTCCAGGTGTGGTCGATAGGTCGCCCATCCATGTCTTTGAGTTTGTAGGCTCTATTGCGAGCAACTACCTTTCTCAAGTATGGCCCTTCCCAATTAGGGCCTAGGACTCCATCCGACCTTTTTCGAGTATTCGAGGTCACCTTCCTGAGCACCAGATCCCCTTCTTTGAAATTTCGGGCTCTGACCTATTGGTTGAAATATCTAGCTATCTTGCTCTGGTAGATTGCCACTTTCTTAGCTACCTGGTCTTGTTTCTCCTCTAAGAGGTCTAGGTTAGCTCGGAGTTTGACTTCGTTGCTTTCAGGTTCGAAGTACTACACCCTGAAGGAGGTCAATTTATGTTCGATAGGGAGGATCACTTCAACTCCGAAGGCTAGGGAGTAAGGTGTCTCCCCGGTAGCTGTCCTCTTTGTAGTCCGGTATGCCTAGAGGACCTCGGGCAGCTCATCTGCCTATTTGCCTTTGTTCTGCTGTAGTTTCTTCTTCAGAAGCTTCTTGATAGTCTTGTTGGTGGACACCTCCAGCCCGTTAGTCCTAGGATGGGCTATTGAAGTGAGCTTGAGGTCGATTCCCAAACCTTCACAGAAGCCTTTGAATCGGGCGTTGTCGAACTGCTTGCCCAGGTCGGCTACAATGATAAGAGGGGTCCCGAATCTACAGACCACGTTGGTTTTGATGAACTTGATCGTATTCTTTTCTTATATTCTGGAGAGAGGCCCTGCTTTGACCTATCTTGTGAAATAATCGATAGCCACGATAATATATTTAACTTATCCAGGAGCGGTGGGAAGCGGTCCAATTAGGTCGATCCTCCACATGGCAAAAGGGTAAGGCGAACAGAGAGATGACAGTCGCTCTGGTGGTAGGTGGTTCAAGTTTGAAGTCATTTGACATGGTTCACAAGATCATACAAAGCTTCTTGCGTCTTGGTGGACGGTCGGCCAATAGTACCCTGTACGAAGCACTTGATACGCTAAAGCTTCTCCACCGATGTGGTTCCCCCACTCCCCATAGTGAACCTCTCTTAATGCCCATTTAGCGTCATCAGGATGTAAACACAGAAGTAAAGGGAGGGATCTACCCCTCCTGTAGAGGTACCTATCTACCAGGCAATATCGGACAGAGAGCCTTTTAATTCTTCGGGCTTGATCGGGCTCCTCAGGAAGCTTTCCCTCTTGGAGGTAGGCAACGATCGGATCTATCCAGCAAGGCTGGCGATCCAGGGAGCAGATTTCCTTGCTCGCGGTTATGCTTGGTTGGGAGATCATTTGGAGGGGAACTCCCCGTGGTAGGGCTTGGCCCCTATTTGCGGCTATCTTAGCTAGAACATCCGCGCGATGGTTTTGGTGTCGAGGCACCTGATCGATCTTGAATCGCTTGACCTTATTTTTAAGTGACTGAGCTAGCCTTAGGTAGGCAGCCATGTTATCTCATTTTGCCTGGTACACCCCAGACACCTGATTGACTACAAGTAATGAGTCTCTCTTGATTTGTAGGTAGGCGGCCTTTAGTTCGATGGCTGCCTTCATCCCGGCTAGGAGGGCTTCATATTCTGCTTCATTATTGGTTGCTTTAAACTCGAATCTGAAGCAGTGACAGAATTCAGTCCCCTCTGGGTCTATTAAAACTATGTCAGCTCCTCCCCCAGCTTGCCCTGACGCTCTATCTGTATAGAGGGTCCAAGATTTGCAATCTTTCATCCAATTATCGATCTCGGAGTTGTTCTCAGGGACCACATTCGATGCTGCGGGCATCGCTTGGCCTGAGAGCGCTGAAACTTCTGCAACGAAATCTGCCAAAGCCTACACTTTAATTATGGTCATGGGCTTATATTTTAAGTCAAACTGAGTGAGCTCTAGGGCTTACAAGACTAGCCTTCCGGACACATCCGGTCTTTGCAAGAATTGACGGAGAGGTTGGTCCGTCACCACTACTGTTGAATGAGCTTGGAAGTAGGGACAGAGCTTTCTTGTTGAGGTCACCAGAGCATAGGCGAGCTTCTCCAGGAGAATATAATTTTTTTCCTTACTTGGTTAAAGCATGACTCACATAGTATATGGGCCTTTGAATCCCGTCACCACACTCCTTGGCCAAAGCTCCACTCACTGCAGTTTCTGAGAAGGCCAAGTAGATTTACAACTCCTCCCCGGGAACCGGCTTGACTAACAATGGTGGGCTTGTTAGGTATTTCTTCAAGGCTTGGAAAGCTTGTTCGCTCTCCGGGCTCCATTTCATGTTTCTCCCTTGCTTAATGGCTTTGAAGAACGGGAGACACTTATCGGTGGAGCGAGAAATAAACCTGTTGAGCGCTGCTACACGCCCAATCAAAATTTGTATCTGTCTGAGTGATGTGGGGGATTCCAGGTCCAAGATAGCCTTGATTTTTTATGGGTTGGCCTCTATGCCTCTCTCATGAACCATGAAACCTTGAAACTTTACCGCTGTTACCCCGAAAGCACATTTGGAGGGGTTCAACCTCATCTGGTTTTCTCTTAGGATTAGAAAGGTCTTGAGAAGGTCTTCCTGATGTCCTTCCGCGGTTGGTGATTTTGTGATCATGTAGTCGATGTATACCTCCATCGTCCTTCCGATCTCGGGCCTGAACAGCTTGTTAACCAGCCGCTGGTATATAGCCCCTGCATTCTTCAAGCCAAACGGCATCACCTTGTAGCAATATAGGCCCTGCCCAGTAATGAAGCTGGTCTTATCTTGGTCAGTTAGGTGCATCTTAATCTGGTTATACCCTGAGAACGCATCCATGAAACTAAGAAGTTTATTTTCGGACGTGTAGTCGACCCACTGATCGATCTTTGGTAGAGGAAAGCTATCTTTTGGACATCCCCCGTTGAGGTCGGTGTAGTCGACACACATACACCATTTCCCATTCACCTTGGTAATCATGACCACGTTGGCGATCCACTTGGGGTAGCGCACTTCTATGATAAAATCTGCCTTGATCAATTTGTCTACTTCTTCCTGTATCGCAGCGTTCCTCTTAGCGTTAAAGTGACGCCTCTTTTGTTTGACGAGTTTGACTGTTGGATCCACCGCCAATCGATGGGCGGCCAATGATACCGGGATCTCGAGCATCTCATCGTGGCTCCAAACGAAGATGTCGCTGAATTCTCTGAGAAGCCCAATCAAGCCTTCTTTTACTTCCGGTTCGAGAGTAGCTCCGACCTTGACGACCTTGGAAGGATCGTCATTTCTGATGGGTATCTCCTCTAGTCTATCTACGGGTTGCCAGCTGGCCCATTCCTTGCTCTATTCTTCCTCATAATTCATTATAGGTTCGCTCTTCAGATGCTTTACGTGGTCCATATCTTCCTGGATTATCCGGGATGCCTCCATATCTTCCTGGATTATCCCGGGTGCCTCCATGTCCTAGATCGTTGCAACCTATACGAACTGTTTTGCTAAAGCCGTAGGATTGGCGGACACTGCGTAACACTTCCTAGCTACTTGCTGGTCTCCACGTACCTCCCCTACCTTGGTTCCCACTGGGAACTTCAAGACATTGTAGTATATAGACAAGACTCCCTTCAAAGAGGACAGGAATGGTCTCCCTAAGATAGCCTTGTAGGCTGATGGGTTGTCAACCACAACAAAGTCCGTCATAACATTCTGTTGAAGAGGTGTGGTTCCGATGATCACTGTGAGGATCTTCGATCCCACCGGTATGATCGAATCCCCGGTGAATCTATAAAGCGGAGTTGTACATCTATTGTAACACCATTGCTTCAGATTCAGTTTTTCCAAGGTATCCTTGAAGATGATATCTACACTGCTGCCCGTATCAACGAGCACGCGATGGGCCTATGCAGTTGGCAATCTGTATCGTGATCACCATGGGATCATCATGAGGTTGCACGGTGTTGAAGACATCCGGTTCAGTGAAAATGATCTGTGCTGACTGGGAGGGTTCCGCCAGGCTTTGACTGACCTTGAAGATACCCCGACCTTCTTATACACAGGGAATCTTCCTTGCGTGGTTTTTCCTGGAATTATTTGAGGTACCGGCCAACGTGGGACCTTCGTTGATGGTGTGTACCACCTGTATCTTTTGCATTAAATTAGTCTGTTCTCCCTTTCTCTTCTCCGCATGCTCATGGATCTCGGCTTGTACTTCCCTTCTAGTCTGAATATTATCTCTGACCTACTGTACAAACTCAATCAAACATCCTCCCCTTATCAGGACTTCGATCTGGTTACGCAGGTTATAACATTCAGAAGTGTTGTGACCCACGTCCTCCTGGAAGTCGTAATATTTGTACCGGTTCCTTCTGTCGACTGGGGCTTTCATGGGCGCGGGGTTCTGGAGTAGCCTCTTTTCCCTTTTAGTGAGGTAGATTGTTTCCCGGGAAGCATTCAAGGGGGTGTAGTAATCGTACCCTTTCTCATCTAGCATTATGGGGGCTACGGTCCTAGAAGGAGGCGAAGCTCGCAGAGGGGTTCGTCTTGCTGGATATCTTTCTTGCCTGAGCTGAGCAGCGGGGAAACAGGTATGTCAATCTAATTGGGAGGTTTGTTCTGATTTTTCTAAGCTGGCTCAGATTTGGGAGCTTCTTTTTTCTGACGGTTTGCCTTTCTTATATCGTCGTGTTCCATTATGACTTTGAGCTGTTCGTCGATCTCGACCTGCTTAAAAGTCCGGTCATAGGCCTCCTGGTAAGTCTCTAGAGGTCTCTTGGCGAAGGAAGGGAAAAGCTTTCCTGCCCACAGGTTCCGCCTGAAATTGGCGAGAGTCTCTTTCTCGGCGAAGACTCCCATTTGTATGACTTCTTTGTGAAAATGCTCCAGATACGATCGAAGTATTTCACCTCGCACCTGAATCACATATTGGAGGTGTATGGGATCTTTTGGACGAGATTTGACTCCTTGGAACTGCGAGCAAAAATTTGATTATAACTTTGTGAAAGAATCCACGCTTCCAGCAGGTAACTTCCTGAACCAAGTTTTCACGTAATCGGTCAGGGTGGTAGGGAACATCCTGCATATGGCAGCCTTGGTAGTATTCTGGACTTCCATCTGTTGGATGAAATTCTCCAAGTGATTCAAAGGGTCTTATGTTCCGAAGAACTTATCTGTTGGCATTTTGAATTTCGTCAGGAGTTCCGCTTCCTGGATCCTTCTAGTGAAAAGGGCGTTCATCTTGCTTAATGGATCCTTTTTATCCTCCTTGTTCTTTCCCCTTCTTATCTGCTGGACCTCTTTCTGTAGCTTTGCCAGCTGATCCCTCAGTCGCTTGTTCCCGGGTTTCTTTGAATTGACCTCAGATTCTTCGCTGTCGGATCCCTCCGATGAACTGGCGACCTCGACCTAATCCTCTTCATGAGCGGGATCTACTCCGGAGGTTTGTCGGCTTCCTTCCTCTTGGGCCCGGGGTTTCCCTTCTTGATGCTGTCGGGTGAGGTGCCTCTCGTTGCTCTAGGGTAAGAGCATCTACTGCAGACTTAACTCGCTTGGGCTGATATTGTGATGGTCTTCTCGGAACTGGGGGCATGGGTCCTAGCCTATCCCGGATCGAAGGTTGGGGCCCAGTCCTATTGTGAGCTGGCTCTAGAAGAGGAGGTCCCAAGCGGTCAAAAGCAGACTGCCTGGTCCCGGGCCTGCTCGACTCTCCCTGATCATTCGGGTTTGATTGGTTAGACTTTGATGCCTTCAGCGAGCAGGCGGAGGCGAACGGTTTCCACGAAGGCTGCCATTTGTTGGTCGAGCACAGCATGGCTTATCATAGGGTGGCCAGAAGCTTGCGCATTAGTCGTCTGGACCGGAGCTTGATTTCGATGTCCAGACTTCTTCCCCCTCCTTGGGCCTTTCGCGTTGGCATCACCGAAGGTTGTTCCGAAGTCCTAGGCTGTCCTTGGGAGGAGAGGAGCCTCATGGAACCTGTAAAACAATAAAAATGCAAACAGTTGATTTGATTAATTGGGTGTGGGAGTTCCCATATACGGCGACAGAAAGTGTTAACTGAAAATTTGCTCGGGGTGAGAAATCTCAATTAACACCCTCGAGACCACTGATGAGAAGATTTTTACCGTTAGAAAACCGTCTGTCAAAACAATTTATAAAACCTATGCGATGCGTTCACAAGTATAAATATGAGTAAAGCGGTAAGCACGGGTGTCATCCACTGAGATCGGGGTAGCGGTGATAAGATTAGGATTAATATAACTAGTATGCATGAAAGTAAAAGTGATGGTGAATGAAATACAATATAAACTAAACTATGAAAGCAAATAAAATGGGATGAAAATGGAGTGATGATGTATGATGATGGAACTACGGAGTTGATGGACTCGTAAGTGAATATTGGGGCAATTGCAACAAACTCTCAATTAATCACGTTTTGACAAATGTAACCAACCTAGGGTGTATAATGTTGGTATATACCTCTAGCAAGCGGTCAACATAGGGTGTATAACGAAGACCTCCTACTAGCGATTAATCCCTCCTAAGCAACCAACAATGGCTAGTTACTCAATCAGGACTTTTTCCATGAATGCTCATCTATCTAGCTATGGCTCAACCTATTACTAATGTAGCCATGCTAGGGTGTATAGTGATGGCTTCCAATTCCCTCACAAGTGGCCGACCTAGGATGTATAGTGAAGGCCACCAGTTTGAGATTGGATGAGGCTCGAGGTTATCAACTGAATTCTACTCGAAGGTTAGTTCTCGTAAAATCACTAAAGTAGCCAACCTATGGTGTATAGTGGAGGCTTCTAATTCTCTCACAAGTGGCTAACCTAGAGTGTATAGTGAAAGCCACTAATTCAAGATTAGATTAAGGGCATGGTTGTAGAGCTGGATTTCCGGAAATCCTTCCATTCAATGGAGCACTAGACAACCTAATTGCCTACTCAAGTAATCCAAACCAATCATGCAAAGAGGGTATATCCAAGCAAATCAATAATGGAAATCAATTCAAGCAATGGAATAAAACATAGAGATAGAATAATATAACACATAGAGTTTATTTACAAAGCCCAAATATCCATCAAACAAATAACATCAACCCCATAGTGGGGTATTTTAGCTACTCATGTTCTATTACAAACCAATAAACTAAGAGAGAGTGTAAAGAGAAAACCCTTGAAGATTGATCTCCTTCCTTGAAGCTTGAATCCAAGTCTCCTAGTTGCCTTTCATTGAGTAGAGATGGTTTGTATGATAGGGATATGTGTTTATAACTTAGACTAAGTAAATAAAATAGAAAATACAAGTGTTGGGAGATATGGGAGTTCTTTGGTTCGTTCCCCTGCTTTTCTATTTATAGGGGATGGAAAAATAGGTCACTTAAGCTTGAAAATAGAAGCTGTCGAGTGCATAGTGCAGGTGTAGTGCGGGTGTAGTGTAGGTGGACTGCGGTTGGCTGACCCGCACTTTAATGAATCCAACTCTGTCTTGACCCGCACTTGACCACACTTGACCTGCAGTTGACCCACACTTGACCTGCAACTGACCCGCACTTGACCTACACTTTATCTGTCAGGTACGAATCAGCTTCTCTGGCTTTGGCAACAAGGCGGGTGGAGTGCGGTTGGATGACCCGCACTCTACCCGCACTTTAACGTCAGGTGCAAATCCAACTCTCTGTCTTGAGCAACAGTTCGGGTGGAGTGCGGTTGGATGACCCGCACTTGACCCGCACTTTATCTTTCCTTCATGATTCAGGTCTCGGCTGTGGGAAGGAGTGCGGTTGCGACTTGCACTTGACCCGCACTGTAGAGCTGCTTATGATCCTTTGTCTTTCCTTTTGCCCCTTTTCTTCCGGAACCACCGCAATTAGCTTCTAACACCAGCTATGGCCTGTAATTAGCACCAACGAACCTATTAGACATAAAATATATAGAAATACATACAAGAACGAGACAAAGGAATAGGAATGAGGGCTGAAATATACAACAATTTAGGCACGATCAACCACTAACACAGAGGTGGTGGTCAGGGTCACATATACTTTATGCCAAGTTAGTTCAGATGATAAGCTAATGTTGATACAACCTGTTAATAGCCAAATTTGGCTAGGGACCAAAAGGAAATCTTCCACCTTCCTAGTCTGACTCCAGGCCCGAGGGTATCCACTAGGAGACCACGGTTCCCAAAACAGAGCTACGATACCACCCCACAGAAATAAAGGCGAGCTCCAGAAACATCCAGAGTAGAGCTCGGCGTGATTAGATTGAGTCCGCATCACCAAACCTGAAATCGGGAAGCTCCTCGGGGGTCGAGATTACCTCGCAACCTCTCCAGAATCTTACCAAAACCCTGCTGTCACAGAAGAATGCCTGTATGGGGGGCCGTGTCAAGCTCCAAGAGATCAAGGAAGGTCAGACCAAGCTCCTGGCTAGACTAAGCTTCTGAGTACCAAAGCCGGAACACTGATCTACCTCGCTATACGAGACAATACACACCATATTCAACGATCGCTAGGAGAGATCACACTGTGAAGATACGAAGATACACTGGATCATATCTGGAAACATTATATACGTGTAGAACAAGTAATAGAGTTCAAAAAGCAAGCAAACTGATCTCCACCGAGATATTCTCAACTCAGTTATTAGCACAAAGTCAATGACATTTAAGTGAGAAATCTCATCCAATAAGGAGGGAGGAGATTGAGAAAATCAAGGGGAGATTCACAAATCTGACCTACCAAAAACTGTGTATATACAGAGGAAAAATGACTACTTTTCGACAGGTATACGACGACAACCCTACTACACCCCAGAAAAATGGAGAGCATATGAGAGATATTTGTACATGATATACCACTGATAATAAAGCATTTTTCATTTTCTTTTGATCGTACTAATATTGGTATTTTTTGTCATTTGAACAAGCATTGTTCTGAATATACTCGACCCCGGCCACCACCTCCGTGGTAGTGGTCTTGAGGGTGTTAATTGAGATTTCTGACCATGAGCAAATTTTCAGTTAACACTTTCTGGCGCCGTCTGTAGGGAACGATCCACACCCAGTTAATCAAATCAACTGTTTGCATTTTTATTGTTTTACAGGAACCCTGAGGCTCCGCTCCTCCCAAGTACAGCCCGGAGTCTCGGAACAGCTTTCAGCGATGCCATCGCGAAAGGCCCCAATGAGGGGGAAGAAGTTTGGACACCGCAGTCAAGCTCCAATCCAGACGACTAATACGCGGGCTTCTGCCACCCTATGATAACCCAGGCCGCGCTCGACCAACAAGAGGTAGCCTTCGTGGAAACCGTTCACCTCCGCCTTCTCGCTGAAGGCATCAGAGTCCAACCAACAAACCCGAATGATCAGAGAGAGCCGAGCAGGCCCGGGACCAGGCAGCCTACTTTCGACCGCCTGGGACCCCCTCCTCTAGATCCAGCTCGCGATAGGACTAGGCCCCAACCTTCGATCTGGGATATGCTAGGACCCATGCCCCCAGTTCCGAGAAGACCATCACAATATCAGCCCATACGAGTTAAGTCTGTAGCAGATGCTCTAACCCGGGAGAAACGAGAGGCACATCGCCCGGCGGCATCACGAAGGGAAACCCGGGCCCAAAAGGAAGGAAGCCGACAAACCTCCAGAGTAAATTCCGCTCATGAAGGGGATCGGGTCGAGGTCACCAGTTCATCGAAGGGATCAGATAGTGAAGAATCCGAGGTCAATTCAAAGAAACCCGGGAACAAGCGATTGAGGAATTAGCTAGTAAAGCTACAGAAAGAGGTCCAACAGATAAGAAATGGAAAGAACAAGGAGGATAAGAATGATCCATTAAGCAAGATGAACGCTCCCTTCCTTAGGAGGATCCGGGAAACAGAGCTCCCACCAAGATTTAAAATGCCAACAGATAAGTTATGATCGTGCCAAATATGTAGTATAATTAGGCCCTCAAATCTGTATCTTGTGTTCTATTTTCGTGCATTTTGGTATCTCTAATGGGTTGTTATGTGCGTAATTGTAGGAACAGGTGCAATGATGGGTTTGGAAGCATGTTGCGGTGGTTTCGGCAGAAAAGGGGCAAAGGAAAGACAAAGGATCAGAAGCAGCTCTACAGTGCGGGTCAAGTGCAGGTCGAAACCGTACTCCAACCTCACTCATTCCAATAGCTAGGACTTGATGCTGAAGAAGAGTTAAAGTGCGGGTACAGTGCGGGTCATCCAACCGCACTTCACCCGCACTGTTGCCAAAACCAGAGAAGTTGATTTGCACATGACATTAAAGTGCGAGTAGAGTGCGCATACAGTGCGGGTCATCCAACCGCACTCCACCCGCACTAATGCCAAAACCAGAGAAGCTGACTTGCACCTGATATAAAAGTGCGGGTCAAGTGCGGGCAATCCAACCGCATTACACCCGCACTGTTGCTCAAGACAGAGGAGTGGATTTACACCTGACATTAGAGTGCACGTACAGTGCGGGTAATCCAACAGCACTTCACCCGTACTATTTCCCAGATCTGAGAACTGAAGATGAAGACAACCCATATAGTACGGGTACATTGCGGGTAATTCACCCGCACTCCACCCGCACTCCGCGTGCGCCTGTTTGTTTTCTGAAGTTTAAGTGACCTATTTTTGTATATTGTATAAATAGAATAGTTGGAGAATGTTTTAGAGAGCCTTTGACTGAGATTTTCAGAGGTTTTACACACTGAGATCTAGAGTCTCTCTCTCTCTGACACACTTACATTCTCTACTCAACTTCAAGGAAGATAGGAGATTGAAACAACTTCAAGGAAGGAGATGTTCTCCAAGGGTTCTTTCTTTTTCCATTCTCTTATTTTCCTAGTTGTAATGAGTAGCTAAATCCCCTCTAAGGGGTTGATGGAGTAGTTAGTTGGATATTGGGCATGTACATAAACTTGATTCTATATTTATATTCATGTCTATCTTTCATTGTTCTATTCTTGTTATGAATGGTTATCATTGATTTCTTGTTTAGATACATCCTTTTAGCAAGATATCTTTGGATTATGTATGAGTATTACATCTAGATATACATCCTATTTAGTTGTTTCTTGCTCTAATGAATGGACGGAACGTCATGAATTCCGACTCTTAAACCGCGGTCTTAATCTAACCTCGATCGAGTTTCCGGCACTATACATCCTAGGTCGGTGCCGGTGAGAGGATTAGAAGTCTTCACTATACATCCTAGGTTGACTACGTTTACAATCGGTTGAGTCATTGATAGGTAGACGAGCTTCATTTTCAGAATCCGATGAACAACCAACACTATACATCCTAGGTTGGTGGTTTACGACGGATTAATTCCTAATAGGTGGTCCTCACTATACATCCTAGGTTGACCACTTTCTAGGGATAAATAACCGACTCTATACATCCTAGGTCGGTTACCTTTGAATAGACGTGCCTATTTATAAGTTGTTGCATTGCCCAGTATTGACTTTCGAATCCGTTAGCTCCTTAGTTCTCATCATCTTTATATCCTTCATCCCATATATATATATATATACATTAACATTACTTTAGCCATGACTAATCTTAGCTAGCTCCGCTCCCTGTGGACGACACCCCATTTGCCACTATACATGTGTTTTTCCAAACCAATTTAGGCTTCGTGAGGTTTTTACAAATATTGTTGACGAATTGATCTTTTTCAAACGACACGAAAACCGTTCATCAAATGGCGCCGCTGCCAGGGAGAGGCAAGTTTAGTTTGATTAGTTTTGCATAAGTAGTAGTTAGCTCTAGTAAAATTTCTGATATACCTTGTTTATGTCTCGTTAAGTCGTGCGTTATTTGTTTATGAATTTCAGGATTCTACGTATATGCACGGAAGAAGATCATTAAGAGGAACAGTATTGCCACGTGACGACAATATAAATCAGTTGGGTAGAAGAGCCGGTCAGTTAGAGGAAAACATGGACGACGGTGTTCCTATTGATCAACCCGAGCAGAATAGGGGAGACAGAAATGATCCGAATCAGAATGAGCAGTAGGCTCGTGAGCATGAGGTTAGTGTACACGAAGATGAACAGCCAGGTCTCACCATGGGCGATTAGACACTCCCGTTTGTAGGTAATGCGCCCACTGCCATAGTACTTGATGATGTGACAAGACACTATGAGTTGAAGAGTATGCATATTAGCCTCCTACCATCTTTTAGTGGGAGAGTTACCGAGGATTGCCTTCAATTTATGAAACAATATGGAGCCACCCTAGAAACCTTTCCGGTAATGGCTCGCTAAGTAGTGCTGACATGAGAGCAGCTTCACCTCAAGTGTTTCCAGTACTGTTTGAAGGATGCCGCCATGACATGGTACATGAATTTGAGGCCAGGATCATTGGTAACATGGAGTCAGGTGTGCAAGGTCTTTTTCAATAAGTATTTCCCGACATAAAAAGCGAAGGACCTACGGTTGAAAATAGCATCCTCTGTTGAGGAGGACGGTGAACCCTTCCATTTAACTTGTTGTTAGCATAAATGCTGCCGTATACATACCACCCAGAGTTGAAGGTGAATTCCTTCTATAGCGGACTTTCACCTATCACACAAATGCTCGTGGACAATGCGTGTGGGGGTACAATAGCAGACAAAAGAGCAGTTGAGGCATATGATATCTTGGAGAAGATTGCCCAGAACTCACAGTAGAGGACATCACACGTGAGAAGGGGCAGAAGGATAGATGTGGGTTAGGATACCCAAGTTCAAATTCAGATGTCAAGAATGAACAAAGAGCTCCAATCGATCAAGGAGCTTATAACTGGAAAACCAGGGTCCTCCCAAAGAGTGAGTCAAGTAATGGGGGAGATAGAATGAGGAGAAGGGAAGTTTGGTCAAGAAGAGCAAGCCCATGCCCTTGGGGAATTCCAAAGGCCAAGGAATGACCCGTATTCAAACACATACAACCCAGGGTTGAGAAACTACCTGAACTTGTCTTGGTCCAAAAACAACCACCTAGGGGCAAAATATTACCAAGGTGGCAACAATAACTATCAAGGTGGAAACAACAATCAGGGGTACCAAAACCGTAGGTACAATAGGTATAACCAAGGAGGGCCTAGCAACAACAACTAGTGGGGAAGTTCTAGTAATAACCCACCTACCAACTTTAATTCCTAAGCACCCACTAGCCAACCAAAGGACAAATCCCTAGAGGAGATAGTGAGCACAGTGATCAAAACGGTTGGTATCGGGTCAGAAGCCCTCAAGAACACCTTGCATGCATCTGAGCAATGAATGATCGCTTACATGCAGTCCAATGATCAGAGGGCGAATAGTCATGGAGCGTCATTGAAAAAGATGGAAACTCAGTTGGCACAAATCTTCGATGAATTGGTCAAGAACAAGGGTAAGGCATCAAGCACTAATGAGCACGTTAACATGTTAGAGGTAGTCGAGCTAGGAGCTGAAGAGGGGTTAGAAAAGGACACTATCCCAAACCAATACCAGATTCTAGACAATTCCAGGGAAGAGACCGTAAAGAGTGTGGTGGAGGTCACACATAATGAAGATGGGGGAAGTGGCATAGACTCCCTCGTAAGCTTTCAGACCTCGGAAGTTTCGTAATAGAGGTAAACATTGAAAACTCACCTAGGATGGGAGTAGTGCTTGATATGGGGGCTAGCATCAATATGATGCCATTAGAGGTATACAAACAGTTGAAGATTCAGTCAATCAAGCCTACTTCTCAGACTCTCATCATGGCTGACAATTCTTCCATCACCCTAGTTGGTATAGTGGAGGAAGTCTATGTGAATGTGCACGGGTTGATGGTGCCGGTAGAGTTTGTTGTGTTAAATTGCAAGAGAGGAGAATCCAGTGGTAGGGACTGGAAACTGCTTTTAGGGAGGTCATTCATTGCCACAGCGGGTTTGGTTATAGATATTCGTTCTAGGGACATTTCCTTTAGCTGTGGAGGCAAGAGTGTTAACTTCAAGGTAAATTCCCCAGAAGCAAGCCAAGTAAGAGATTGCTTGGTTTTGGAAGCACCAAATTCAAGAAAGGAAAGAAGCCGAGTGTTCACCCTTGTGCAAGCTTTTGAGGGTGTGAATGGGATGGAAAGGGCAACCAAGATTGCGTAGAGAAAGACAAGAATGTGAACTTGAAGAGGAGGAATTAGTTACTTCTACTTTTGAGGAGATAGGTGAGCTTGAGAAAGACAACATGAAGCTCAAGCTAGAGGTATATTTGCTCAAGGCCGAGAATGAAATGTTGAAGAAGAAATTGTATGACTTCTCAACATTGAACAAGGATCTAAGGGAGCAAGTGGTGGAACTTGCTAAAAAGAAGTTAGTTTCCAAGAACCTAGAGGAAATGGCAAAGCTCTCAAAGGAATTCGAGGAGGAGAATGGGAGAAGGTCAAGGAAAATGCTATTAGGAGTCGAGGAGTCCGAAAAAACCGTAAGAGAATTGCAAGAGCGGTTGAACAAAAATGAGGATGAGTTGAAGCGGGCTAAAGTCAAGGAGTGTGATTTGATTGTTCAGCTTGATGTGACAGAAAACAAGGTCAAATCCCTAAAAGGGGTCCACATCAACAACCGAACAGGGAGTTTCCCTAACCGTTCTTTTACTTGTTGCTTTTGTGCCAAAAGAGGGCACACTAAGGCTTATTGCTTTAGTTTTCAAAGGTTCAAAACAAGTCGAGTTTTGTCTCGGATGAACCCAACAAAGGTCAAGCAAATATGGGTTAGAAAGGACCTAGTTGGGCAAATGGGGAAAGTGGGGAGAGATGCAGTAAGTAAGCCATTGGCTCCGGTTTGGGTGGCCAAGTTGAGTGTGCTCCCCATTTCGGTCAAACCTCCTTTGGTTGATCGTGTCCCACTTTGAATGCATTACACCCATTTCTAAGTTAGTTTTAGTATTTTTTGCGTTTCGGATGGTTAGTATTTGTCTTAGAAAATTTTTGGAACATAGTGCTTGTTAATGTGTTGTGTGTGGTGTTTGGTGCAGAAATAGTTGCAGTGCAGAGTCCAGGAACCAGTCTAGGGAAACAGTGCTGTTAGAGTGCGGGTCATTCACCCGCACTCCACCTGCACTCCGTAAGCATCAGGTAATAATAAAGTGCGGGTACAATGCGGGTCAGTCACCCGCACTCCACCCGCAGTTTGGTCGCGTTATATACATACCGCCTGTCGTTTTCTAGGGCTCCACCGTTTTCACAAAAGCAAACAAACCGAAACTTTCAATTTTTTCCCTCGTTTCAACTGAAAGGTATTCCGTGTGTGCCACGTTTCCAATTTTCGGCAACCAAGGTATGAAATCTTCCTCTAATTTCATTACCTATCACTCTAATCTCAATTCTCAACCTTTCATCAACAATTTTTTCCCTCTTTTGCATGAACTTCATTGTTCAAGGATGGGCCACGATTTTGTGCCCTTTTTCCTTCTGATTTTGAACTTGTTATTGAATACCTAGGAGGATTGAATGATGGGTTGTTGTCTAATTATGCATGTGAAGTGTTTATTGTTGATTTAACTATCTATTGCAATTGGATGTTCAAATTCCGAATTTAGGGTTTATATGATTGAATGGAATTTTTATACATGGGTTAGAGCCATATTATTATGAGTTGGGTCTATGATTTGTTGTGGGTGTGAAGTGTGTGCTTTGATTGTGATTCTGCATGCGCTGGTATCTGGGAACTAGTTAAAGTGCGGGTACAGTGCGGGTCAATCACCCGCATTTCACCCGCACTCTATCAATCTGGCAGAAAATTCATTCTTTTTAAATTGTTTCATCATAACCTCATGGTTCCTTGATATGAGTATTTCTTTAAAACTATTGTTTATTGTGCAGATGTCAGGGAGAACCAGGCACTCTACTAGGCAAGGCAGTCAGGTTTCCGAGTGAAGACCGAGGAGGGGACCTTAGGTTCCACCACCATGCGTCAGGCATCCAGAGTTTGAGGACCACTTGGAATATTTTAGGGAATGAGACGTTGTGGTTGAAAGAGGGACTGCAGTAGGAGAGCTAGCGGCCACCTCGATACCTCAAGTAGTAGGTTAAACGAGGGGATGGGAAACTTTCGTTAGCCCCTCTCTTATGTATTGCAGAAGCGTGGTGGAGGAATTCTATGCAGAAGCGTGGTGGAGGAATTCTATACAGGAATGGTACCAGATACTTTTTAGCGATCATCCTCTGTTTTGGTACGAGGGGTGGAGGTTCGAATGACTATCATGGACATCAACAAATACTCCCAGTTGATCCAGAGGTTGTCGGAAGACTACAACAGGGGGTAACTTGGAATGATTTCTTTGTGACACAGAATGTGGAGTTTGCCAACCAGTTGGTGATCCGCCCAATGGACTTCTGGGTGGCACCAGATCACCTCATGAAGCACACCAACTTGAAGAGGGAGTTAGGTTTTTGGCATGTGTTCATCTCTCATTCCCTGATTCCCAAGAAGCACAAGACTTCAGTCAATTTCAATGCAGCAATGATCCTTTATTGTATGCTTCAAAATCAATTGGTCAACATTGGTTTTCTGGTCAAGAGAGAGATACTTGAACTGGGAGGTGTCAGAGTAGACAAGCAGCCACTCATCTTCCCTAGTCTAATCACCGCATTTTACAGAGAGGCAGGGGTGGATTTTGGGTACGATCCCTTTGAATATGGTTTGTTGGGAGGTTGGGAGGTTCACATGGAATGACCAATTGAGAGAATGAGACCCCTCTGGTGTTAGAGTCAGAACAGGGAGAAAGAAATCTGCTCAAGGGGGAAGCACAAGCAGGCAGGCTGAGGACGTTCCAGAACCATCGGAGTTGGAACCAATTTATTTAGAATACAGTGATTACAGTCAGATGCCCATACGCCCTCAGGAGACTGCTGGAGAGATCCCTTGGCAAACCTTGCTTGCGGGATTAGAGAACCTTAAGACTGAGGTCGTTGAGAACAGGAAGCAGATTGCTGAAGGCAGAGCAGAATCTAGTGAGTATTATGCTGACATTTGAGGCAATCTCACCTACATGAGGGAGGCGCTCAATCTCCCGGTTTATCCACGGAAGAAGAAGAGGGCAGCTGCTTTCTCACCACCTTCAGGAGGCCCAGCCATTGACCCACATGTGGCCGAGCTCCGAGCTGCAATAGAGATATCCAGGAAGGAACATGAAGATAGGATCAGAGCAGAACTGGACCCCAAGGGGAAATGGATATCAAGTGAACCAGAGAAGGAGTTTTCAGACGAGGATTAGCCATCCGTTTCCTTTATGTTTATATCTATTAATTTAGGACTATTTAGTTTTATTTCTTTTATTTGTAGTTTCCTTTGACGGCATCGACTTTTTGGTTTTATTTCGCATTTGATTTTCGGTTGGTAGAGTTGTTGTGTGTTTTAAGCTAGGTTGTGCATCTTTTGGGAAGCACATGACAACACGCACGTACAACGATTTAGCTTCCTTCTAAAGGGAGTTTCTACCTTCAATTTTGTACTTCATGGCCTTAAATTTTGTTGAATGCGAATTTAGATTTTGTTAATATGAATGAGCATGGTTGAAGCATATTGATCATATACTTGTGCGCGTTTTGAGCTTATGTCTAGATCCGGTTTGGGGGTGTTGAACCCTCATTCCACAAATTATTGTGATTATGCTCGTTATTGGTTGCGCTTTATGCATGTTCATAATTTTCTAGTCTTCTATGGTGTTTCTCCTCCGTTAGAACATACCTTGTAAATTCCAACAATGGGGACATTGTTGAGTTTTGGTTTGGGGCTGTGTTACGTCTTGTACAGTCATCCTTGTAGTCTTGTAGTGTCCAATTTTTCAATTTGTCGCTTGTCCAATTTTCAAGCTGTAAGCAGTATGGGTATGATGTCTCTAGCGTGTACTTTTGACGAGTTCTTTGTATATGCTTTGACCTTGTGACATAGTTTGGTGCTACTTGAGGGTTCGCTTGCACCGCCATGGGGTCGTCTCACCGGTTGGTGTTAAGTAGTGGGGACTAAATGTTCCCAAGCCTAATCTAATAGTGGAGATGCCTGTGAGATCACAAACTCAAGCGTTAAAGTGCGTATTTTGAGTGTATTATTGATTATTCTTAAACACGCCTCTCGTCATTTATGTCATGTGCCATAGGACTCGCATATCATTTTGTGAAGTGCGTGATGGATGCTTTCATTCCCTTTTTAGATGGTTGTGGAAGTGATATTAGGGAATGTGTGTGCATTGAATTACCTTTACTTGCCTAAACATGTTCATACCATATTGTGTACTCTAAAGCCAAGCTTGAGACCAAACACTTACTCTTTTATTTGGTACCACATTCAACCATATACCTAATAGCCTACACACATGCCTACCCTTGTACTAATCATGTTAGGATGTGAAATTGTGGTGATGAAAGGAATTAAGCTCTAAATGGTCAAATAGCGGGTAAAATGAAATAATTGTTGAAAATATGCAAGGAAAGAGCTAAGAATTGTACTTGCGTGCCATAAGTGCCCAAGAAAGGGAAATTGTACAACTCAAAACGGAGTACAACATCTTGATTATGAAATTGTAAAACTCAAAGGGAAATTGTACTTGTGTGCCATAATTGTGATTGTGTTATGCTAAATACGCTCAAAGCGGAGTACAACATTGAAGGCATGAATGTGGGTTAAACGATTGCCTAGAGGTTTGTGTATGAGTGATAAAAGAGCATTGTATGGGTGTAGGGATATATTCTAGCATGATTGGTGAGTTTGAACTCCAAATGTCCCTATTCTTTGTGTAACCTCATTAAACCCCATAGCCACACTATAACCGGTGGAAAAGCCCTACTTGATCCATATAAAGTCTAGTTTTGGAATGTCGGTTGAAGCACGATCTTTCACGTCCATGGCATAGTGACTCTTTCCTAGGATAGTTCATTGCTTAAATTTTGTGCAGAATTCATCTTTGCATACTCGTTTGTGTGGAACTTAGGACTCTGTGAGGAAAGATAAGAGAGAATCCATGCGAGCTTTAGAATTGAAGCGAATTATGCTCAAGGTATGGGAGTAAGTTGTCCCTAAATCATGAATGCCTTTAGGTGTGGGATTCGTGTTCGTACGAGCCTCTCTTTGGTGTCTCCAAATTGCTCTTGATCTTATGCATATGTTTTTCTCCTCTCTATCACACCTATGTGTATCATATCATACATTGGACTTGCGAAATGGTTGAATTATTGTTTAAGTGTCTAGGATTTACCTACAGTTGACGTTTGATTGTTTTAGATTATGTCTGCTCGAGGACGAGCAAAGGTTTAGTTTGGGGGTGTTTGATCGTGCCAAATATGTAGTATATTTAGGCCCTCAAATCCGTATCTTGTGTTCTGTTTTCATGCGTTTTGATATCTCTAATGGGTTGTTATGTGCGTAATTGTAGGAACTGGTGCAATGATGGGTTTGGAAGCATGTTGCGGTGGTTTCGGTAGAAAATGGTCAAAAGGAAAGACAAAGGATCAGAAGCAGCTCTACAGTGCGGGTCGAAACCGCACTCCAACTGCACTCATTCCAATAACTGGGACTTGATGCTGAAGAAGAGTTAAAGTGCGGGTACAGTGCGGGTCATCCCACCGCACTCCACCCGCACTGTTGCCAAAACCAGAGAAGCTGATTTGCACCTGACGTTAAAGTGCGAGTACAGTGCCAGTAGATTGCGCGTACAGTGCGGGTCATCCAACCGCACTCCACCCGCACTGTTGCCAAAACAAGAGAAGCTAACTTGCACCTAACATTAAAGTGCAGGTCAAGTGCTGGTAATCCAACCGCACAACACCCGCACTGTTGCTCAATACAGAGGAGTGGATTTACACCTGACATTAGAGTGCGCGTACAGTGCGGGTAATCCAACAGCACTCCACCTGCACTATTTCCCAGATCTTATAACTGAAGATGATGACAACCCATATAGTACGGGTATAATGCGGGTAATTCACCCGCATTCCACCCGCACTCCGCGTGCGCCAGTTTGTTTTCTGAAGTTTAAGTGACCTATTTTTGTATATTGTGTAAATAGAATAGTTGGAGAATGTTTTAGAGAGCCTTTGACCAAGATTTTCAGAGGTTTTACACATTTAGATCTAGAGTCTCTCTCTCTCACACACACTTACATTCTCTACTCAACTTCAAGGAAGGTAGGAGATTGAAGCAACTTCAAGTAAGGAGATGTTCTCCAAGGGTTCTTTCTTTTTCCATTCTCTTATTTTCCTAGTTGTAATGAGTAGCTAAATCCCCTCTAAGGGGTTGATGGAGTAGTTAGTTGGATATTGGGCATGTACATAAACTTGATTCTATATTTATATTCATGTCTATCTTTCATTGTTGTATTCTTGTTATGAATGGTTATCATTGATTTCTTGTTTACATACATCCTCTTAGCAAGATCTCTTTGGATTATGTATGAGTATTGCATCTAGATATACATCATATTTAGTTGTTTCTTGCTCTAATGAATGGACGGAACGTCATGAATTCCGACTCTTAAACCGCGGTCTTAATCTAACCTCGATCGAGTTTCCGGCACTATACATCCTAGGTCGGGGCCCGTGAGAAGATTAGAAGTCATCACTATACATCCTAGGTTGACTACGTTTACAATCGGTTGAGTCATTGATAGGTAGACGAGCGTCATTTTCAGAATCCGATGAACAACCAACACTTTACATCCTAGGTTGGTGGTTTACGACGGATTAATTCCTAATAGGTGGTCCTCACTATACATCCTAGGTTGACTCTTTTCTAGGGATAAATAACAGACTCTATACATCCTAGGTGAGTTACCTTTGAATAGACGTGCCTATTTATAGGTTGTTGCATTGCCTAGTATTGACTTTCGAATCTGTTAACTCCTTAGTTCCCATCATCTTTATATCCTTCATCCCATTTTCCTTTCCTCTAGTTTGCATTGTTAAGTTAGTGTTACTAATAGGATAATTCACCATTTACATCTTCATCATTTTATGTTTCGTTTAATATATATATATATATATATATATATTAACATTACTTTAGCCATGACTAATCTTAGCTAGCTCAGCTCCCTGTGGACGACACCCCACTTGCCACCATACGTGTGTTTTTCCAAACCAATTTAGGCTTCGTGAGGTTTTTACAAATATTGTTGACGAATTGATCTTTTTAAAACGACACGAAAACCGTTCGTCAAGTTCTCCGGAACGAAAGACCCTTTTAGTCACCTAGAGAGCTTCGTCCAACAGAGGGAGGTCCAAAATACCATCAGGGCAGTTATGTGTAGGATTTTCCCAACGACCCTAACCGACTACGCGAAAACTTGGTTCAGAAAGCTGCCTGCTGGTAGCGTGGATTCTTTCACAAAGTTATCGATAGATTTTTGTTCCCAGTTCCAATGAGTCGAACCTCATCCAAAAGATCCCATACACCTCCAATATGTGATAAAGGAGCGAAGTGAAACACTTCGATAGTACGTGGAGCGTTTTCACAAAGAAGTCATACAAATGAGAGTCTTTGCCAAAAAAATGACTCTCGCCAATTTCAGGCGGAACCTGTGGGAAGGAAAGCTTTTCCGTTTCTTCACCAAGAGACCTCCAGAGACTTACCAGAAGGCCTATGACCTGCTCTTGAACAAGTCGAGATGAATGAACAGCTTTAAGTCAAGATGGAACACGACGATATGAGAACGGCAAAGCATTAGAGAAAAGAAGCTCCCAAATCTGAGCCAGCTCAGAAAAATCAGAACAAACCTCCCAATAGATCGACATACCATTTCCCCGTTGCTCAGCTCAGGCAAGAAAGATATCCAGAAAGACGAACCCCTCCGCGAGCTTCGCCTTCTCCTAGGACCGTAGCCCCCATAATGCGAGATAAGAAAGGGTATGATTACTACACCCCCTTGAACGCTTCCCGGGAAACAATCTACCTCGCTATACTGGACAAGGGGCTACTCCAGAAGCCCGCGCCCATGAAAGCCCCAGACGACAGAAGGAACCGTTACAAATATTGCGACTTCCACGAGGAAGTGGGTCACAACACTTCCGAGTGTTATAACCTGCGCAACCAGATCGAATCCCTGACAAGGGGAGGATGTTTGATTGAATTTATACAGCAGGTCAGAGATAACATTCAAACTGGAAGAGAGGTACAAGCCGAGATCCGCGACCATGCTGAGAAGAGAAAGGGGGAACAATCTGATTTAATGCAGCAAATCCAGGTAATACACACCATAAGTGGAGGGCCCACACTGGCTGGGACCTCCAACAACTCTAGAAAAAACCATGCAAGGAAGATTCCCTGTGTGGAAGAAGGTCGGGATATCTTCAAGGTCAGCTAAAGCCCGATAGAACCCTCACAATCAGCGCAGATCGTTTTTACTGAAGCAGATGTCTTCAACACCGTGCAACCTCATAATGATCCCATGGTGATCACGATACAGATTGCCAACTGCATGGTCCATCACGTGCTCGTTGATACGGGCAGCAGTGTAGATATCCTCTTCAAGGATACCTTGGAAAAACTGAATCTAAAGCAATGGTGTTACAACAGTTGCACGACCCCGCTCTATGGATTCACGGGGGATTCAATCATCCAGTGGGAGCAAAGATCCTCCCAGTGATCATTGAAACCTCATATCTCCAACAAAACATTATAACAGATTTCGTTGTGGTCGACACCCTATCAGCCTACAATGCTATCTTAGGAAGACCATTCTTGTCCTCCTTGAAGGGAGTCTTGTCTATATACCACAATATCCTGAAGTTCCCAGTCGGAACCAAGGTAGGAGAGGTACGCGGAGACTAGTAAGCAGCTAGCAAGTGCTATGTAGTGTCTGCTTATCCGACAGCTTTAGCAAAATAGTCCATACATGTTGCAACGATCCAGGGCATGGAGTCACCCGGGATAATCCAGGAAGATATGGAGCCCGCGGAGCATCCAGAGAGCGAACCCATAATGCCTTATGAGAAAGAACAGAGTAAGGAATGGGCCAGCGAGCAACTTGTAGATAGACTAAAGGAGATACCTATCAGAAATGACGAACCCTCTAAGGTCGTCAAGGTCGGAGCTACCCTCGAATCGGAAGTGAAATAAGGCTTGATTAGGCTTCTCCGAGAATTCAGCGACATCTTCACTTGGAGCCACGATGAGATGCCCGGGATCCCAGTATCATTGACTGCCCATCGATTAGCGGTAGATCCAACAGTCAAGCCCATCAAAGAGAAGAGCCGACACTTTAACGCTGAGAGGAACGCCACGGTATAAGAAGTAGACAAATTGATCAAGGCAGGTTTTATCAGAGAAGTGCGCTACCCTGAATCGATCGCCAACGTGGTCATGGTTACGAAGGCGAATGGGAAATGGCGTATGTGTGTCGACTACACCGACCCCAACCGGGCATGTCCAAAAGACAGTTTTCCTCTACCAAAGATCTATCAGCTGGTTGACTCCACGTCTGGAAATAAACTTCTTAGTTTCATAGGCGCTTTCTCAGGGTATAACCAGATTAAGATGCACCCAGCTGACCAAGATGAGACCAGCTTCATTACTCGGTAGGGCATGTACTGCTACAAGGTGATGCGTTTGGCTTGAAGAATGCGGGGGCTACATACCAGATGCTGGTTAACAAGCTGTTCAGGCCCGAGATCGGAAGGACGATGAAGGTATACATCGACAATATGATCACAAAATCACCAACCGCAGAAGACCTTCGCAAGACCTTTCTAATCCTAAGAGAAAACCAAATGTGGTTGAACCCCTCCAAATGCGCTTTTGGGGTAACAGCGGGGAAGTTTCTAGGTTTCATAGTTCATGAGAGAGGTATAGAGGCCAACCCAGAATAAATCAAAGCTATCTTGGACCTGGAGTCCCCCATATCACTCAAATAGGTACAAGTTTTGACTGGGCGTGTAGTAGCGCTTAACAGGTTTATCTCTCGCTCCACCGATAAATACCTCCCGTTCTCAAAGCCATAAAGCAAAGGAAAAACATGAAATGGAGCCCGGAGAGCGAGCAAGCTTTTCAAGCCTTGAAGAAATACCTAACAAGCCCACCATTGTTAGTCAAGCCGGTTCCCGGAGAAGAGCTGCAAATCTACCTGGCAGTATCAGAAATTGCAGTAAGCGGAGCTTTGGCCAAAGAGTGTGGCGACGGGATTCAAAGGTCCATATACTACGTGAGTCATGCTCTAACCAAGTTAGAAAAAAACTATATTCTCCTGGAGAAGCTCGCTTACGCATTGGTGACCTCGGCGAGGAAGCTCTGTCCCTATTTTCAAGCTCATTCAATAGCAGTGGTGACGGACCAACCTCTCCGTCAATTCTTACAAAGATCTGATGTATCCGTGAGGCTAGTCTTATGTGCCCTAAAGCTCACTCAATTCGACTTAAAATACAAGCCTAGGACCACGATTAAAGCGCAGGCTTTGGTGAACTTCGTTGCAGAATTTTCAGCGCTCCCACGCCAAGCGACTCCAGGAACATCAAACATTGTCCCTGAGAAGATTTTCGAGATCTATAATTGGCCGAAAGATTGCAAGTCTTGGACCCTCTATACAGATAGAGCATCTGGGCAAGCTGGGGGAGGAGATGGCGTAGTTTTAGTAGACCCATAGGGGACTGAATTTTGTCACTGTTTCAGGTTCGAGTTTTGAAGCTACTAATAATGAAGCAGAATACGAAGCCCTCCTAGCCAGGATGAAGGCAGCCATCGAACTAGAGGCTGATTACCTGCAAATCAAGAGCAACTCATTACTTGTAGTCAATCAGGTATCTGGGGTGTACCAGGTAAAAGGACATAACATGGCCGCTTACCTAAAGCTAGCTTAGTCTCTTAAAAATAAATTTAAGGATTCAAGATTGATCAGATGCCTCAACACCAAAACCACCGTGCGAATGTTCTAGCTAAGATAGCCGCAAATGGAGGCAAATCCTTACCACGAGGAGTTCCCCTCCAAGTGATCTCCCAACCAAGCATAGCCGCAAGTAAGGAAATCTGCTCCCTGGATCGTCAGTCTTGCTGGATGGACCCGATCGTTGCCTACCTCCAAGAGGGAAAGCTTCTCGAGGAGCCGAATCAAGCTCGAAGAATTAAAAGGCTCTCTGTCCGATATTTCCTGGTAGATGGGTACCTCTACAGAAGGGGTAGATCCCTCCCCTTACTTCGGTGTTTACATCCTAATGATGCTAAATGGGCGTTAAGAGAGGTTCATTCTGGAGACTGCGGGAACCACATCAGTGGAGAGGCTTTACCGTATCAAGTGCTTCGTATGGGGTACTACTGGCCGACCATCCACCAAGACGTAAGAAGCTTTGTACGATCTTGCGAGCCATGTCAAAGGACTTCAAAATTGAACCACCTACCACCAGAGCGACTGTCATCTCTCAGTTCACCCTACCCCTTTGCCATGTGGGGGATCAACCTAATTGGACCGCTTTCCACCGCTTCTGGACAGGTTAAATATGTTATTGTGGCTATCGATTATTTCATAAGATAGGTCGAGGTAGGGCCTTTCTCCCGAATATCAAAAAAGAATACCACCAAGTTCATCAAAGCCAACGTGGTCTGTAGATTTGGGACCCCTCTTATCATTGTAGCCGACCTGGGCAAGTAGTTCGACAACGCCCGATTCAAAGACTTCTGCGAAGGTTTGGGAATCGACCTTAGGCTCGCTTCAGTAGCCCATCCTCATACCAACGAGCTGGTGGAGTCCACCAACAAGACTATCAAGAAGCTTCTGAAGAAAAAACTACAGTAGAAGAAAGGCAAATGGGTCGAGGAACTGTCCGAGGTCCTCTGGGCATACCGGACTACAAGGAGGACAGCTACTGGGGAAACACCTTACTCCCTAGCCTTCAGAGTTGAAGCGGTCCTCCCCATCGAGCATAAACTAACCTCATTCAGGGTGCAGCACTTCGAACCTGAAAGCAACGAGGTCAAACTCCGAGCTAATCTAGACCTCCTAGAAGAGAAACAAGACCTGGGTAGCTGAGAAAGTGGCGATCTACCAGAACAAGATCACTAGGTATTTCAACCGAAAGGTCAGAGCCCGAAAATTCAAAGAAGGGGATCTGGTGCTCAGGAAGGTAACCTCGAATACTCGGAAAAGGTCGGATGGAGTCCTAGGCCCCAATTAGGAAGGGCCATACTTGGTAAAGGAAGTTGCTCGCAACGGAGCCTACAAACTCAAAGACATGGATGGACGACCCATCGACCACACCTGGAACGCAGATCACTTGAGGAAGTTCTACCCCTGAGCAAGGAACTTTCAAGCAGATTACCCCCATTTAGGTTTTAATAAAATCCCTAATAACGATGTACTACATCTCGATCATCAATAAAGTCTGCGTTTTTTTCTTTATCTCCGATTATGTTCAACATTAGTATCTACATATACGACTGGAAAGTTTGACATAGTCACCTCAAGACCAGGGACGAGCCAGGGAAACCCCCTCGCTGCCCCTAATGCCTTGGCCGGGCACCACCCTCCGCCAAGAAGGGTCTAAGGGTAAGAGCATAGTTGCCAGCAGGATCTCAAGACCGGGGACTAGCCGGGGAAGCCCCTTCGCTACCCCTGATGCCTTGGTCGGCCTACCACCCCCAAGAAGGGTCTGAGTGTAAAAGCATAGTTGCCATCCAGATCTCGAGACCAGGAAATAGCTAGATAGCTCTCCTGATGCCTTGGTCGGGCTACCACCCCCAAGAAGGGTCTGAATGTAAAAACATAGTTGCCATCCAGATCTCGAGACTAGGAAATAGCTAGACAGCCCTCCTGATGCCTTGGTCGGGCTACCACCCCCAAGAAGGGTCTGAGTGTAAGAGCATAATTGCCATCTAGATTTCTAGACCAGAAAATAGCTAGACAGCCCTCCTGATGCCTTTGTCGAGCTACCACCCCCAAGAAAGGTCTGAGTGTAAGAGCATAATTGCCATCTAGATCTCGAAGACCAGGAAATAGCTAGACAACCCCCATGATGCCTTGATCGGGCTACTTCTCCTGAAACGGATTTAAACATAAATATTTGTTTCGTTTTCATGATTAAGATCATCATAATAAGAGTTTCCAACGAAGCCAGATTAAAGTATGAACAAATTATCATCAAAGATACAGGATCAGAAATAAAGCAAGAAGTTCTCAATCAAGATGGAAGCTCATAACCAAGGTCCATCAAAACAAATATGAAGGAAGTTATATCAATTTCTCATTAATAACGAAGGAAGCCTATCCCCAAGTAAGGCTACATCCATCAAGCGGGGAGCCCAAGCCCCGAATCCGGGCTACAAAAAAAAAGATCGACTAAACCAATCATGAGTAAAGCGGGGTGCCCACCCCCTTTTTCCGTGCAATCAAAGCCAGTCATGAACCGGTAGCGTCAAGCTTCGGAGCCCTCTTGATCTCCCCCTGCTACTCCTCCTCCTCCCTCATGTTGGTCCCCGCCATTAGCTCTTCCATCAGGTAGTTGCCCATCTTGGTTACCCTCGCCAGCCATAATTTCTTCTAGAGGTCTCTCCTGCTGATCAGCTAGATCCTCCTCCAAGACTTCATTAATCACTACCATGACCTCGGGAGGGATAACCGCATCAAGAAGAGCAGCCATTGACCCAGTCTGGCTTTTGTCGACCTCCATTTCCACTCTAGAGGATCCTTTAGGCAGGCTCCTTGTTCCTTCCCCAGATTCTGGTTGATCTCCTTCGGACTGCACAGACAGAATCTTACTTGAAGATTCCCCATGACCTGAAGCAATGAAGATGGAAGGAGGAAGAGAAGGATCTGCCTGGACGGGCTGTTTTCTAGTTCCTGCCTAGTTAGAGGGAACCTCTTCGTCATCGTTAAGGCAAGACAGTTCATCAGCCTTGGTCATTATTTCCTCTCTATCCCAACCGGCGATGGATGATAGATCAAAGGGAAGAGGGAGAGCTTCTGCAACCTGAAAGGAAGCATATAAATGTCTGTCACTGAAAGAGGTCTCCGCCTCAGCTTGTAGCTTGGCCACCTGAGCAATTAGATCCTGATTCTTGAGATCCAGCTTCTCAGCTTCGGATTTCCAAGAGTCCCTCTACTTGGTTCGCCGGGTAGAATGGAGGATTTCCTGATCAAAGGACAGTTTTGTCCTCTTATAATCACATCGAAGCTCGGCCAACTAGGCGTCCATCTTCCACTGGTTAGAGGTCATCTCTTGTACTAGTGCCTGAGCCCGCTTGAGCAATCCTATGGCTCTCTCAGATTCAGCTTCAGCCTTAGCAGCTCGATCACAAAGGAGGGTTACCTGGTGGCCCATAGCCACGTTAAACTTGAAGGCCTATTATATATAAAACCAGGGTTAGGAATCGAGCTATTCGGCAGTCTCAGAAGTAGTACAGAGAAAAAATAATTACCTCAGCTAAGACAGCAGACCCCTTGGTGAGCAAAACATCGACGGGCATCGAGGCCATTCTAGAGAGCCCACCACCCGGGCAGGCTACGATGAATTGTTCCAAGACTTCCTCTTGCCCCGTCGAACTCGACTGAGGGCGAGAGTGGCAGGAGGAATCCTTGCAACGCCCGCCTCAAAGTCTTCCGAAGCTCGGGGGATTGGAAGCGCAGTGGCATCAGGTAGGTGAGTTATAGGAACAGCAGTAGCAGCGGAAGGAGCAGAACAGGCATGGGTAGTAATACCAGCTACCCGAGGAACGGAGGCTCCCGTTTTTACTGCTTACGAAGCCCGCGACGCGAAGGTAGCCATCTTGGATCTCGCCTGGGAAGGCGACGGAGTAAGAGTAGGAGCAGGCATGATCTTGGCTGAAACAATCAGCTCCTCCTTCTTCGAAGTGGCAGGAGAAGCCCCCAGCGATAATCCGATAGATAGGGGAGGAGATTGAGCCTGCCGGAGCTGTTGAGCTTCACGAGAAGCTGGCTCAACAACAAAAACTATAAGTAAATGATACAAAAGGGGAAACGTAAGAACTGAGCTGGTCAACAATATAAAGTTAGATGATTCAATGTTACTTACGAGGAATAGCGTCAGATATCCGCATGTATAGATTCACCCTACAAGGATCGAAGGCTTCAGCAGTTGGAAACTTCAGGTTCAAGTAGTTCCTGGCCAGAATAGCTTTCAAAACAACTTCAGACTCATGTGGCAGGGAGTCCCGGTCCCACGATGGTTTGTCATTGAAAACTGCGGGGACCTCGAACTCATGCCCTCCGATAAAAATTGAGCTTCCCCAATCACCTCCAGCCAGGATCCACTCTTCCTTCCAGGCGGGGTCTTTCTTCGAAGCACCAGGGATGACAAAGTTGAGCTTGTTCTTGGCTTTTGCATAGAACTGACCTCGAGGAGTGCAGCAGAGGCTCCCGATTTGAAAATGTTTGGCCAACTCCTCTGCTCCGGGCTCTCTTGTCACATTGCTCAGCTGGCATTGTTCCCTTCACAGCACGAGGAAGCCAATCAAATGCCTCCAGAAGCCAGGCGTCAACTGGAGAGGGGCAAGCTGGATGGCGTTGAGAGCTCGTCGAAGGCTAGGATGAAGGGGAACCCTGTGATGAGGACGTGGCTAGCACAAGATCATGGAATACGGATCCGATTCAAGTTCCCATTGGCCTAGTTACAAGAGCACGAGCCAAGAAGTTCCAGAATACATTAAGTGGGCTGATTCAAGGGATTTATGCTCAAGCAAGCACGTTGAGGCCAATTGAAGGTGATGAACGAAATCTCCAGCCCATAACAAACATGATTCAAGTCCAAGAAAGTCAATAGGCTTTGGAAGCTGATTTAGGGCTGAATAAATTGTATTTCTATTTCTTATTGTACAATCGTAGGCTGAGATATTAAGGAATTATAGGCAAGATTGACTCTTTGATTTGAAGCCGAAATGTTCGAAGCCGAAAAGATTGAAGGCCGAAATGTTTGAAGCCGAAAAGATTGAAGGCCGAAATGTTTGAAGCCGAAATGTTTGAAGGCCGAAATGTTTGAAGGCTGAAATATTTGAAGCTGAAAAGATTGAAGGCCGAAATGTTTGAAGCCGAAAAGATTGAAGGCCGAAATGTTTGAAGGCCGAAATGTTTGACTTCCTTGATGTTTTTAATTTGTCAAACTTTCCTTTTTCTTTGTTTCCTTGGGCACAATTCTAGGGCTGGTCTTCTGTGGCCTTAGTACTATAAATTGTACAATTTTATTTCAATAAGAGGCAGTTGATTATTGATAAAAATTGAGAGCAATTTCTCCATGGTTCTTTGAGAACTAATTGGAACTTATCAGAATTCTTCTGTGGCGTTCCTTCCCGACTTATCAATCAAGTATTCCATCCTTGATTGTGGCGTCTTCCTCTATACCAAGGTTCGCATCTCGTTATAGGTGTTGGGTCGCGGTTTCCATCCAAACCAGTCCATAGAACGGTCTTAGTCTCCAAACGACGAGGATCGTATCATTTGGTATCAGAGCTTAGGCTCATATCCCTTTCTTTTCTTTTTCT